>CP125974.1:15217137-15776956 GCA_030063025.1 Avena longiglumis
TTTATGTTTAATTTTTTTCTAAATTCCAAATTAATATTCAAAAATATAAGTTAATTCATTTTATAAGGTTACCTTAATTATTTTTTAAAAATAGAATATGTTTTTGAATTATTTATTCAAATCCATACACTTCTTATGTTTATAATTTTTCTAAATTCCAAATTGATATTAAAAAAATATAAGTTAATTCTTTTTTAATTGTAAATGGTTCATATTTTAAATGGTTACATTAATTATTTTTTAAAACAGAAAATGTTTTTGAATTATTTATTTAAATCCAAACACTTTTTATGTTTAAATTTTTTCTAAATTCCAAATTAATATTCAAAAATATAAGTTAATTCATTTTATAAGGTTACATTAATTATTTTTTAAAAATAGAATATGTTTTTGAATTATTTATTCAAATCCATACACTTCTTATGTTTATAATTTTTCTAAATTCCAAATTGATATTAAAAAAATATAAGTTAATTCATTTTTAATTGTAAATGGTTCATATTTTAAATGGTTACATTAATTATTTTTTAAAACAGAAAATGTTTTTGAATTATTTATTTAAATCCAAACACTTTTTATGTTTAATTTATTTCTAAATTCCAAATTAATATTCAAAAATATAAGTTAATTCATTTTATAAGGTTACATTAATTATTTTTTAAAAATAGAATATGTTTTTGAATTATTTATTCAAATCCATACACTTCTTATGTTTAAAGTTTTTCTAAATTCCAAATTGATATTAAAAAATATAAGTTAATTCATTTTTAATTGTAAATGGTTCATATTTTAAATGGTTACATTAATTATTTTTTAAAACATAAATGGTTTTGAATTATTTATTCAAATCCAAACACTTTTTATGTTTAAAGTTTTTCTAAATTCCAAATTAATTATCATTTAAAAAATAATACAAATTTAACCCCCAAAATAAAAAATAAGGCAGGAACAGAGAGAAATACCTGAAATTTTTGAAAATGGGAATATGTCCTGTTGGAGCCACCAACCGGACTAAATCCCTGGCGCCCTCGATTCTTTGAAAATTGGAAAAAAAGTGGAGATAGGTCCCGTTGGTGGCTCAATCGACGATGTCTTTAGTCATGTTGAGCCACCAACCGGACTAAAGGCCCATTCGCTTATAATCGAGGGCGCCTGCCTCTCCTTCCCCTTTCTCCATTCTCTCGCACTCCGACGCGCGCATAGGAAGACGCCGCCGTAAGGCTGCCGCCGCCTCCGCCCTGAGCGCCGCTGCCCTCGCTGCCCTCGCCGATAGCGTCGCCACCACCTCCAACCGCTGGCCGGGTTGCCTCCCCCGAAGGGCCACCGCCGCTGGCTGCCGCCGCTGAAGGTCGCGCCCTCTCCCTTTCTGCCGCCTTCTTGATGCCGGTATGGCGTTTTGGGCAAGTAAGCGCGGCGTGGTTGGGGCAGATGTCTGGCGCGCCGCCCAAGGTTCACGGCGCCTACGTGGCAATTTTTTTTATTTTCTATTTTGTTTAAATTCAGAAATGGTTTAATTAAATCCATAAATTGATATAATATTGTAAATTCAATAATTAATTATTTATAACTCAGAAAAATACAAATAATATATCAAAATGTTCAGAAAAATGAGATCTAACTATTTAACCTCAAGTTTCTCCCACTTAGAACAAATCCACCCTCTCATGTGTTCCGGAGTTTCTCCGAGTTAGGGTTTTCAATAACTTTTTATTTATAAGTCAGAAAAATACAAATAATATATCAAATTGTTCAGAAAAATGAAACCTATCTATTTAACCTATAATAATGCATTGTTCAACAATTTAAATGACAAGTATAATTAGAAGAACAAATGCACCCCTCTCATATGTTCCGAGTTTCCCGAGTTAGGGTTTTCACCCGGAACCCCGATTAAATCGTAGCATGTCTTAGGGTTACATTCCAATGCAAATTAACTTGTCATATCATCATACTTGCTTGAGCATTGCATCGATGCCATGTGTTGATTGTTTCTTTCTTTTCGGTGTTTCGATTATTAGGTTTATTATTAGTTAGGTATTATTAGGTTTATTAATTAGTTTGGTATTATTGGTCTTCGCCCCACCGGTCGTCAATGTGGGTAGCCCTGCACCATTCACATTGCCGCCACCGTGGTTAGATAAGGAATCATTAATACCCCTTAGGTGCATGTGGGTTCCCTCTCATATGCATCGGAGGTTTCTCCGAACTAGGTTACACCCTCGAACTCCGGAATATTGATAACCGCTGATTTTAGCTAGAGTTACCTATCTACTACACGGTTTCCTTTTGTAGCTAGGTTTAGGGTTTCTCTTCATTTTTATTATTGTGTATGTATATATCAGGTTTCTCCTTAACTTTCTCCTTTAGCCGCTTTGACTTATTCGTTTTCCACCTATGCATAAAATATGGATCCACACGCCGAGACGAAGAAAAGGAAGAGTTGATCCAAGGTGTGATCCGTGGGGAAGATAATTTAGACGATTAACGTTTCGAACAACTCGGTGAGGGTGATCCTCTTTTACCGGAGTAGACAACTTGTTTGAGGTTGAAGGTGTTGCCTTCCGCGAGGGAGAAAGCGATGCCTTGTGTAATCGAGAAGACGACCGCTCTGGCAAGGTGCATGTAATATAAATCAATTCATTAATTAATCATCTGCTATCTATATAGAAATAGTAACGGCGATCTTTCTTCTTTTAGCCCTCCGATCAAGGAATCTACGAAAAGAGCGGACGAGGCCCAACCAAAAGTTGGAAGACCATGAGAGGTTCAGGATCAAGATGTCATTTGAGACGGCAGACCGACGGCTCCCAAGTTGTCGCAACCAAATTTGTGGCACAATGCGGAGTAATCGTTAGGGACTTAATCGATCACCATTATAAATTGGAATAGGCCTGCTAATGCGGATGAAGAGGAACATGTTTATTTGTCCCTAACCACGCCAAAGATTTCCGTGGAAGAGGCTCATGGTTAATTTCAAACTCAAGATAGAGCTGGATCCAAATGCGGAGGATCCATTGAGGACGCCACAACATGGGAGAGCCATGGAGGCTAAGGTCGGGAGTGGGCTTTGAAGAAGATGGCCCGATGTTTCACCAACTGGAAGAAAAGATTGCACCTTGACTATGTCATGAAAAGAAGACTCTGATTTCAAGAATATTCGGTTTGAGAAGATAAAACCATTCCGGGATGAGTTTGTGGAATACAAGAAATCGAAAAAGCTAAGAAAATGTCTGAAACGAATAAGTGAATGTTGCTAACAAGAAGTATCACCATACTATGGGGCAAGGTGGCTACTGGTGGCATTCCTAAGTGGGAGAAACTTGAGGAACCGTGATAAAATATCACCCCGCAGATGACGATTGGGTAGAACGCAAGGAATTGGTTTTACGGGCATGGGGGCACGTTGGACTCGAAAGGGAGGTGTATATATACCATACGACATAAATAAGACCCCTTGCCAATCGAGAGGATGAGAAAAGCAGTAAAGGCTGTTAAAGATGGGGACTTCATTCCCGATAGAGAGAATGATGAGCTCACTCGCCTTGGAAATAAGGAACATGATGGACGAACACGAGGCACAATAGGCTCCCAATCATGGAGGACTGGGTTTCAAGAGAGGAAGAAATATCCCGATAGAAGCCGTCGAGGAGTAAGGATGTAGGCGGCGGTTGAAGCGAAAGTCAGAAAGAGCGAATGCGTTTAATTGAAGAACGATTAAAGCAACAACAAGATGAAATTATCTCACTTAAAGAGCAAAGTACTACCGCGCCCATCTCAGAAGACACCGCATTCGATGCTACCGCCTATCGAATAATCGAAAAGCAGGTGGCTTCCCCGAGGTCCCGGTGATGACAATGGCGATGCCGATGATGCACCGACGATGGCTCCTTGGCTACCCAGTGGATGATATCACGTAGATGACACCGCGAGCTACATGTCAAAGTTGTGAACATATCAATGAAGGTGGCGGTCGGCTATGCCTTACCAATTGACCCACACCAACTTACCACGACCGTCCGTTCCAGAGAGGGCTACGCTGTTGTCGGCGTGGATGAAATCATGCCCACCTTTGAGGTTTTGGATCTTCACTACCCTGCTGGTGAAGGGGATGTGACTGTGCTGGGTGACGCAAAAAACGTCACCATTCTATGGCCGAAGGATTGTATCGTGCTTCGAAATCACACGCCAAGGCCATCTTCGCCGCCGCCTCACCCGGCTCCGATTAGGTCGCCGCCGCTGCAGCCGCCTTCGTCGCCACCCGGCTCCGCCTCACCGTCTCCGGCAGCCATCGCCGGAGCCATCGCCGCGCCAGATAAAAGCGTAAGCGCATTGCCATCGTAAGGCCGTAGCGATCGCGAAACGTAAACAAGAGCCTCTTCCAAAAGTACCAACGGTTCCTCCCAAGAGAGCTTATGATCAGATCAAGAGGAGATCGGCGATCGTTGATGCGGAAACGACATTTTAAGCTAAGCCGAGGCGGCCGAAAGAGCCGTAGTTCCCAAAGACCAAAGAAGAAAAAGCCAAAGTGTTGAAAATGCTAAAGACTCTTCATCAACCCGAGCCAAAGCTGTCATCGACTATGAGCGTTCTATTCTCAAGTCACATGCACAAAAAGCCTCAAGAGCAAGATCGATGCAAGCGGAAATCTGCCCAGCTCGGAGAACAAGCAAACAGACTTGCGCCTCTCAAGGTGATTTCTAAAACCAATGTGGGTCGAGCAAATATGGGGTCAAGAGCAAGATGATCCAGAGGTAGTTGCACACGGAGAAGCCGCTGCTCAAGGTATGAGTATTGCCCAAGACTTATCCCGCTTAGAGTTCTTCCCTTGAGTGAAGTAGCATACAAATACCAAGACGGCAAACCTCTCGTCAAACTCGAGGAGGTAAACAATCTTCCAACAAAAATGCGAAGATTGCATAATCGGTACTTGCATGCCACAAAGGCCGGGCTAATGGATAGTGCCGAGGGTTACAAAAAGCATCATGGGAAAGAAAGGGATGACATGATATCCATTGAATTTGATGAACTATTTCAATTATTCAATCAAGACGCCTTAGACAAATCGATCATCGATTGCATATTGTCTCGTAAGTATAATTCGTAATTAATTTAGTCTCCAGCTATATTATTTTGTTTATTGCATGTATATAATCATACTTTAATATGCGTAATGAAGATTTTCGAATGCAGCAGAGGACAAATCTATGACATTGGCTTCATTGACCCATATTGGGTTCATGAAGCTAATCTCAAAATAAGCCCCGGGATACGGAGGATAATATAGTACACGTTAAGGTTTCAAGAAACCAAAAGGGAAATACTATTTCCTTACAAATTCCAAAGGAGTGTTATTGTCTTGTATACACTTTCTATTTCGCTTACTCGATGTTAAGTATATAATTGATTAGTTCTGCATTCGCAGTACCACTATATTCTGTTAATCATTCAACTTGACAAAGGGGTGTACTAGTCATGGACTCGAAACATAAACCCCTTGAGACGTGGAAGGACATGCAGATACTTCTCCAAATGTAATTCTAATCATTACGACACTATATCGGCAACGTTCGTGAATTTTATGATATCAAGTACTTAATAACTTATTTTATTCGCTTTCACGCGGCAGCGCTTGGAAACGGTTCACCAAGAAGGCTAGGTGTTTGGAAAGAGGAGCTTACATTTCAACCACTAGATGTAAGCACCACTAGCTATATCCGCATCTCTTTGATTCTAGTTTTGATACGCTTATTATCATGCTTGATTATTATTTTGATTGAACTCTGTTGTCGTAAAGTGCCTGACGCAGGGACCAAGTAACAATCTATGTGGATACTATGTATGCGAGTTCATCCGGCAGACGTGCGATGAGAAGGGCAGAAATTTAGAGCAACTCCACGTACGTAAACAATTTCTATAGTTTTTAATTACAATCAAAGTGTGTTTAGTTTCATATTCATATAGGTTGACTCCTTTTTAAATCGATCGAACGCCTACGGACGGTCTTCTCGCCAAAGGATCGCATACGAGCAATACAGAGGAATCGGATTCTTGGATGCAAAAGTCCTAGACCCAAAAGGAGAATACTATTCGGCTGTATAGACAATAGGGATTGTAAAATAGCAACTTTCAAGGGATTGTAAATGTTGTCATGATGATCTTGTGTAATATAAGGTTCCTTCATTGATAAGTGCAAAACACTAAATAAACAATAAAACAACCTAAATGAATTCTTTGCGCACACAAAAGTGGCGAAAATGCCGTGGCAACAAAATGTGCCAATGAATTCTTCGCCGCAGAGAATGGGCCAAATCTCGCCACGGCAGAAGTTATTAGTCCGGTTCGTGTTAAACCGACTAATGCTCCAGCCTCGATGCCGCCACGCAGCCCCATTTGTCCGGTTGGTGGGGCAACCGGACTAATGGTTGAGCTTTAGTCCGATAGTCCCGTTGGGCAACCGACTAATGTCCTTACCAACCGACGATGGGCGTTTCTACCAGTGATGGCATCCGAGAGCTTGAGTCTTTCGAGAGAATGCTGCAGGCGTTTGGTGACGACATGGCCCTCATCAGAATCATGTCATGGTATGAAGACATTTCTCTTGACATTCGAGGAATCTGACCGGCTCCGCTGGGTTGAAGATCCCACCTTTGTTGCTCTTCAAGCTCGGGCTTTCCACCGCCGAGTATGCCGATGTGCACACTTGGAATGAAGGGCCGAGTTTTCTCCCGATCCGGATCGAGGTCGCGTGAAGGTGCTTCGGTGATGATTCAGCCGAGCACGGGAAGGTGAAGATGATTCGCCACATCCGATAGCTCCAGCTCAAGCTCGATAGCAACGGCGATGCGCGGTCTTCCTCCAAAGGCACTGGCATTCTACCGCTGCATCGACGCTCTGAACAACCCCGTGATACCGGGTTACACTGGTCGGCGGAGGGCGAGGCGACCTCAGTCGAAGTTCCTCCTACTTCGGAGTGCCCTGCACCTGAGCAAGGAGCTGCCCCTCCAACGAACAACGCCTAGGTTATTTGTGATCCCTGGTATGCCGGGCGTATAATGTTGATGAAAAATTTGTCAACTCGTATGATTCGAACTTCTTTTGCTATGTGTTGTTGAGATTCTTTGTTAAGTGGATGCTGGTCCGAATTATTGCCTTGCTGGCTCGTAATTTCTTCATCTTTTAGGGCTCAACTTTGCCGTTATTTTGATGGTCTTATCTAGGCATTAGCGCTGAATATCTACACTATTGACATGTTTTGAATATAAGTTAACTACTCCGTTGTGGGAGCAAGCAACAATCGCTGGATCGTCGTTTACTGTCCGGAACTTCCTTATATAAATCACGTTTCAGAGGTGGTAGAAAACTGATATGATTGCGTTTAGCATAGGTTTGAGGTATCATACGGTAGTCCCCGAATCGTTGCTTTAGATGCCGAGGTTTAAGTGTTAATACGCTTTTGACATATCATATGATAGTCCTTGAGTCAATGCTTTTGGCACCGAGGTACATATTCGTAATATGAAAGGAACACAACATACGGCAGTCCCCGAGTCACTGCTCTGGTCGCCAATGTTCAAGTATGTAACGCGAAAGAAATAAGTATACCATATGGCAGTCCCCGAGTCATTGCTCTGCGTGTCGAGGTTCAAACATATAATACGAAATAATCATTACATATGGCAGTCCCCGAGTAACTGCTCTGGGTTCCGAGGTTTAAACATCTAACATGAAATAACATAACATATTGTAGTCCCGAGTAATCGCTGCGGGTGCCGAGGCTTGAAATACATGATATGACATAAATATATCCTACAGTCCCGAGTCACTGCTCTGGGTGCCGAGATGCAAATACATCATTGGATTTTGACCTTGAGATAGAACGCTACGAGTAAAATGGCCGAAGTAAAGCCACATTCCAGGGGCGCTTCGTTTCTTCACCAGCTTTGTCTGCCTTGTTCTCTCCAGGGGATTGAGCATCGATCAGATAATATGCATCGTTGTGCAATGCTTTGCTCACGATAAATGGTCCTTCCCATGGGGGTGATAATTTGTGCATGCCGCCGTAAGGCGCACCAAATGGAGGACTAAATCTCCTTCTTTGAATACTCTTGGATTCACTTTCTTGCTGTGATATCGCCGTAAGTTCTGTTGATAAATGGCCGATCGTGATAATGTCAACTCCCTGGCTTCTTCCAACAGGTCTACGGCATCTTGCCGAGCTATTTCATTTGTTTCTGAGGTTGTGTACTGAGCAACCCTTGGCGAGTCATAGATTATGTCGGCTGGGAGTACGGCCTCTGCCCCGTATACCAGAAAGAATGGAGTGTAACCTGTTGATCTATTCGGAGTAGTCCGGAGGCTCCATAACACGGCTGGGATTTCTTCGATCCAACATCCTGCCGACCGTTGCAAAGGTTCAACAAGTCGTGGTTTTATTCCTGATAACACCAGTCCATTAGATCTTTCAACTTGCCCATTGGATGCTGGGTGGGCCACCGAGGCAACATCTAATCTTATGTGCTTCTCTTGGCAAAATCTGGCGAAGGCTCCTTCTGCAAAGTTCGTGCCATTATCCGTAATAATGCTATGTGGGTATCCGTATCTCAAGATGATATCCTTGAGAAATTTCACTGCTGTGTGCCCATCACACTTTTTGATTGGTTTTACTTCAATCCACTTTGTGAACTTGTCTACCATAACCAAGATGTGGGTCATTCCTCCTCTCGCCGACTTGAAAGGTCCCACCATGTCTAAACCCCATACAGAAAATGGCCAAGTGATGGGTATTGTTTTTAACTCGGCCGACGGCATATGTATTCTGGTTGCATATCTCTGACACCCATTGCACTTATTAACTAATTCTTCTGCCTCTTTTAACGCCGTTGGCCAGTAAAATCCATGCCTGAAAGCCTTGGCTACTAAAGCGCGAGATGAGGCATGGTGCCCACATTCTCCTTGGTGTATGTCTAGAAGGATTTCCTGACCTTCTGTGGAACTCACGCACTTCTGCAATATGTTTGTTACGCTTCTTATATAACTCATTGTTTATGATTGTATAGGCTTTTGCTCTTCCGATGGTTTGTCTCGCTAATATTTCATTACTCGCAATACCGCTGCCTTTTAGGTACGAAAATATGGGTTGCGCCCATATCGGCGTTACTTTTCTCGCATGATCCCAATCGCTCATCTCCATGTTTTCGCCGACGTATATACCTCGGCTCTCTCCATGATCGCTATTACCTCGTGTCCTCTTTAGGGATTCCGAATCTTCTCATGGATCTACCTCCATTGGCGTATGATTCTCTGCAGAACTTGCTGGGATAAAGATTGATTCGGACTCTGGTGATGGGTTTATTGATGGTTTCCTGAGGTGCTCCAGGGCAATACCTGGCGGAATTGACTGCCGGGTTGATCCTAATTTTGACAATGTGTCAGCAGCGTCATTTTCTGCTCGTGGTATGTGGTGGAATTCACATCCTTCAAAATATCCACTGATCTTTTGCACATGGAATCTGTATAAAGCCATATTAGCATCTAATGCGTCCCAACTGCCCGATACTTGCTGTACTACTAGATCCGAGTCACCGTAGCATAGGATTCGGCGTATACCAATTTCTTTTGCCACTTTCAATCCGTGAACTAGTGCTTCATATTCAGCTACATTGTTGGATGCGGCAAAATGTATTTGCAGTACATATTTCAACTGATCTTTTTTAGGCGAGGTTAGCACTATTCCTGCTCCCAAACCGTTCCTTAGTTTGGAACCATCAAAATGCATTGTCCAGTAATTTGGATCCGGTGGTGGCTCATATTGCACCTCGCCCATTTAGAAAGTCGGCGACAGCCTGAGATTTGATCGCATCTCTTCTATCAAATTGTGGAGCATACGGTGATAACTCGATCGCCCATTTTGCTATTCGGCCACTTGCATCTTTGTTGTTCAATATGTCGGCTATGGGTGCCTCACAGATTACTTTGATGGGGTGCTCTTCAAAGTAATGCTTAAGCTTTTTTGCCGACATATATACTCCATAAGCCATCTTCTGATAGTGCGGATAATTCTGCTTTGAAGTGGATAATACTTCACTTAGATAGTATACTGGCCTCTGAACTGACTTACCCTCTTCAAGTCGTTCCACTACAACCACAGTACTAACTACTCGATTGGTAGCCGCTACATAGAGTAGCATAGGTTCTTTCGATAATGGAGAAGCTAAAATGGGTGCCGTAACTAGCATCTTTTTCAACTCATGAAATGCAAGGTCCGCCTGGGGAGTCCAGCTGAATTTGTCCGACTTTCTCATCAGCTGATAAAGTGGCAGTGCCTTTTCTCCTAGCCGACATACAAATTGACTAAGCGAGGCAGCAGCCCGTGAATTTTGTACATCGCTCAAGCATCTCGCAATTCCATTCTTTCTATTGCTCTTATCTTCGTTGGATTAGCCTCGATACCTACCGACACAAGGAAACCGAGTAATTTTCCTGCCGCACGCCAAATGTGCACTTCTCGGATTAAGTTTCATTCGAACCTTCTCGTGTTCACGAAAGTTTGCCGTATATCTTCTAGCAAGGTTTTGTTCTCCTTAGTTTTGATGACGTCATCCACATATACTTGTACATTTTTCCTATCCGATCATGTAGGCACTTTTGCATGCATCTTTGATACGTGTTCTCGCATTTCGCAGAATGGCATTGTGCGATAACAATAAGCTCAGACGGGTAATAAATGCAGTCTTTATTTTATCGGCGGATTTAACGGTATCCGTGGAAACCGAATACGCGTCTACAAATGATAACAGCTCACCAGCCGAGTCAATGACTTGGTCTATTCTAGGCAAAGGAAAAGGATCTTTCGGACATGCCTTGTTCAGGTTAGTGTAGTCGATACACATTCGCCACACAATGGCTACATTGGGGTCATCTTTTTTCTTTTCTACTAGTACCGGATTTGATAACCAATCCGGATAAGACCTCCATGATGAACCCATTGCGAGAAGCCGAGCTATTTCATCCCCTATTACTTTTCTCCTGTCTTCGGCGAAGCGGCGGAGAGGTTGCTTCACCGGCCTTGCTCCTGGCCTGACGTTTAAGGAGTGCTCAGCCAACTCCCTCGGCACACCTTGCAGATCTTGAGTTGACTATGCAAATATGTCCCGATTCTCACGGAGGAAGTTGGTGAGCTCGCCTTCCTATTTAGCGTCAAGGCCTGCACCAATAGTAAGGCGCCTGGAATTGCTCATCAATCTGAAATTTCTTCGTCTCTTTGGTCGGTGAAAAGAAACACCGCCATGAGGGTTGGCTGTCTTAGGCATTCTTAATCAGGTCTTGATCGAGCGAGGGCTGCTACCTCCTGAATCCTTTTCTTTTCTTGCTATAACCAATGACTCGCCAAATTTGACCCGCCAAGCACACTCCATTGACTTCTTGTAATCCTCGAATCGTTATCACCTTGTGGTCCGGTAACTTCATCTTTAGATAACCTATATGACAGCTGCTCATGAATTTGGCCAAGGGTCATTCGAGTAGAGCATGATAACAACTTTCCAGATCGACCACCTCAAATTCTAAATTTTCGCTGCAGTTATCCCTTGTACCGAATAACACGTCCACTCGGACTTTACCGATGGGCTCACATGAAAGCCCCGGCACTATCCCATGGAAAGTTGTCCTCGTGGACTGCAGCATATTCTGTGATATTCCGAGCTTGTGCATGGTATCTTTGTACATGATGTTGATACTGCTTCCATTATCGATGAGTACTTTTGAGAATTTCACATTGATGCTTGGTCCCACAAACGTCGGATCCAACACAAGTGCGTATGATCCTGGACTCGGCATTATTCTGGGGTGGTCTTTCATGCTCCAGGTCATCTCCTGATCAGACCATGGCTGGTATCTTGGCACTGCTGGTACAACTGCATTCACTTCCATATGTCGGCGCTGCACACTCTGCTTGTCTGCGTTGTTCGCTGTGAACACACAATAAGACCGTGATGTTCCTGTAATCATTACGTCCAGCATTTGCGATTTATCCTTCCGCCCTGCCTGGTTCATTACTTGATGTAATCGCATCCGATCCGAGTTAATTATCGTACCTCGGAGGGGCGAGCATCGATTGTCGTATTTGCTCCGATTAATCAAGGGCTGATGTCTTGTTGCACTGATGGGGAGCTGAACTCTGCCGGGTTCCCCATCGCATTTTTCATCCAGGTGCATTGCCGGGTTGTATGATTGGCTGGTCTAGATGGGTTTGATGTGTGAAATTTACACGGCTGATCCAACATGGATTCGAACGTATACTTCGGCCTCTCTTGCCATTTCTTCTTTTGATCTGGGGTCCATTGCCTCTTTCCTTCATTTCTTGACGTCCTTCGTTGAGGTCCATTTTTCGTTGAGTTGCTCCGTGACTCGGCTGATCTTGTGCTACAGCCGCCACCTGGGCTGAATTATACCTATAATCCGGCCTCTCTTCTCTTCTTCTTCCTCTGAAATCACGTCTGGATGACCCGGCCAATTCTCTCGTGTATTGGTCTTGTTGTTCACGATGATCTGCCGACATTAACTCCGGTTGGGTTGGGTCACCCAATGCATAGGAGTCCGCTTATTCGATAGTTTCGCTGTGGTTGGCATATCTCTCTGCAGGCGTTGCCACAGTACGCTGCCATAACGGCAGCCTTGCGCGAACCAAGCGATTGCTTGCGATTCGATAACTCCCTCACATGAGTTTCTCAGGTTACACCATCGAGTTAAAAACTCTCTATCTGTTTCATTCGGCCTCTGCTTGCAAATGGCTAGTTGCTGTGGTCTATTCGGTCTCTTGTATGTGCTGGTAAAGTTGCTAACGAACATCTCTTCGAAATCCAACCGGCAGTTGATACTGCCAGCTGGTTGATTATTCAACCATACCCTGGCTGGTCCTTCCAACATCTGTGGGACATACCGCAGACCATCTCAGATTGCCACCGCTATCTTCGCGGATTGGCATAATCAATCAACCAGTCTTGTGGTTTGGTACTTCCATTGTATGTTTTTGTGCCTCTTGCCAACTGAAAATTCGGCACTGGTGGTTCGCCCATGATCCTTGGTCCGAAACATGCCGGACCTGGTGGACCTTGCTCTTCCAATAGCTCGGACCGGTATAACCGATCCAACTTTACTCTTGCATCATTTGCTGGCAAATCTCTGTACAGGATTCTATCCTGCATCCCATAGTGATTATTTCCACCCTGGTTTGCGTATTCTACCTCGGAATATCCATCATTATACCTTTCATTCATCTGATTGTAGCGAGCTGGCCTCACTTCTCTTTCCTGCCGAGGCTCATGTCTTGGTTGCGGGTTGAGCGGCACTTCTCTTCTTACCTCGGCCGGGGTTTGGTTTTCATGATTGTCTCTTGCAGGTTCTTTCCTGCCGTGCTCCCCATTACCTCGGCCGCCGCCGTCCTTTTCCATGCGGCCGTGGTTTCTCTCCCCACTATTACCTCGGCTTGCATTGCCTCTGTTCTCATTTGCCTTTCCAGCTATTGCCGGGTCATATGGAACAATTTGTTTGTTCCTCTTCCCTGAGGTTACTGCTTTTTCTTTTCTAGCGTTGTTTCCAGGTGAAGACGCGGGTGCCGCAGATAAGGTGTGCTGCCCCGAATGAACCATCCGTGAAGCCCCTGGTCTTGCCGGGTTGGCTCTGAGCATTTCCTCATTTTGCTGGTTCGCGATGCGCACCAGCTCATTCACTCTTTCTTGTTGTTTCTGCCGAGCTTCCCCTGTTAATCCCTCTAATTCCAATGCTGCGGCATTTGCCGCTCTCAGGTTTTTCGCCGGGGTACTCGGCAAACCCAAATCGCTCGATTCGCCTGTGAGCTTCATGCTCTTTGTTAATATCATTCATGAGGTTCTTTCCTCTTAATCTCAGTTCATCCACCCGCTCGGTGCGATATCTAGCTTATTAGCTTTTGCATATTCTCTCAGGGTCCTGTTCAAGGATTCCCGCAGGGCTGATACTTTTTTGGCCTCTTCCAGTACCTTTTGCCTGGTTTCCTCTAACTCTGCCTGAGCATTTGCCGGATCAAGTATCGGCGCTACAGGTGTAGTTAAGTTCTCTATAGTTGCCTGAAGAATATTCTCTGGTCTCTCCAGAGGTGGTCCTCTCACTCTTGGTGCCTTTGGGGTGGTGTCATGCAGCTCTGCCGGGTTTTTCACTGGCGGAATTACCTCGGTTTGCGGCGTGATGCGCTTAAGCGGACCACAATGCGCTGCGGCGGTTCTCTGCTTGACCCGGCTACTGCTGCTCCCGCTTGAGCTCCTGCTGCGACCATCACCTCGGCGCTGCCCGATGCTCCTCGATGGACTGCCGCGCGAGGTGGTTCCCCCGCAACAACAACTTGGTGAGGATAAATGTCGGTGATGTCGGCGCACGTGAACTCGTGCTTTCGCCAGCCGATGAAGATCCCGTTGCGCGGGGGTTTTCTGAAGCTCCTGCATTGTCTCGACATAGTCGCGAGACCAAATCTCTGGACCAAGCCGTAAACAACGCTCATGCAGTGTTGATGAAGTTTCCGTCCGGATCACAACTCCGCTAGCACCGCCGCCCCATTGGGCGCCAACTGTCGTGGTGGTGGCACGGCAGATGCCATGGGTAGGCTAAAGTATGGGGCCAATGGATGCTAGTGGGATCCGGGGAGGAAGATGCAACCGCCTTACACTCAAGTGTCAAAGTGATGAACTTTATTTCTCTCTTGATGGGCTACAAGTGCTCCTTGAGCTGTTTATGAGGGGACAATGTGAATCTCCCAGCCTAACGGTGCTCCTTGAAATCGATCCTCCCTCGTGGTCCAAACCTCCCTTATAAAGGGGTGCCTTGGGTGCCCTTAGGGCTGATGAGGCAAGCATATTCGTGGAATATGCTTGTCCCAAAATAGTAGTTCGGCGGCCTCCTTTCCCTGTCGCCCTTCTAATGACGGCAAGGCTCCAGTGGCCCCCCCTCCTGCGTGCCTCGGGCTCCAGGACTGTCACCTCCGTGACCTCCTTACGCCTCCGACAGTGCATCCTTGTCTCTTGTGCTTGGCCTGTTCTGATTCCTTCTTCCTGCAGCTATACTTTGACCACAGGCTTCTCCTTCTCCGCAAGCTTCATATCACTCGGCCTTACCTTGTGTTACTGCCTGCTCCTTACCTGCATGAAGATCATTTGGATAACCCGGCCGATTTTCTCATTAACTCGGCCGGGTAACTACTTGATACCTATACATAGGCTTCTTGCCTCCGTTCATCGGCCGACATATCCATGATTCGGCCGACCTAGGCCGTAGCTCTGAAACCAGACGGGGACAGTACCTCTGTCTTTCCCCGTCTCTGACCTACCCGAGGTTAACCCCCCGACACTCTGGCGAGCGGATTTTACCACCACGTCGTCGATGTAGACGTGGATATTGCGGCCAATCTAGCTCGCAAGGCACTCCTGCATGCACCGCTGGTAGGTTGCCCCGGCGTTCTTGAGACCGAAGGTCATGGCGGTGTAGCAGAAGGCTCCGAATGGCGTGATGAACACCGTCTTCTCTTCGTCCTCGACGACCATTTTGATATGGTTGTACCCAGAGTAGGCATCGAGGAAGCATAGCGCCTCCGAGCCCGCGGTGGAATCGATGATTTGGTCGATCCGCGGGAGGACGAATTGCTCCTTCGGGCAGGTGCTGTTTAAGTTTGTGTAATCGATACACATCCTCCAGGTCCCGTTTTTCTTCTCGGACAGGACTGGGTTTGCCAGCCACTTGGAGTATTTGATTGGCCGTATGAAGCCTGCAGCGAGTAGACGATGCACCCCCTCGGCGATGGCTCGGCAGCGCTCTTCATTGAAGGGCCGCAGCGACTGCTTAACAGGTCGCACTTTGGGGTCGGCGTTGAGTTTGTGCTCAGCGAGTTCCTTCGGGACACCAGGCATGTCGGATCGTTTCCATGCGAAGATGTCCCTGCTCTCACGGAGGAACTCGATGAGCGTGCCTTCCCATGCTGGGCTCATGCCTGTCCCGATCGTCACCGTCTGGCTGGAGTCGCCTGGGACCAGCTCGACGGTGCGGGTATGCGTCGTTGCCACGAAGGCGGTGGAGTTGCTGCCCTCCGAGTTGGGCTTCTTGAGTATGGTGGGGTTGTTGTTGTTGACCCCGCTCGCGTACTTGGCGAGCTCCTCGGCGTGGTTGGCCTCTGCCACGATGACGGCGTCAGTGAGTTCGGCCCCTTTGGCCTCGCACTCTGCGGCCATGTCGAGGTCGCCGTGGATCGTGATGACACCGCACGGCCCGGTGTGGCATCCCGCAAAACCACTACTAGAAATTCGCGTTGAATTTGTGCATTGCATCGTCATCATCATATGTTGTTTGTCAAAACTATTTTCGCAAAGCCCGATTTGTTTTCCAAACGCCCCGTCTTTTATTCAAACGCCAAACCCCGGGTCTCCGGATTATTTTGTTTGCCTGCTACTGGGTTGCAGGAGCCGTGTTTAAAACAAATAAAATAACAAAGTAATTTTAGTGGGGCAGTCGAACGGGCCAAGTCGACCCGAACGACCACCCCCGTATAAAACAGATCGGCCCGCCTAAAATCCTAAAGTTACCAACCTATCTACCCAGCCCTCCTCTCCACATCATCCCACCCAATCAGTGTGTGCCACCTCACCCTTTTCCCTCACCCCCTCCAATCAGACGCTGACACATCACCCCCACTCCTCTCTCTCTCACCTCACTCCTCACACCCACACACACAACACCACGCACGCCACCTCCCCACACCGGATCCCCCATCCCGTTGACCCCACGCCTGGCCCACCCCCTGCACGCCCCCGCTCTCTCTCTCTCTTCTCCCTCTCTCTCCCTCGCGCGCCTCCCTTCCCTCCAGCTCTCTCCCAGCCGACCCCCGCCTCGGTCCTCTTCCTCCGCCCCCTCATGCCACCCTCCGTGCTCTCCTCCCTGCCCCACTCGCCCACCCTCCTCCTTCCTTCGCTCGCGAGCCCGCCCCGCCTCCTCCGTTCCCCGCCGCCGCCGCCCACCTCCGCTTCGCTGCGCCTCGCCGGCGCTGCTCGACTCCACCTCTCCAGCGCCGCGCCAGCACCTCCTCCTCCCGCCTGCCGCCCGCAGGCTCCTCCACCGCCTCTGGCCCGTGCCGCTCTCCCGCCGGTCCCGGCAGCGCCAGCGCCGCCCCGCCTCGCATCTCCCTTGGCGCCGCAAGCCGCCACCGCCTGCTCCCGGCCACCGCGGCGCCCAACCGTCGCCGGCCGCCGCTGCTCCGCTCGTTCCGTCCCGCCTCTCAGCAGGCGGCCGCGCTTCCGGGGCTGCCGCCGAGCGCCGCAAGCCGCCGCCCGCCAGCTTCTCGCCGAGCGGCACCTACCCACCGCGGGCCCGACCTCGCCCAGCCGATCACGCCGCCGCTCCTTTCCCTTCGGCTCCCCGTCGACCTCCGCCACCTCCCTGCATCCGCGTCGTTCGACCCCAACCCCGTGGGCCCGAGCCGCTAGTCGCCCCGCCGGAGCCTCCGCAAGCCTCAAGGTCCGCCGGTGACGTCGGGGTTCACCGCCGAGCTCTCGGTGGCGGCAGGTTCTACATCGCCGGAGAGACCCCGAAGGACCACCGCGAACCGCTGTACAAGATCTACCACAGAAACCGGGACCAACCTCGAACCCGGCGCTGAGAACCGGATGCCCAAGATCGTCGACCCGTGCGACAAGACCTACCACGGAACGCCTTGGTTTGTCAAGAGCGTCACGGACTCCGATGGCGTGGCGGCGAACCTCTCGACGTCAAGCTCTTCCTCCGGAACCACGAAGACCCGTGTTGAGCCCCGAGTTCGCCGATGATCGTGGATGATACCCAAGATCGCCTCCCGAATTAGACGCCTCGATCCTGCGGGCGAGGACCTCGGACGCGACAAGGTCTACCTCACGGAACCCGAGAACTTCCACTGAACGTCTAGTTCGCCGACACGGATACACCGAGTTCTTCCTCGAGGACGCCAAGACCTTCACCCCGGATCCAAAGACCCCCGGTACCCGATCCGTTCAAGTTCGTCGAGAGCAGCAAGATCGACCGCTGGGCACACAAGTTCCCCATCTTGCCCCGAACCTCGTCGATCCCATCGAACCCTGGACCCTGAGACTGACCCCGAACCCCGGAACCCAAGATCTGCCAAACCCTAATGTGTGACCCCTTTCCGAGCCCTATTTTATAATATAATAACAACTGGTTGCATATTAAATTGTCATCCTTGCATGCATACTTGTCTGTGGGTTGGGGGCCTTTTGCCGATTCACCTAATAATTAAATATGGGGCCCATATGCGGGCAAATCTAGTCTCATATTGGCCTCATCTAAACTTGAGTAGCGAACCGGTGCTATCTTTTGTCTTGATAATGCAACATTTAATTTGCGGGGGGTTCTAAATAACTCGAACCATCTAATTAAATGTCGGGACCCCGGTTCCGCTTAATATGACCTAATTGCATCGCACCTTGCCATGCCATGCATCATACATGCATCATGCCGATCTTCTGCCGTAGTATTAAATATTGCATCCGGTGTTTCTTCTAGTGTTTTGCTTCTTCGCGGATAAGGCCGTTGAGTTGATGCGAGTGTCGACCCGATCTTCGGTTGAACCTTCGACATGTTTTCAGGCGAGCATCTCCCCCTTTCTACCTATCTTACTTTTCTAGTATTTATTCCCGCCTGTTGATCTTTGCTATCTGTGTTGCGATGCTCTAGTTTCGTACCCGTGATATCCCTTGTAGCCATATATAGCCTTGGACACATCCTATTACCGGTTGTTTGGTAGATAGTTGGACCCGCGTGTCGTAGTCGCTTGCTCTAGTGTTTTGCTTGTCGTCAAGTACCACAATTGTTGGAGGATTGCCGCATGTTGACGTTGGAGATGATCATGGCTTTAATTATTGCTTCACTTTAATTACTGTTTAACAACTAAAATTGAATTAAGTAGAGGCATCGGTAGGTGATAGGTAAGATTTGGTTTCCGACCGCCCACTTGTGTCCCGTAGGACCCGAGTTCTTGACACCTGTTCCGAGATCGGTAGCTAACCAATGGGGAGATATGGGCCCCCCATTGATTATTACCTGATTTCAAAGTATTGTACTGGGGGCCACATCTAGTTCGAGGATTTATTTACTATCCTGTACTTATGCCATGCTACTTATGTATTTACGTTTATGCGAGGAGCACCTGTGTCTTTAGGAAATGTGACCCGTTCGTGGTATCGGCAGTCCCGTTTGGGGATCTGCTGTCGTTACCGCCCGACCCCAAACCCTAAGTCCGTCTCGAGACCGGCCCGACTTCGTTCTTGGGTAGACTTAGTGGGGTGGCCCCGTGCTTGCTTTGGGTGCAGGAACGTCGTGACTTAGGCCCGACATACCGATGGGTGTATGTTAGCGATCGGCAAAAAGGGTTGAAGTGCCTGTGGATACTTTGGTGCACCCCTGCAGGGTTAAATCTTTTCGAGAAGCCGTGTCCGCGGTTATGGACGACTTGGAGCACAGTGCTTGATCATAGACAACTATCACTAAAGTTTACTGTTTTAAATTGACTTGTATCCGATATGATTAGTAATCAGCTCCACTACAACGGAATGGCTAAATAAAAGTACCAACAACTGCTGGGTTTAAGGGTTATCTCATGCTATTCATATCTGATTAGTAATTATTGCAACTACAACGGAATGGTTAATTAAAAGTGCCTACTTCTTACTTTATCAGGATGATTATCTAAACCTGACTAGTAATTGCCGCAACGATAACTGAGTAAGTAAAACTGCCAACTGTGTGAGTTCCTCGGTTGACTTCCTCGTTTGGTCTCGAGGGGGAAACGCCAGGATGGGTTTGTTTGATGCTAGTATCAGGTTGGATCCGAATAGGTCTTCTTACCCCTCTCTAATTGCCGCCAGTTGTATCGAGTCTCTATAGGTTGTTTAGTGCATGCTGCCGCTGCCGCTCAGTCCACCATACCTATGTAGGCGAGGACCGCCGAATTCTAGTCTCGCCGTGTACTGGCCTCGATCTTGGCTCCTCTTTTCCTTTGCCCTTTGTCGCACCCTTTTGTTTAAGCGGGTTTTGAGATCGGCGCGTTAGCGTGGTTACCCTTCCGGCTTGGCTTTGGGGTTATGGGCGCCATTGGTTATTCTTGAGGGCTCTTAGCCCCATTTGCATCTTGTCGTAGCTGGACGCCTATCGTTTTCAAGGTGATTTGGATCTTTGTATATTATATACGTATTCTTGACTCATTGAGTCATTTTGTATATATATATTCTGTGGGTCCCATCGAGGATGTTGTGTAATGTTATTACTTTGCTTTCCACCCGCGCAAAGTGCTGGTGAGCACCTTCAATCGTTTCTGCGGGTTTGGCGGGTTTCGCTAAAACTTGCATAGGGCCGGTCGAGGGTGTTCTGATGGTATCGAGCTCGGCGGTTGCGATACCCCCTGAAGTCAGCCTGTAGGATAACCTAGCTAACGGCCAAAGTAGAGTGTCAAAACTATTTTTAAAAATCGGTTGGATAGTTCTGATTAGGTCTGATTTTATTCCTTACCCTCTGCTATTCTCCTCTTACCTCTACGTGTTTTGAATCCGCTCTCTTCTCTCTCTTCGAGTCCAGGATATCTCGTGGTTGGGTTCCGTCGTACCTTCAGGTTTTCGCTTCCTCCTTTGTCAACGGTGTTCTATCATCCGGTGTTCAAGCTGCTTGAGGAATCCGTCTACGGTGTTATCATTCTTTGTTCCTTGTTTTCGCCTTCCGGTGTTTTCCGCCGCAACGACATCCTCTACGCCAGATCCGATGCAGAGTCTGCATCACTCCTTTGATCCGAACCTCGCTTGTCGAGATCTTCAGTCTGAATCTTGAGGGTTGGTTGCATCATCTATCTGTTGTATGCGAGTAATGCTTTGAGTGCGGGATGGAGTCGCGACCATACCACTACTCTTATCATTTGCTTTTGTATATTGAATGGTGGGTCGATGCAACTCTACTCCTTCCATGGAAGTTAGAGGTGGCCTTACCTTTTAACTTCGTCCGTTGTTTATCCGGAGTGTTCTCTTGATGAACAGGGACAACGACCTCTTGTTAGTGGTGTCGCGAGGATCTACACGAAGCGAGAAGACGCAGATCGCCGACCTTTCCTTCCGGTACCATGAGGCGGATCTCGAGGGCGAGATCCCTTGTTAGTGGTGTCGAATTGTGGCATTCCGCAAAACCACTACTAGAAAATCGCGTTGAATTTGTGCATTGCATCGTCATCATCATATGTTGTTTGTCAAAACTATTTTCGCAAAGCCCGATTTGTTTTCCAAACACCCCGTCTTTTATTCAAACGCCAAACCCCGGGTCTCCGGATTATTTTGTTTGCCTGCTACTGGGTTGCAGGAGCCGTGTTTAAAACAAATAAAATAACAAAGTAATTTTAGTGGGGCAGTCGAACGGGCCAAGTCGACCCGAACGACCACCCCCGTATAAAACAGATCGGCCCGCCTAAAATCCTGAAGTTACCAACCTATCTACCCAGCCCTCCTCTCCACATCATCCCACCCAATCAGTGTGTGCCACCTCACCCTTTTCCCTCACCCCCTCCAATCAGACGCTGACACATCACCCCCCACTCCTCTCTCTCTCACCTCACTCCTCACACCCACACACGTAACACCACGCCGCCACCTCCCACACGGATCCCCATCCCGACCCCACCTGGCCCACCCCTGCCGCCCGCCTCTCTCTCTCTTCTACCTCTCTCTCTCCCCTCATGGCCTCCCTCCCTCAGCTCTCTGGCGCCGACCCCGCCTCGTCGGTCCTCTTCCTCCGGCCCCCTCGCCTGCCCCCTCCGTCGTGCTCCCTCCCCTGCAACCCCTGCCCAACCAACCCTCCTCCTTCCCGCTCATGACCGCCCTCTCCTCCGTTCCCCTTGCGCCGCCCACCTCCGCTCCTCCGCCGCCCTTGCAGCCTTGGCTCCTCTCCGCGCCCGAGCGCCGCCACTCTTGAGAACCTCCTCCTCCCTTGCTCACCCGCCAAGTGCTCCTCCGCCTCTGCCCGTGCGCTCTCCCGCCGCCCGGTCCGGCAGCGCCGCCCGCCTCCCGCATCCTCCCGCGCGCCCGCCATCGCCCTGCTCCCGGCCCGACCGTGCGCCCCAGCCGTCGCTGCCCTGCCGGCCGCTCGTTCCTCTCCCCGCCTCGTCGGCGAGCGCGCGCGCGTGGGGCCCTTACGTGCCGAGCCTCGCCTGCAAGCCCGCCGCCCGGCTTCACTCGCTGCAGGCCCTACCCAAGGCCCCGACCTCGCTCCAGCGACCGTTGCCGCCGCTCCCTTTCCCTTCGCCGGCTCCCCTCCCTGTCGACCTCCGCCACCTCCCTGCATCCGCGCCGTTCGACCCCAACCCCGTGGGCCCGAGCCGCTAGTCGCCCCGCCGGAGCCTCCGCAAGCCTCAAGGTCCGCCGGTGACGTCGGGGTTCACCGCCGAGCTCTCGGTGGGCGGCCAGGTTCTACATCGCCCGGAGAGACCCCGAAGGACCACCGCGGAACCCGTGTACAAGATCTACCGTAAACCGGGACCAACCACGAACCCGGCCGAGAACCGGATGCCCAAGATCGTCGACCATGCGACAAGACCTACCACCGAACGCTTGGTTTGTCAAGAGCCGTCGGACTCCAATGGCCGTGGCGGCCGAACCTCTCGGACGCGTCAAGCTCTTCCTCCGGAACCACGAAGACCCGTGTTGAGCCCGAGTTAGCCACCGATGATCGTGGATGATACCCCAGATCGCCTCCCCGGAATTAGACGCCTCGATCCTGCGGGCCCGAGGACCTCGGACGCGACAAGGTCTACCTCACGGAACCCCGAGAACTTCCCCCTGAACGTCTAGTTCGCCGACACGGATACACCGAGTTCTTCCTCGAGGACGCCAAGACCTTCACCCCGGATCCAAAGACCCCCGGTACCCGATCCGTTCAAGTTCGTCGAGAGCAGCAAGATCGACCGCTGGGAACACAAGTTCCCCATCTTGCCCCGAACCTCGTCGATCCCATCGAACCCTGGACCCTGAGACCGACCCCGAACCCCGGAACCCAAGATCTGCCGAACCCTAATGTGTGACCCCTTTCCGAGCCCTATTTTATAATATAATAACAACTGGTTGCATATTAAATTGTCATCCTTGCATGCATACTTACGTGGGTTGGGGCCTTTTGCGATTCACCTAATAATTAAATATGGGGCCCATATGCGGGCAAATCTAGTCTCATATTGGCCTCATCTAAACTTGAGTAGCGAACCGGTGCTATCTTTTGTCTTGATAATGCAACATTTAATTTGCGGGGGGTTCTAAATAACTCGAATCATCTAATTAAATGTCGGGACCCGGTTCCTTAATATGACCTAATTGCATCGCTTCTTGCCATGCATCATACATGCATCATGTCGATCTTCTGCCGTAGTATTAAATATTGCATCCGGTGTTTCTTCTAGTGTTTTGCTTCTTCGCGGATAAGGCCGTTGAGTTGATGCGAGTGTCGACCCGATCTTCGGTTGAACCTTCGACATGTTTTCGAGCATCTCCCCTTTCTACCTATCTTACTTTTCTAGTATTTATTCCCGCCTGTTGATCTTTGCTATCTGTGTTGCGATGCTCTAGTTTCGTACCCGTGATATCCCTTGCAGCCATATATAGCCTTGGACACATCCTATTACCGGTTGTTTGGTAGATAGTTGGACCCGCGTGTCGTAGTCGCTTGCTCTAGTGTTTTGCTTGTCGTCAAGTACCACAATTGTTGGAGGATTGCCGTATGTTGATGTTGGAGATGATCATGGCTTTAATTGCTTCACTTTAATTACTGTTTAACAACTAAAATTGAATTAAGCGAGGCATCGGTGGGTGATAGATAAGATTTGGTTTCCGGCCCACTTGTGTCCGTGGGACCGAGTTCTTGACACTGTTCCGAGATCGGCGCGCTAACCACGGTGGGGAGATATGGGCCCCATTGATTATTACCTGATTTCAAAGTATTGTCTTGGGGCCACATCTAGTTAGAGGATTTATTTACTATCTGTACTTATGCCATGCTACTTATGTATTTACGTTTGTGCGAGGAGCACCTGTGTCTTTGTTTAGGAATTGTGACCCATTTACGTGGTATCGGTCCCGTTTGGGGATCTGCTGTCGTTTACCGACCCCTAAACCCTAAGTCTCGGAGACCGACCGTTCTTGGGTAGACTTAGTGGGGTGGACCCCGTGCTTGCTTTGGGTGCAGGAGCGTCGTGACTTAGGCCCGCCGACATCTGCGATGGGTGTATGTTAGCGATCGGCAAAAGGGTCGAAGTGCTGTGGATACTTTGGTGCACCCTGCGGTTAAATCTTTTAGAAGCCGTGTCCGGTTATGGACGACTTGGAGCGATGCTTGATCATAGACAACTATCACTAAAGTTTACTGTTTTAAATTGACTTGTGTCCGATATGACTAGTAATCAGCTCCACTACAACGGAATGGCTAAATAAAAGTACCAACAACTGCTGGGTTTAAGGGTTATCTCATGCTATTCATATCTGATTAGTAACCATTGCAACTACACCGGAATGGTTAATTAAAAGTTCCTACTTCTTACTTTATCAGGATGATTATCTAAACGACTAGTAATTGCATAGCGATAAGCGAGTAAGTAAAAGCGCCAGCTGTGAGTTCCTCGGTTGACTTCCTCGTTTGGTCTCGAGGGGGAAACGGTAGGATGGGTTTGTTGGGTGCTGGTGTCAGGTGGGATCCTAATAGGTCTGCTTACCCCTCTCGAATTGCCGCCAGTTGTATCGAGTCTCTATAGGTTGTTTAGTGCATCTTTGCGCTGCCTCGATCCACCATACCTATGTGGCGAGGACCTTGAATTCTAGTCTCGCCGTGTCTTGGCCTCGATCTTGGCGCTCCTCTTTTCCTTTGCCCTTTGTGGCACCCTTTTGTTTAGCAGGTTTTGAGATCGATGCCGTTAGCGAGGTTACCCTTCGGCTTGGCACAGGGTTATGGGCGCCATTGGTTATTCTTGAGGCTCTTAGCCCCATTTGCATCTTGTCCGTAGTCGGACTCTATCGTTTTCAAGGTGATTTGGATCTTTGTATATTATATCTGTATTCTTGACTCATTGAGTCGTTCTTTGTATATATACATTACGTGGGTCCCATCGAGGACTGTTGTGTAATGTTATTACCGTTTTCCACCCTTGCGCAAGTGCTGGTGACACCTTCAATCGTTTCTATGCGGGTTTGGCGGGTTTCGCTAAAACTTGCATAGGGCCGATCTGAGGGTGTTACACCGGTAGCTTCATCGCGTTATGCAGCGTAATGAATCTGCCATGAACTTGGCGATGGCGCCCAGAGCGATGGTAGGGGCTATCGAAGGGTACCAGCTCGAAGACGATCCGCTCGGTGCGGAAGTTTGCCAGTGTGCCGAAGGTGACTGGCAGCGTCACCTTGCCGACCGGGGATGATGCCGTGGAACGTGGTGTAGGTCGTCTCGATCATTGACTGCAGGAGTCGCAGTCGCCTGAAGGTGTCCAGGTACAGGATGTTGATGGAGCTGCCGCCGTCCATCAGCATTTTGGGGAGCCAGTAGTCCCCCACCTTTGGCTAGACCACCAGGGCGACTCGGCCCGGATACTCGATCCACGGCGAGTGGTCCTCGCGGCTCCAAGTGATTGGTTTCTCAGACCAGTTGAGGAACCGAGGGATGTCTATCTAGGACACCGCGTTGACGGCTACGGCGCGGGCGATGACCTTCTTCTCACGCTTCGTGTTGAAGCCGGTGAAGGTGTGGAGCGAGCCGGCGATGCTGCCGAACTTTCTGCCATTTGGTGGGTTGTTGTCGGGGTCCTCCCGCGCGCGCTGTGCCTTCTCGATCTCCTTGAGAGAGTGGCATTCGGTGGTCGTGTGCGTGGTGGGCTTTCCTTCCCTGCTATGAAACACACAAGGTTGGTTGAGAAGGGCCGTGGGATCGAACCTCGGCTTTGTCTTGTAGTTGCCGCCGTCGCGGCGCTGTCCTCCATCGCGGTGGAAGCTCTTGGGCTCGCGCTGCGCGTACCCAGTGTTGGCGACGAAGTCGACTCGCGCATCACTGTGGCATTTGCCGGTGAGGCGAGTGCTGCTGTATCGTAGCTCGGGCCGCCTTCCGTTGTCATGGCCGCTCATGCGGCGATGTCCTCCCGACTCGTCGTCGGTTTCCTGGTTTGGGTCCTCTTCCGCGTACCTTTTCGCAATCTCTAGGAGGTCTGGTATGTTGTCGAGTGTGCGGTAAGCTCGTTTGAGCTTGGCGACCAGGGGCTCATAGCGGCACGAGGTCTTGAAGCAGTGGATCGCGGTGATTGGGTGGATGCCAACCGCGTTGTACCACAGATCTTGCCACCGTTGGACCCAGTTGAGGGTCGACTCGCGGCATCCCTGGACACACTGTTCCAGGTCCTCGATGGTGGTGGCACGGGTGTATGAACCCTCGAAGTGCCTGACGAAGGCATCACGCATCTCCTCCCAGGAGTCTATGCTATCCGCGGGGAGGGTGTTAATCCACTGCCTGCACGCCCCCTCCATCATCAGGGGGAGGTAGCGGGCGGCTAGTAGATCGGTGTGTCTGGCGATCCCCATCGCCATGAGGTATGTATCCAGCCACACAGAGGGATCGTACGAGGGGTCATACTTCTCTATTTACTTCGGCGCTTTGAAGTTCGCCGGGTATCTTTCGCCTCGGATCATTGGTCAGAAGCACTTTGGGTCGATTCGGCTCGGCCCTCATGGCGGTTGGTGAGGGTGTGGAGAAGGTCGTCAGGCTGGCGTGCGCGCCAGCTCTGGTTGTTGATGATGTGGGTGAGGGCGTCGACGGGCTGTCCGTTGGCGGTGATGAAGTTGTTCACCGGCCGCGGGTCGTTGGTGGAGAGTGCCGCGTTCGCGGGTCGGTGTTGAAGCTGTAGGGGTTCGGGTGGCGGGCAGTTGTGAGTGTTCGCCGCCATGGGGCGACCGCTCGAGGCCGCTCTGCTGCCTGATGAACGTGAGTACATTCGACCTTGTGAGTCGGCGCCTGTGTTTTTTTGCTCGACCGCTTTGGCGAGTAGGGCCCTGGCGTACTGGATCTGCAGGGCGCCTTCCCCGGCGGCTGCAATGTTGTCGACTGCTGCTCGGCCCGCGACGAGGTTGTCCATTGGGGTGGAGAACAGCGGGAGGTCGTTCGCGTCTCGCTCTCGTGAGGAGACCACGATCCTTGGCTGGTCCCTAGGGGGTGCGCGGTTGGGTGGTGGTGGAATGCCATTGGCCGTTGCCCCTGGTGGGGGCTGAGTGCTTCCTCCCGACGGTGCATTCTCGCAGATCGCATGCTCGGCCGCACGGGCCGGGTCGTTTTCATCGTCGAAATTCAGGGCGCTCCCCTGGACGGTGGGGTTCAGGCGCGATCTCATTCGGAGTTGGTGGTAGCGCGACAGCTCCTGCGTTGTCACCTGCTCGAGGCGAAATTTTTCGCGCTCTGCTTGTTCCTTGCGGACTGCCTCCGCCAGCTTCAGGCGGAGTTCCTCGACCTCCGTTGCCGTCGCGTTTGGTGGGATCGGCATGGAGAAGGGGTCTTTCGGCGGGTCGGCGCCGGTCGCCATGTAGGTCGCGGCGTGGAGACCGGTTCCGTCGCGGAGATCGGCGGAATTCTCCGACCCGGAGTCGAAGTCAAAGATCCCAAGGATGGAGGGATCCTCTAAGTCTCCGACGTTGGAGACTTGGGTGATGGAGCCCGCGGGTGACGCGGTGGTGATGGATCCGGCGAGCGACGCTGGGGTCGCCGAATCGGCGTCGTCGTTGAGGGCCACGTCGTCCGCGGCCGCGGTGGTTTCAGCCACGTTGTGCTGGGCCGAGTCGTACTCGGAGGCGAGGCGGTGAATCGTGCGGACCTGACTCTCAGAGAGCCGGTCGCGTGGCAGCGACTCGCGGATGCGAGACGAGTCCTTCGAGACGATGACGTCGCTGAGGCCGATGAACAGGCTGATCGTGTCGACCGGCAGGATTACGCTATGCGTGACGGGTCGCGCCGCCGGGACGTAGCTGCTCGGCAAGATATGGAGCATCCCGCCGATCGCGATCATGCGTCCGGTGGCGATCGACTCGTTGATGGGCAGATTGGATCTCGCGCGAACACCGGCCGACGGCCAGGCCCACGGTGGCGCCATCGTGGGAATGACCACGGCGGATCTGCAATCGAGCGAATAGTAGAACATGGGGCAAGGGCGGCCAGCCATCTGATCTTGAGATGAGGGCTGAGACACAAGGGTTTACCAGTTCGCCCCGAGGGTAAAGACCTACTCACCGCTAGATTGTATTATGATGAGAGTACAATGGGCGAGCTCGGCGGCGAGTCGCTTGGGTGTATGATGGAATGTATCCTCTATGCGTCCTCTAGGGAGGTTTATATAGACTCACCTCGCTAGGGTTTACATATCACAACCAAATTAGTTAAGGATTCGAAGATTCTATGACCTAGTCCGACTGGGCCTAGCTATGCTTCTGGGCCTTCAGCTTCCAGTCGCTTCTAGGCCTAGCTACAACTCTATGATCCCGACTTTCCGTGGGGAACAAGAAGTCCAGAGGAGAGCCCGAGGAGACGGCCAGAGGGGCCAGACCCCTCCCCCTAGGCACGGGTGGGCCCTAGCCCGCGCCTGGCTAGGGTTTGGCCGCCTTGGCGGCCGCCTCGATCTCCCCCTTCGCCTATAAGAAGCCCCGTCAGAAACTCGGTGCCATCAATATTCCACGAAACCGTCTGTAGCCGCTGCCACCATCATCCCTAGATCGGGGGGATCTGAAGCTCTTCCCGGCACTCTGCCGGAGGGGAGATCATCCCGAAGGCCTTCTCTCCAGTATGATTCATAGTAGTTCCACCTTGTACTACGGGTCCATGTAGTAGCTAGATGGTTGTATCTCCTCCTTTGTACTTTCATGTATAGATCTTGTGAGCTTCGTTCATGATCAAGATCTAATCTATTTGTAATCATGCATGTTGTGTTTGCAGGGATCCGATGGATATTGACATTATTATGTTGGTTTGATTAATGGTTCTATGTTTATGTTTCTATCATGTCTGTGTTGTTTGTGATCTTGCATGCTCTCCGTTGCTAGTGGTTATCTTGGCCAAGTAGTTGCTAGTGACTCCAAGAGGGAGTATTTATGCTCGATAGTGGGTTCATGCCTCTAGTTTCCAAGGGAAGTGACAATAATCTCTTCGGTTGTAGATGTGTTGTTGCTACTAGGGAGAAAACAACGGTTTCTTGTTCATGGAACATGTGGACTGTTTACCTTACACACTTTGCTTAAAGCAGTTGTCTGTTGCTTGTAACTTAATACTGGAGGGCGTTCGGATGATAACCTGAAGTTGGACTTCTAGTCATAGATGCACTTGGATTACGGTCTATGTATATTGTTGTATTGCCCAATCAACCTCATAGGATCTTTCTGGCTAGTAATTGCATTGTTATGCCTTGCTCAGTTCGTGTCAATTTCCCTGCTGTAATTTGTTTACCCTTCATGCCATGTTGTTTATCGAAGGAGAGCACCTCTAGTGAACTATGGACTCCGGTCCAATATTTACCATTGATACATCTTCCACTGTTACTTTTTTACTTGCTGCAAACCATTACCTTCCACACCATACGTTTAATCCTTTTTTACAGCAAACCGATGAGCTTGACAACCTCACTGATTCGTTGGGGCAAAGTCTTGAGTTTGTGTTGTGCAGGTCTCCACGTTGTTTGCAACACTTGTGTGACGTTTCCTTCCTCCTTCTGGTTCGATAACCTCGGTCTCAACTGAGGGAAAACTTGCTGCTTTCTCTTACACCCTGCGCTTGGGGTTACCAATGAGGCACCAGTTAGCATCAAGTATTGCTGGCGCCATTGCTGGGGACTCTACTTCAACCTCTTCCTCGAGCACCATCAGTTGCCGCATAACATCACGCCTTGGATAGAACTCAAAGCGGGTACCCTTGATCTGATTGATACTCTGCCCACACAGACGGGCAAGAGCTTCCTGCATGGCCCTGACAATTCCACCTAGCCAGTTGTTCTCTATAATGGTGAACTGAATTCCCTCTTAGGTGGGGTCTTCAATCTTTCCTCGGAAACTTGCAACAATCAGCCATTGCAATTCTTCTCCTTCCTGATCGTCGAGCTGAGCTCCGAAGAACTCGGGGTGCGGGCGCTCCAGAAGTTCCGAAAGCTGGTCCAAGTCACGCTGAAAGATGAGGTCTCCTCCATTCCCCAACTGATAGAACTTGCTATACTTTACGTCCATCTATAAGAATGTAGGATGAGTAAGTTAGTAGAGTGATCAAGTGTGTCAAATTTTATGTAAGTTTGCAAGAATTTTTGAGGAGCATGAATTTTCATGAAAGATTCTAAGTGATAAGAATGAGAATAACATAAATACTCACTTCCTTGGTTTTGAAACTAAGTTTTTGATTCAAACGTCCATTCTAACTAGGGTTTCCTATGGTCAGGATGGCTCTGATACCAACTTGTCAACACCCGGATTTTTAATCCCAGATGCCTGTTATGACATACATCACAATCCCAGGATTACCATTTTTGCGAGACATAATAGATTGGATATCACAGTACAACATCCATTACAAAACATACATAAGGTCTTACAACAAATAAAGGATCTCATGATCCAGTCTTAGTAAAATCAAGCAGCGGAATAATGTAATAACGATAGCGTGGGCAAAGCTCCATCTTCATGGTCACAGGCAATGCTGACGATGGGAGATGATCCTAGTTGCCGTAACCTTCCTACGGTCCATCCTCCTGATAGTTCTCTTCATAGTCTGGCCACGGGAATAACCAGGGACAAAGCCATGAGTACTCTTTAAGTACTCGCAAACTAATACTAACAAGTGAAGTGGTTTTTGAGTAGGAAGTACTAGGCTCTAGGTTATTTTGCAAAAAGCCAGATTTATCTATACTGAGTTCAGAAGCAAAGAAAGCTAGTTGAAAGTTTTATAACACCTAGTGGGAACTTGAATTTTCATAACACAACTCTGTTATGGTGAAGTTAAAGTCATGATTCATTTAACAAGTCATCTTCAAAACATCTGACGATGGAACAGTATGGCCACTCCAACTATCCACTTCAAATAGCACTAGCATCTACAAGTGGGGGATATACACTAATTAGGGGTGGTAATCAAATGGGGATGATCTAAGTTCAATCTCATGCCTCAGGATGACATCAAGATTATCTAACTTAGGTCAAGTTTTATGCTCTTGTTGCTACCTTTAAACATCTTTCTATAATCTACAAGTCACTAAGTAAACAAAACTAAAGAGCTTTTATAAAGAAATAAAATCACTAAGTTTGCCAATAAAACTAGGATTGGGTATAATCAAAGGGGTATAACCACATAAGCCTAAGTCATCTAATGTGCACAGTTATCATGCAAGTTTTAGCTTGCCAAGTCAACTGGTAGTATTAGGCTTGCATAATTGCAAGTATAAGCTTGCCTTGTGCAGAGCAGTGGTTGAAGTTCTCCTCGGCTTCTTCCTTGTAGTATTCTCCTTCCTCCTCGTATCCTTGGTCGGTACTAGCGTCTATAAATAAATACGAGGTACACAATCACCAAACAATTATTAACTACTCTATTTAGCACACAAAGGTTCACACTAGATGATCTAGCATCATCTCTATTATCACAAAGATTAAAGCACTTGTCTTATTTATTTTATTTTAGAAAAGTAATTTATACTCATTGAAAAACTACTTAAGATTTAATATTCTCCAACTAAAATATGGGATCATGTGGACACATGTCATCACCACATATTTCAGTACATGGGAATGTGATTTAAAGCGGTGTCACAATTTAATAAGGTTTAACCTTTTTATTTTAATTAATTAAAGTGACTAGAAATGCCTATGGGGCATTCTTTTATTAATTTTTCATTCTTACTACAAGTAAACCTAGATATTTGTATATATTTAGAAAGGTCTTGTTAAATGTGATTTTTGAGAGTTGGAATCAACTCAAAAGCTTTTTTGGTTGAATTTTGAAAAATGTTTGAATGCAGTAAAGCTTCTGCCTTGTTATTTTTACTATAGGTGATCTACAATTCTAATTGACTTGAATCCAACGGGCTTGTATTAAGAATTCCAGTACCTTTATAACAAAATTGGTTTCATGCAATTTGGTTTAGTGAATCGAGCTGGGTTGATTTTTGAATCTAGGTACAGAACTAAGTTTGAAACTAAATGGAAAAACCTAAATTCAAACTACTGGGTTGCGCGGGAGTGTAACTGGGCCGGCCCACAGTGCACAGCGCACGCACGGATGAGTTTAAGTGGTTGTCCCCACCAGTCAGCGAGACAGGGGTGCAAAGTGGTATGGGGCAATCTAAACCACATGATCAATATCTAATCGAATGGTTGTGACTTATCGTCTCCGTCAGGCAACGCCGGCGAGACTAAACCCTAGCGCGGCCAGTGGGGGTCGTGTGAGGCTCACCGGGGCTCAGGCGAGGGTCGGTGATGGGGGCGAATGACGAAGTTGACGATGGCAAACCTCCTTGTACCGGTGGATTCTCCTAGGGCACTCCAATCGACGGCGCCTCGTCTCCTCTGCAGCGGCGGACTCCGGTGAAATTCTGGCGACCTACTGTGCTCCTTGATCCGGGGATGAGGTGGGGTGGTTTTGAGAGAGAGGGGAGTGAGGTGTTGTGAAGAAATCTAACGGGGGTGGCCTCTATTTATAGTGCAGCGAGGGGACCGAAGGGCGCGGACTGAGCGCGTCGTGGTCGTTGGCACAACGAGATACTGGCATGGGCGACGGTAGGGGACGGTGTTGTGCTCCCTAGTGAAGATCAACGGCATGGTTGCGAGGCGTGGGGCGGTGCAAGTTGGTCAGAACGCTGTGGTGCTCTAGGCGGGTCCGATGGAAGTTTTAATGGCAGACCGCGGCTACAGGTCGTGCAGCGACGAACGGGGTTGTCTGGCGGTCTCCTAGGAGGGTGGTGATCATGCACGCAAGCGGCGAGGGCGGCACGTGGTCTGTGCTCGCGTGTCGCGTGCGGCGCTCTAGCGCTCTCGCCTTGCAGAGAAGCCGGGCATGCTTTCGGGAGTGGTCCAGGCGGCGGTGCGTTGGCGTCGAGCAGGTGGCGATGCGGTGGTGTCTCCACAAGGTTGGCGAGGCTAGAGCTTCTCCTAGCTTGCTGTCGACAATGGGGTGGCAAGTTGAGGATCGACATTCTCACCATTGATGGCAATGGCAAGATCACGGTGAGCTAAAGCTTGTTAAATGATCTAGATGATCTGCTAAGAGGGTGTTGTGAGCTAGAGAGGGAACAAGGGTGGCCAAATCACTGCTCACTATAGTGTTTTGTGTTTTGTTTGATTTCTGTTTGCAAGGTGTTTGATGAAATGGCCGCAAGAGATTTGAATTTGAATTTTTGGATGAAATTTGGTGGGTGTACTAGTCACATACTAGGTAGTCTCTGGTTAGTTAGAAAGGTCAAGGTGAACTGGTTTGGTTTGTTTTTGAGAAATGGTGATCTTCACATATGATATAGATTCAATTTTGAATTGTCATTTGAATCAAGTTGCCAAATGTTTCAGTGAGTTTGAAAGGTGGGCTTGGGTTCACTTTTACTTGGTCTAGCAAGGGGTGAAAAGAAATGGAAATATTTCTGTTTGAAATCTTGGACTAGAAACACTCAAAGTGGTCTAGTGAGCAAGATTGGCAAAAATGACCATTTCTTATTTGGTTTGTTTTTGAATTTCTCTTGATTTGTTTCTATTTGGATTTGATCTAGATGATGTTGTTTTCATTTTTAAACCATTCCTTGCTATTCACATCATTCACACAATTCCATTCATGCATTCATACAATCATCACATACGCACATGCATTCATATTTATTTTAATTCACAAAGTTTTTGTTAACCCTAATTTTGGTGATTGGAATTGATAATCCTTGATCAATATTTTTGGGATGTTACAGAAGTCCTTGCGGGTTGCTGGTGAATCTGCGGTGAAGTCGAGGGCTCCGAAGAGAATATGGTTCTCCGTCATAGAGGAGTCGAAGATCATCACAGATGGAGCCGTCATGATCGCACGATCAGTACCCCTCATTCCCATAGACGACACCAATTGATGAGGGTTTGACTCTTCAATGACCGTTATTATGGACTTGGGTTTTGGAGAAGCATGGGGCGCTGGAGATCGTGGAACTGCTAAAAGACAAGCAACACAGGGACACGGTGTTTACCCAGGTTCAGGCCCCCGGAGGGAAAACCCTACTCATGCTTGTCTACTCTTTGTTAATGGTGATGTCGGAGGTTACATGGGTGCGCAGATGAGTAATGACCCACAAGTATAGGGGGTGTATTGTAGTACTTCCGATAAATAGGAGTGTCGATCCCAACGAGGAGCAGAAGGTGCTGAACAGTGGTATGGAGTAGGAAATCCCTGTGAATACTTAGCAAACGAATTTTTAGTGGTTTTCTAACAAGGCAACAAACAAAGAGCAAGTAACAAAAGTAACGAACATACGGAGCAAGTGTCCCAATCATTTCTTAGCAAAGGACAAGCCGGTGGAAATACTTATAAGGACCAAACGTTCTCGAGGAAACATGGGAATTCTGTCAAGTGCTTTCGCTGCAAATAGCTGAGTACTCTTCTCTGGTGTTTGTAAGTGTTGTGTGGGTGAACCTGTGCTAACATACTACCCTTCCTAGGACTAATACATACTTGTTATTAAACCCCCTGCAAACATCCGTAACTATAGGAAAGTAATTAAGATATAAATCTAACCACAGCCTTAAACTCTGAGATCCTACACTCCCTTGTGCAAAGATGTCCTAACAGGGGTTCAGGTTTCTATCACTCCGGCAACCCCAATATTAGTAGCCAAATACACAATGCATTCCCCTAGGCCCATAAATGGTGAAGTGTTATGTAGTCGACGTTCACATGACACCACTAGAAGAATAGCACCACAACTTAAATACTAAACCATTGAATAATAATTCATCATAGATTCACTACTAACAACATGACTTCTCCCATGTCCTCAAGAACACAACGAACTACTCATAAGACATCACATGGATCAAGATCAAAGATGATATGATAATGGATAACAATCTGAACATAAACAATAATCCAATGGTTCCACTCACAAGCATCAACTACAATAGTAATTAACACAGGGAAGGTTTCCCCTAATGAACTAAGCAATATCCAACACAATTGTTACAGCGAGATGGAGTGGTGATGATGGTGCTGGTGGAGATGATGATGTGGATGATAATGATGCTGATCCCGATGAAGCCTAGCTTGATGATGGTGTTGATGGCGACAGTCTCCCCTCTCTGGGAAGGAATTCCCCCGGAAGAAATCTGTCTGCCGCAGAGATCTTTCTCTCTCGGTGTTTTCCGCCCCCTAGAGGCGGTAGAAATCTATCTGTGGTCGCTCCCTGTGTATTAGGGTTCCAAAGAGAAGTTATAGGTGAAGGGGGAGAGTCGGAGGCCGAGCAGGTGGGCCAGACCCACCCCAGGCGCGGCCTCAGGTGGGCCCACACCTAGGGGGGTTTGGGCCCCTTTCGCTCCTCCTTCTGGCTCCAGTCGTCCTCCGGTAAAATAATATGTTTCCATATTTTTCTGGAATTTTTTATCAAATTATGGCTCCAGTCGTCCTCCGTTAAACACAACAACTCAAATGCTTGCTGGAGATAGAGAGGAAATAGGTTTACTGACTCAACTTGGTAACTAAGAGAAAGGTCCCTTCTTAGAGGGTAGCAGGGATTACAAGTCATAAAGAGCTTCCAAAAGATTATGGTACTTAGTAGCTTTGAGCCCTCATTGCCCCTATCATAAGCATCTTGAGATGGTTAAAGTTAAAGTGAACAAAGATGGAGTATATGCTTGACGAAATATAAGTTGGCAATCTCATGTCCCTTGAATATGAGGGGCACTCCTCATGGATACTCAACTTAGGGCCCAGGCAAGTTCTTTTCACTATAAGTATTTGCATATCATTGAGAACCGCCAACGGGGTACCCCTTGCACATTGTATAGGATCTTTCCTATAACCAAAATGACAAGGCAAGCAGACAATGAGCATCTCAGCAATCTTTTTATTTACTATGCGCATAGCTTTTTATTGAGGATGCTTCATAGATATCTCACTATGGTGATGCTGCAAGTTTCCACCATGATTAGGCATGGCTTAGGCTAGCGGCCCAGGCGTTTCTATAACACAGAATACAAACTCCATGGACTTACAAGTCCCCACTTCATTTCACACCAGTAACATCCATAGACATAAGAGCACGATATCAATGATGTATGGAGTACAAGTGCTATGTTGAAAACGTTACCCGTGACAGCACGGTTCTGCTAATCCCAACGTATAGATGCAAGCATATACAACTATGTCCATAATGGTTCAGGTTTATTAGGGGCAAGAAATAAAGTGTTCCATCAAGTTCGTGAGGGCTTTACTAACTAGTTTTCTCATAACAAAATACTTTTTAATTTGGAAGGTAGACGAAGGTTGAGAATTTGCTTGGAATAGAAATAGCTACTAGGTAGATATAGTGGACACAAGTGGCAAAAGTTTGGTTCAAAGGAGTTCGGAAACATGAGAAGTATGCTTTCTCAAAACAGGTTTTTGGCTAGCAAGGCTGGGTAGCAAGCAAGAGAGTTGAAAGAAACAAGCAAACATACAAGTAATAAAGACAAACATGCAATCTTCCTTGAAGACACAAAAGATCTTAAATAAAGAATACTAAGCTTATGAGCCAAAGGAAAGAAAATAAATGATACCAAATACATGTAAGCCTTTTCTTTCTCTTTTCTTTCAAACCTCAAATTTTTTTGCTACTGACCAGAGCTCGGTTTGCCAAAACCAACTTAGATCCACTTGATGCTCCCAAAGTGGTGCCAATACTGATCAACAAGATCCATCATATAATAGAGATTGCAAACTAAAATAAGAAGTGCAAACAGTAAAATATGAGAATTCTCATTAATATTCAATAAAGGCACTCACACCAAGGGATACATAGATAATCAACTAAAGGAGAGGTACTTCCACATGCAAACCAAACTATAAGATAACTTCTCTACCATAGATATGAATCCACTAGAAGGTAAAATATGAAAATATAGTGGTGGTGATACCGTGGCACTCCCCCAAGCTTGGAACAAGCCAAGGGGATGCCAAACCTGATAGTGAATTACTCCCTTGGTGGTGGTGGTGGTGTTCTCTTGATAAGCTCTTCAATAAGTTTCCTCAACTCTTCGAACTCAAAAGTGAGAGTTTGGATCAGCTCCGAGTTTTTCTCAATATGGTTCATGATCATGTAAGTCTAAGAATACCAGTTCTTGTTGTTCTTTCCCCGCTCTTCATCCCTAGCATGATCCTTTACTGCATTGTTAGAATGACGCATATCCCAAATTGCAGGCAAATTCCCTTTGGGCACATGTTGATATTGATATTCATGTATAAGTGTATGGAAGGGTCTCATGTTACGTGGAGGAGATGACTGTAGATTGTAGAAGAGACGTGGAGGTTTCCCTCCTGTAGACATCCGCGATGTCCTCTTAAGCTTGGTAGGTCGTGCCACCAAACCAATGTTTGCGACAGTAGCGCGAGTGTTCGGTTGCTTGTCCTCCTCCATGTCACCTTCATATCCTCCTGGAATCTCCTCCTCCTTGGGGACTTGAGGTTCTTCTTCCTCGGGCTTCTTTCCTTTGTCATCAGCAGAGGCCATGGTGCTCTAAACTTGAGAAGATATCCTGACAGAAACAGATCGAAACGAAAACACGACGAGAACACGATGCAAGAACCTCGGGGAACCCGGGGGGTTATATATTATGAAGTTTCAATGCATAAGGAAGGTTTTGACACGAAAACGAAGTGGAGACGGAGTTCGAGGGTGGAACACCCCCCTCAGGCACGGCCAGGATGGGCCCACGCCTAGGGTGGGTTTGTCCACCCCGGGCTCTGCTTCCTCTTCAGTTTCGTCTCATAAATTCCCTTATGTATTAAAAACATCAAAAATATAAAAGATTGGAGTTTCACGAACCTTCCTTTCTCACCTCTTTTACCTATCCAAATACAAACTCTGCAGTTTCTGGTTTTTGGTTCTTGATAAATTCTTCTGGAGTCACCATTTGAATGGCATCCACTTCTTCATTGTAAGAACCTACGGAAATATAATGTTTTAGTCTTTGACCATTAACCACCTGTGTTGTGTCATCCTTTAGAGAAGATATTTTGATGGCACCTGAACGGTACACTTCCTTGATAACAAAAGGTCCTTCCCATTTGGAGAGTAGTTTCCCTGCAAAAAATCTGAGACAAGACCTATACAAAAGAACTTTCTCACCAACATGGAACTCCCTTTTGAGAATCCTCCTATCATGCCATATTTTTACTTTTTCCTTAAAGAGCCTAGCATTCTTGTAAGCTTCCCATCTCCACTCATCTAGATTACTTAAGTCAAGCAGTATTTTCTCACCAGCAAGTCTAAAACCTCTATTCAACTCTTTCACTGCCCAATAAGCTTTGTGTTCTAATTCTAGAGGCAAGTGAAAATCTTTCCCATAGACCATTTTGTAAGGAGACATCCACATAGGATTTTTATAAGCAGTTCTATAAGCCCACAGAGCGTCATTCAACTTTTTAGCCCAATTTTTCCTAGACCTATTGACAGTCTTCTGCAAGATTGATTTAATTTCCCTATTGGAAAGTTCTACTTGCCCACTAGTTTGGGGGTGATAAGCTGAAGCTATTCTATGGTTTACATCATACTTAGCGAGAGTTTGTATAAAACCCCCATGAATAAAATGGGAGCCTCCATCAGTCATGAGATATCTAGGTACACCAAACCTAGGAAAAATGACATCTTTGAGAATTTTCAAAGAGGTCTTACCATCATCACTGCTCGTAGGTATGGCTTCTACCCACTTTGTAACATAGTCAACATCAAAAAGAATATGAGTATATCATTTTGAAGGAGGAAAAGGGCCCATAAAGTCAAATCCCCAACAATCAAAAGGTTCAATAACAAGAGAATAATTCATAGGCATTTCATTGCGTCTATAGATGTTACCTAACCGTTGGCATTCATCACAGGATAAGATAATCTTCCTTGCATCTTTAAAAAGAGTAGGCCAATAAAATCCAGATTGTAAAACCTTCTGTGCAGTCCTATCCCCAGCATGATGTCCTCCATAAGCACTGCCATGAAATTTTCTCAATATCTCTTGTTGTTCAAATTCTGGAACACATCTTCTCATAATGCGATCTACTCCTTCCTTATATAGATGTGGGTCATCCCAAAAGTAATGCCTTAGATCATAGAAGAATTTCCTTCTTTGCTGAGCTGTAAAGGTTGGAGGCAAATACTTGGAAACAATAAAGTTAGCATAATTAGCATACCAAGGATTCTCATGTGGACTTACCCTTATTGCAGCTAACTTCTCATTTGGAAAATTATCATTAACAGGTAAAGGGTCAAAATAAATGTTTTCCAAACGAGATAAATTATCGGCAACAGGATTATCAGCACCTTTCCTATCCACAATATGCAGATCAAACTCTTGCAAAAGCAACACCCACCTTATAAGCCTAGGTTTAGCGTCCTTCTTTGTCATAAGGTACTTAATAGCTGCATGGTCAGTATGAATAGTAACCTTAGAATCAACGATATAAGGTCTAAACTTATCACAAGCAAAGATTACAGCTAAGAACTCTTTTTCAGTAGTAGCATAATTCTTTTGAGCAGCATATAGAGTCTTGCTAGCATAATGAATAACATTCAACTTCTTGTCAACACGTTGTCCAAGGACAGCATCCACAGCAAAGTCACTAGCATCGCACATGATTTCAAAAGGTAAACTCCAATCAGGTGGTTGGACTATAGGAGCAGTTGTTAAAGCTTTCTTCAAGGTTTCAAAAGCTTCCTTACAGTCATAATCAAAAACAAAAGGTACATCTTTTTGAAGAAGATTAGTAAGGGGCTTTGAAATTTTGGAGAAATCTTTAATAAATCTCCTATAGAAACCAGCATGACCAAGGATACTACGAATACCTTTGATATCCCTAGGAAAAGGCATCTTCTCAATTGCTTCAATTTTGGCTCTGTCAACTTCAATACCTCTTTCAGAGATCTTATGTCCAAGAACAATTCCTTCATTAACCATGAAATGACATTTCTCCTAGTTAAGAACGAGGTTTGTTTCTTCACATCTCTGCAAAAATTTATCAAGGTTGTGCAAACAATTATCGAAAGAAGTTCCATAGATGGAAAATCGTCCATGAAAACCTCCACAATTTCTTCACAAAAACCATGAAAGATAGCAGACATACATCTCTGAAAGGTAGCAGGAGCATTACATAAACCAAAAGGCATACGCCTATAAGCATAAGTACCATAAGGACAAGTGAAAGTGGTTTTCTCCTGGTCTTGTGCTTTCACAGCGATTTGAGAAAACCCAGAATAACCATCAAGAAAGAAAAAGTGAGTCTTTTTGGACAGCCTCTCAAGAATTTGATCAATAAAGGGCAAAGGATAATGATCTTTCTTAGTAACTTTAGTAATCTTTCTAAAATCAATGCACATTCTATACCCAACCACTCCTCTCTGAGGTATAAGCTCATTATCCTCATTAGGCACAACAGTAATTCCCCCTTTCTTGGGAACACAATGAACAGGGCTAACCAAAGTACTATCCGCAATAGGATAAATAATACCAGCATCAAGGAGTTTTAATACCTCATTTCTTACCACATCCTTCATTTTAGGATTCAGACGGCGTTGGTGCTCAACAACTGGTTTTGCATCAGGCTGTATATTAATAGCATGCTCACATATAGTAGGAGAAATCCCCTTTAAATCATCAAGAGTATAGCCCATAGCTCCTCAGTGTTTCTTCAATATCTCCAATAACCTTTCTTCTTCCTTTCCTGAAAGTTTAGAACTAATAATAACAGGATATATTTTCTTATCATCAAGATAAGCATATTTAAGATCATCACGTAAGGGTTTTAATTCAAAAACAGGATCTCCTTTGGGTGGTAAAGTGGTACCCAAGTCTTCCACAGGTAGATTATGCTTAAGTAACTCAGGTTGACAAAGGGAAACCTCGTCAATCTCATTTCTTTCCTTTATGAAGGCATCACTTTCATGATCTTCCATAAATTGCTGCAAGGCATTGTTAGGAGCAAGAGAAATAGCAGAAAGTTGTTCAACCCTGAAGTCATCATCAGGTAATTCATTTTCATAAGGGTTTTTGGCAAATTTGGAAAAATTAAATTCATAAGATTCTCCAGCAAACTTAGTAAAAACTTTTTCCTTCCTACAGTCTATGATAGCCCCACAAGTATTCAAAAAAGGGTCTTCCAAAGATAATAGGATAGGTTTTACTAGCTTCTTTACAAAGCACTAGAAAATCAGCAGGATATTTAACCTTACCACAAAGAACCTCCACATCTCTTACAATACCAATGGGGCAAACTTTCTCTCTATTGCAAGGTGAATAACCACATCAATGTCCTCAAGCTCACAAGGACCAATCTCATGCATAATTTCCTTGTAAATCTCATAGGGATAGCACTAGAACTAGCACCAATATCACATAAACCATAATAGCAATGATCACCAATTTTAACAGAGAGCACGGGAACACTAGCTTTTATAACTTTCTTAGGATGAGAAACAATATTAGTAGCATCTTCACAAAAGACAATATACTCATCCTCTATATTTCTAGTGACAAGATCTTTCACAATAGCTACCACAGGCTCGATATCAATAAGCTCATTGGAACCTATAGTTTTCTTTGCGCTTTTGCTAACCACATTAGCCAAAATAGAGTGTTCCCTTACCTTGGAGGGAAAAGAGATCTTCTCAACATAAGGTTCAGGCAAAATAGGATCAACGGTACAAACCTCTATACTGGCAGGAATGTGGGTAACAATGTCTTTATAAGGAGCATGGTACTTGTCCCACTCTTTCTTGGGTATCTCAATATAAGAGGCAAAAGCATTAAAACATTCTGCAAGAACTTGAGGATCAAGGCCAAACTTATTGCTAATATCACGGTGTAGAGGTCCCAACCTAATAAGGTAGAGTCCTCCTGTGTTTTACAATGCTAGTCCCTGGATCAATAGCTAGCATCCACAGTTAAGATGTAATATCAAGATACAAGGGTCATATTATAACATTATAACCAGGAATAACATAGTTTTATTACATCATATATAGCTCATTTGGCTATTACATTACATTGCAGCGGAATATATATAGTCATGGGTCCTTCATCTTCATAGTGCCACAGGCAGATGTTGGTTGTAGACGTTGTAATCCTAGTCAATCAAACAATCTTCACTTAAAAACAATCAACCTGCAACATTACAAGTTACAGCCACAAGGGTCAATACATTTGAATTGTATTGGCAAGTTTCACTTTTATATATAATAAGTGGATCCTATCATTACATGCAAATTTGTCTAAATAGAGTTTAGGGTTCATTGGCATAAAGCAATATTTTATCCTATCTTTTCAAAATGGTTTTGGTCTTTTGTCAAATCTCATTTCCAAGATCCTTGAACTCCTTGGTAGACACTCAAGTGTTCAAGTACTTGTCAAAAATCCTTGAGCACCTTGGTAACCCCAAGTGCTACAAGTTTTCTCAAAACTCATGAGTTCCTTGGTAACCCCAAGTACATCATGCTCTTGTGCACCTTGGTAACCCCAAGTGCAACAAGCTTAACAAAGTCTCTTTGAATTCCTTGGTACCCCCAAGTGCATCAAGTTTTTATATTAGAAATTAGAATGTCGAGATCTCCCATAGTTCAAACTTTAGTTGCTCAAGATGTCCATAACCGGGACACGGCTAAGTACTTAGATTTTATTAACTTCTGCAGAAGGAGTACACTTTACCCACATGACACAATCCCATCTTGTTGCCACCAATGGCCTCTTGGATTAGTGCTCACCAAGATGGAGTAATCGCGACCGAGAATGTGACGAAGTCTTTCCAAGAGGTCCTCCCATACATCATTGCTAGCTTGTCTTCAGCCCCCATGAAGCATTCCAGATCCCCATGTCCGGTAACTAAAGACAATGTATGGGTCTTCCTAATGTAGTTGACTAAGCCAGAGCCATAATAGCATGTGGTTGTACATGAAAGCCACAATTGGAGAAACATGTTCAATCTCTAAGTTTCCTAGGTGGTTTTCAGTTGGAGCACAACACAAAGTGATTGCCATAGACATGGTTCCCTTTTGTTGCCACCTTCTCCAAAACATAAAGTGTCCACCACCTAGGTGGTTCATTGAGTCCTTGTTTTATTATATATAAAAAAACACAAGTCCTTTTCTCAACCTTTGTAAAATTTCAACATGTATCTCTTTTTTCAAAACCTAGCATGGCTAAGCATGTACAACTTCAATGTTTTCACTAAGGAGTGTATAGGGAATCCTATTAGGATTAGCATAGCTTAAGCATAAAACATTTTCATGCATATTTACAAAATCCACTAAGTAATTGTTATCGCCATATTTTGGCCAAAGGAGGAGATGGGCCGTGATCAAGATGGGCTTGGAAGATACGTATATTTAACGTGTTGTTGAATCGGCCTTGTGCGTGGATTTGGGCTAAATTACCCGTGTATCTTGTATCGTAGTAGGTTCCGTTTCAGTTTAGGTAAAGATAGAGTTGTAGAGTTATTCCAAAGATAGAAAGTCTCCGGACTATAAATATATACCTAAGGTTATCGAGAAAAGGAGGACAATCACGTTCACAACAAACACAATCTCGGCGCATCGCCACCCCTTGTTTCTAGGGTTTCTTTCGGGTAAGTGTCATGTTGCCTAGATCGCATCTTGCGATCTAGGCAGTATTTACTTATGCGTTATTTGGTGTTACTCGTACTGAAGCCTTGTTGATGGCGAGTAATACTACTATCAAAGATTCGTTAAGGCTAGCATCGGTGTTCTTCGCTATAATTATTTAAGTTATGCTGCCTCTAGTTACCTCGCTACCTTTGCACCTTTTCCCAAGTGCAAGGGTAGCATCTTGCTTGATCTTTATTTAGCTGATTCGATCTGTTATGGTTATGCCTTGTTCACCAAGGTTTAGTTTGATATCTACGTGGTCAGGCCTTGCAAACGGGTTGAACGATCCAATAGTACGTAAGGACGTGGTTTACTAGTTCTAGAGAAGTTTTTCCGGTAATTGACTTTACGTCGGTTGTTAGGCCTCCTCTAGGGTTAGTTTTCTATCATCTTTGTATCTACCGGGCTCAATTACGTAGGACGTTCCAATTACGGTGAAAACGTTAAACCGTGGTAGATTGATTTAACTTGTAATGATGAAGCAAAACCCCATGTTATCGTAAATCTAATGCAGAACCATGGGATAATCGGCTCTAGGAGCCGATTCACGGAAACCAGGAGCCATCACGGCTCGAATTTTACGATACTTGTTTACCATGCAGAAATCAATCGGAGAAATCCTTCACCTTCCGACCAGGTATAGGTCAGGTGGCACGCCTCGAACCAAGCCAGGCGTGTGCGGAGTTTTGCGGCCGTTGCCCGAGGGACCAGGGGCCCACCAAATTCAGGAGCCTCCCGGCTCTTCGTGTTGCTCGTCGCTGCTCGCCGTGGGTTTTGGCAGCAACACATTCTCGCACGCCGGTGGGACACTCAACAACATCTCGCATCAACATCCGACGCTGAGATGGGGATGACCGATCACGCAAAGCTGCCCAAGAGCACAAGGCGAAGTATGACGAGATCGAGCTCTCTTGAGCCGATCTCATCGGCTCGTTTGAGAGGACCCGTAAGCATGGCATCAAGTGGAGGGGTTCTCACCGAGGGTGCTCTTGATGAGGTGGATCTGCTGTTCCTTGAAGAGCGCACTGCAGCTCGCGACGAGGTCAACTACATGGTGGCTCATTCTCTTCACCGCCATCGAGAGCCCGTGAACGCTTTCGAGCGGATCGCAGTTCGTAGTTCAGAGATCATGAAACATCGTATTCTCCGTCGGGGCCTACTCTGGGACTCACCAGGAGAAAGACTGCTCCAGGCCAGCCACCGCCATTCACACTTGCAGCTCCCGAGCCGCCAGGGCAGCGGTGCACGTCTACAAGGTTGGAGGCGACCCAGCATTGCCGCCTCTGTTTGAGCCACCTAAGGAAATCCCACATGGATATGTATGCACCTACGTCGGATCGCAATAACGACACGCACCAACCAGATTGCAACCGCAGGAATTTCGCGCGGGGAGTTCTGGGCGGGGCTTCAGAGCAGGTGTTCGAGCAACGATGTGCAGGATGGACGCCGATAAACAAAGCGTGGCTAGCCAAGTATGCCACGAACGAGTCATGAGAATCTAGCCCTGCAGCTCAAACGTGGAGCAAATCTGTACCATCTTGAGAGACCGGTTCGGCGTCAAGAGAAGAACGATCGGCTATTCAAAGTCGTACTAACGAAGTTTGATCTCGATTCACGCCACCCAAGTATCGGCTCGAGTTCTCAAGGTTTAGCGGGTCGGGGTCGAGCTCGATCGAGCACGTGAGCCGATACCTAGCACGCTAGGCATGATTTCATCGGATCGATTCGCGTAAGGTTCTTTGGCGCAATCTCGACAGGACCAGCTTTTGGGTGGTACACCTCCGCCACCGATTCGATTCAGACTGGAAGCAACTGGAAGAGCAGTTCCACATTCAAGATCATTCGTGAGGCTACCGAGGCTGGCATTGCGCACAGCACAGTGCGCAAAGCGGGAGAAAGTAGCGAGTACATCCAGCCAGATCGTCAAGAACCGATGTTACTCATTCGTTTAATCGCGGAAGAAGGCGAATGGCGGTGTTGGGCCTCAAAGACCCATCAAGGATCCGCTTTCAAGTAGAGTACAACTCATTGGCGCACATGGCCTAAACGGCGATGTATGAACAGCCACCGAGTTGTACCAAGACAAGTTCAAACGTCCGATAGGCCTGGTCGATACTGAAAAAGATGATCCTACACAAGACCAGGAGGTGGCCGTGGCGAATGGGCTCGAGGCGACCGTGTCCAAAATGGGTGAAGCGGCGGGGGCTGCAAAAGGGTTCGACTGATGTGACCAAAGCTGAGCAGATATTTGATTTATCACGAAGAAAGCGGTGAAGTTGCCCGAAGGCCACAAAATCCCCACGGCTCAGGAGATGAACGGGAGACCATACTGCAAGTGGCATCACTCGTTCACCCACACCACCAATGACTGCAAAGAGCTACGTCGCCAGATCCAAACAGCAATAGAGCAAGGCCGTCGATCCGGGCGATTCGCCATGAAAGTAGACACAAACCCATTTCCAGCGTCAACATGGTAGAACACAGCCACTCCGCGAGGCGTCAGCTGGAGTTCTCGTTCGATGTTAACATGGCAGGATCTGGGTCCCGCCATGGCACATACAAGGAGGAAGGCGGTCGCTCTCGGGCAAAAGAAAGAGAGGAGGCTGGTCCACACGACCGGCCCAGCCACGATGACAGACGGTACTTAATCGGCGGCAGGTCGGAAGCGATATCGAAGCCACACTCACACATCTCCGAATAAGTATGAGCGTCAAGATGATCGGCGCCGCCATGATAGAGACGATGAAGGATATGAGCACCTCTAGGGGAACGTCAAAAGAAAAGGAAGGCATCGACAAGCATTGGGATTGTCCTTTCTTCAAATATTGCTGGGATAAGGAATGAGCCGTTTACAATCGATAACTGCCTGAATGTGGACAGCAGAAGGAGGACACGGGCCGCCGTGTTCAAGCGTAGGGCCACTCCCACCGAGTCACATAGGAGTCCGCTCGAGCAAAAGACCTCGAGAAGCCAAGGGATGACAAAGAAGAAGACAGATATCACCGTCAAGGTGGTGTCCCGACGACTCGAGACACACCCAAAGCGTGAGAGTGCAGCCTCAGAATTGGAGGAAGCCGAAGTATTCCACGCTTTAAAGAAAGCACGCCCGATCCGCCGTTAAAATTAGGCAGACCTTGGAAACGGAAGACCGCCCGAAAAGGAAAGAGTGGCGCCCCAAACCGGTAAAAGACGATGCAAAGACATCGGCTGGCACAAACATGGTGTTCATACTTCCGTCAGAATTCTGTGCGCCAAGAACCAATGAGCTACCAGTGGCACAGTTCGACTGCGGCCCACGGCCGGTTATCTTTGAGAAGCCACGTGAGAAGGGTTACAAACACCTGAAAGCCCTGTACCTACGAGGTTACATCAATGGGCAACCTATCAGCAAGATGTTGGTGGACACCGGAGCGGCAGTCAATATAATGCCATACTCCATGCTACGGCGTTTGGGACGCTCCACTGCAGATCTGATCAAAACCAACGTCACGTTAAGCGACTTCAACGGCCGACTTGAAACGCAAGGCGTCTTGAACGTGGATCGACCGGGCAGAAAAACCATACCCACGTCATTCTTCGTCGTGGACAGCAAAGCACCTACGATGTCTTGCTAGGAAGAGATTGGATTCACGCTAATTGCTGCATTCCGTCCACGATGCACCGATTACACTGATGGGATGGAGATGAAGTGGAGGTCATCCATGCAAATGATTCTATCGAGATCTCCATAGCCGCATGAACGTCGGGAAGCGAAGACCAAGAGCCGATCTCCGAATCCTAGACGGCCAGAGCGCATTGAAGCTACAAAAACGGGTGAGGCTGGTCTTATCCATCGGCTGACAGAGTAGCAAAGTCCACGATCATGCGGTACGGCCGATCCTCGCGATCGCCACAAAAATAAAAGCCGCAATCTTACGACAAGCGATCATGTAGTCGCGGGAGATTCGCCAATGTAAAGCACACATAAGGTGTAAACCATCATTGACTAATGAAATCAAAAAGGGCGATTCTGCAATCGCCCAAATTATTTTTGTTTTCCTCACCAACCGCTTGCCCTGTGTTTAGCATCGATTTAACAGTGACGGAAAACTAGGGTATGGGTTTACATCCACCGATGAACTAGAAGAGATCGACATCGGTCCCGGGATAAGCCACGACCAACATTTATCGCCAAGAAGTTGGATCCAAGTCTGGGTCCGATGATAGCTCTGTTGAAAAATATCCGCATCGCCGCCGGGACTATACAGAGATGCCTGGTCTAGACAGAGTATCATTGAGCATCGGCTCGCTTAAAAAGGATTTCGGCCGTTCCAGAACGAGCACGGCAGATGAAGGCAAATCTTGGAAGAAGTCAAGAAAGAGGTCGAGAAAATGTTAACCAAGTTAATCAGCCATGCGTGTATGAATGGATTTCTAGTATCGCACTGTAGAGAAAAAGATGGCTGGCGTGTTGCCATAGATTTTCGGGATCTCAACAGAGCTACTCAAAGGATGAGTATCCGATGCCTAGCGTAAACGTTAATCAACGCAATGGCTGGTCATAAGATCTTGAGCTTCATGGATGGCAATGCCGGTTACAACCAAATTTTATGGCTCCGGAAGACATACACAAGACTGCGTTCGAGTCCTGTGTTTGGAGTTGTTTGAATATGTAGTCATGACATTTGGATCAAGAATGCCGCGCCACGTGCATCAGAGCCATGAATTACATTTTCCATGATCCGATCGGCAAGCTGGTGGAAATTTACATCGATGACGTGGTGGTCAAGTCTCGCTTGGTGCAAGGACACTTGGACGATCTGCAACGCGTCTGAACCGAACAAGAAAATTGACTCTGGATGAATCCAAAGAAGTGCGCCTTGGGTGACGGCCGGTCTTCTTGGGTTTCTTGGTTCATGAACGCGAATTGAGATCGCCTAAAAAGTCGGGAGGCATAACAATGAAGCCACCTACCACGAAGAAAGAATCAGTCTCTCATCGGCAAGATCAACTTCGGAAGATTCATCTCCAATCTGGGGAAGAATAGAGCCGTTCATGGACGGTGAAAATTAAAGCGACGAGGAATTCACAGGGGGTAGAGCAGCAACAAGCCTTCGACGAGATCAAAGAATATCTGATGAAGCCGCCAGTGTTGGTTCCGCCCCAGCCAGACAAACCATTCTACATTTACTTGTCAGTAGCTGACACGTCCATCCCCTCGGTGGTGGTGCAAGTTTATGATGGGCTGGAGTGAGTCGTATTTTACATAAGCAGAAAGATGCTGGACGCAGAGACAAGGTATCCTGAGATCGACAAGTTGTGCCTCTGCCTGTTTTTCACCTTCACTAAGCTGCGTCACATCTTGCTATCAGCGGAGATTGTCATCATATGCAAATCAGACGTCATAAAGCACATGCTGTCGGCCCCTATGTTGAAAGGCCGACTGGGCAAATGAATGTTTGCATTATCAGAGTTTGACATCCGGTATCAACCCGCTAAAGCAGTTAAGGGTCAGGCATTGGCCGACCTTATCGCTGAAAGGATCAACACTAACATAGCAAAGACCGTCATAAGAGCGTGGGCTATGTTTTTCGATGGATCGGTTTGTGATGATGGTTGCGGCATCGGCATTTTACTCGTGTCGCCTGGGGCAACACTTTCCTTCTCCATCGATTATCTACCTCTCGCACCAACAACGCCGAGTATGAGGCGATACGCAAGGGAATGGAGTTGCTCATCGGGAAGCGGGAAAGGAAATTTTGGAGACTCCAAGTTGGTGATTTCCCAACTCACGGAGGAATACAAGTGTGAGAGCGAGTCCCTCTTCCCATTATGGCTGCCGTGAGCTGATGGCACAGCCCGTACATAAACTTCACTTGGATCCCATCGCAGTAATAACGAGGCGAATGATCTTGCACAAATGGCCTCGAGCTGGTGGAAGTAGCGGAGGGAGCCGATGATCAGGTACAGTTCCTGGAAGCAGACGACTGGAGAGCCGATATCTTCAATTACTTGAAGGATTCGGCTCGGGGGGCACCTAAACGGATAAGGTACAAGGCCAGGAAGTATGTGCTTATTGGGGATGACATGTTTTACAGACCTCTGGAGGGGTTATTGCTCAAATGTCTGGGGACAGCCGAGGCCAATCGGCTCCTACATGAGGTACACGAAGGCGCCTGTGGAACTCACCAATCGGCTCACAAGATGAAATGGTTGATCAGGCGATCAGGGTTTTATTGGCCCACCATGCTTGAGGACTGCTTCAAGTACTACAAAGGGTGTCAAGCATGTCATTTGGGAAAATCCAGATGGTACCCGCATCAGCAATGAACCCCATCATCAAGCCTTGGCCATTCCGAGGTTGGGGCATGGATATGATCGGCAAGATCAATCCTCCATCAAGCAAAGGCCACATGTGGATTTTGGCCATTACTGATTATTTCACTAAATGGGTGGAAGCTGTCCCGATGAAGTCAGTAAACTCAAAGGATGTTATCAACTTTGTGAAAGAACATGTCATCCATAGATTCGGGATTCCCCAAACTATTACGACCGATGGAGGTTCGGTCTTCATTTCTCACGAGTTTAGAAAGTTCTGTGAGGACACGGGGATTAAGCTGATCAGATCATCTCCATACTATGCTCAAGCAAATGGGCAAGCTGAAGTATCCAACCAGAGCCTCATCAAGCTGATCAAGAGAAAAGTCGATGAGTACCCTAGGCGTTGGCACGAGGTTTTGTCAGAGGAGTTATGGGCTTATCGCATGTCATGCCACGGAGCGATAAAAACATCGCCATACCATCTAGTCTATGGACAAGAAGCCGTATTTCCCTGGGAAATTACGGCTGGATCGAGACGTGTCACTTTTCAGGACAATCTGACAACTGAAGAATATGCAACCCTGATGAGTGACAGTGTTGAGGATTTAACTGAGCTCAGGCTGTGGTCGCTTGAGAAAATCAAAGAGAACAAGGCCAAGGTAGCTCGTGCATATAACAAGAAAGTGAGGCCAAAGGAGTTCCGCGTTGGTGATCTGGTATGGGAAGCTATGTTACCATTAGGGACTAAGGATGCAACATATGGTAAATGGTCTCCAAATTGGCACGGGCCGTACAGGGGCGATCAAGTTTTAAGAGGAACGACATGCTTGAGGAGCTGGATGTAAAATTCGATGGCGGTCAACGGTCAACATCTCAAGAAATATTTCCCAAGCATGTGGGATGATGGACAAGAGATATGGGGGCCGATAGAAATCGCCAAGTAAAAAGCACGTGAGACGATGGACAAGGTGAAGCGTGGGGATGATACATGAAATCGGCAATAAAAACAAAATATACAGATGCATACCATCGACTCTAGAGGTTCAAACTATTACAAGCGACGCCAGCACCAAACAAGCTATCAAGAAAGGCCTCAAGGCGTGAGGGCCAAGACGGACACGATCCACCTCGGCGATCTCGTCATCTTCGTCTTTGCCCGCTCACTAGCTCCTTGTTCAGGCACGATTTCGCCAGATCGGTCTTCATTTGGGCTTTGAGGCTTTCCGTCTTGAGAGCGGGCGATGGATTCTTCCTTGTCGCGAATGAGCTGTTTAGTCGCCGGACCTTCTCTTCAAGATCCTCCAACTCCTTTTCAAGGATGCGAGCTCGGCACCGACAGAGGTGTCGCTGGCATCCGAGACGCCTTTTCTCGTTAAGCCGACATCCGCCTCGCGATATTGGCTTTTCGTGGGAGTTGGCGCGCAGCCGATCCTCTCACGAGCTAACTTCACCCTTGGCCCGTGAAAGACAGGTTACAACCGCCAAAGCTTCACCGCAGTGCTACCGGAGTTGGTCTTTTATTTCAGCGAACGCTCTTCACCTCCTCGTAACCTCGATCAACTCTTCGATCGGGGAGGACAGCAGGGCTTTAAGACGCTGGAATTGAGGTGGAACAGCCCTGGCCCGTGGTTCATCGTCAGCAACAGAAGGAGTTGGTTCGATGGATTCAGGGTCGAACGTCAGCAAACCTGAAATATCACAACTCTGGCAGCCCGAAAAGCGTCAGTATGCGTCCAAACGTGTAAGGATGAGCCGAAAGAACCTAACGTACCTCTCCTAAGATCGAAGGGATAGCCGATGAGGAGATGATCGGTTTGTGTGTGGTCGCTGGGGGCTTGGCCAAAGTGGTAGCTGTTTCATCTGCACCTTCGGGGATTGCTAGGTCCGGCATCGGCACTGCCCCAGCTTTCCCACTGGAAACGTCAGTTGTCTGCATGAAAGGTGTTTAGCCGATGTAAATAATGATAAATCGGCAGACAAAAGGAAACAAGTAGTAAGAGCATGAAGGGTGGTGATTTTCGAAACCTCCTGGCTCGACGAAGAAGCTTGTAGTCCTTTGCGAGCTCTCTTGGGACCCGTAGCTGGCCCCGCCTCGACTGGTGCTCGGGGGGCAGTAGGTTCAGGAGCCGACCTTTTCCTGGAAGCCGATGGTGGTGAATCTGGTTGGTTCGGTGTGATGGTCCTCTCAGAATCCATCGGGCCTAGTTCTCCTCGATTGGTCTGGGTATCCTCGCTGGAGGTGTCTTCGACGGAAGCCTGTAAAAGGGGAGAACCAGTAAGCGCGAGCATGTCTGCAAGAATGGAAGAATGATAAGGATCGACCAAGGCCTGAATCGCCACATGCGAGCCGTCGAGAAGGGCTCCGCCTCAAGGTCTTCTGGCTACCTTCCTCACCATCGTTCTGGTTTTAGTCGGAACTCGAGGGGCAGCTGACTTAGGAGTTGCTGGGTTCTTGGAAGCCGATTGTGGTGTTATCGGCTGTTTCTGCATTATGACCTTTTTCAGAGGTGGCGAGTTTTTGCAGAAAAGAACCACAGAAGCCGGCGGAAAAAACTCGAAGGAGGAGCCATCACTGTGCGTAGGTTCAGGGCCATCTTGTTGCTGCAAAGAGAAAGAGTGGATTAGTAGAAGGATCATTTGTGAGCTGCATCAAGAAAATTTGCAAGTAGTGGTACCTGTTCCACGGGGATGTCATAGTCAGCATCGAGCTGTTTCAGCAACGGTCCCAGAGCTTTCCTGAAAGCGTGAGTCTTCCACATCGACCACCAGTCTTCAAAGCCATCGGTTGATGAGGCAAAGGTGAGGTCGTTGGGAATTGGGATGGTCAGAGCATCAAAGAAGGAATAACACCTTTGGCTGGTGAGAGGATCAGGCAGGTCGGCTCTGCTCTCTGTAAGGTGATGGAGAAAGAAGTGGGGAGGTACTTGTCCAAGGCCAAATTGCCGAGCCACGACGACTGGCTGGTAGAATTCATACCCAGGCTTGATTATTCTGTTGGATGTACTCATGCCAACTGGAAGGAAACAGGGACGAATCACAGTGGAAAAGAGCTGCCGAGTGCTGGTGTCATCGGCAAAATTGTCTAGCCTGAAGGAGAGTGGGTTTTCAAAATGTTCAGATTCTTCCATGTAAGGAAAGAAGATAGGATTGTCCAGTCCTTGAAAGAAAATACTGAACCATTTAGACGCCTCGAAGTCCCATCTTGCTGGCAGTCTATACAAAACTTAGCCATATAGTGCATCGGATCGCTTCCCTTTCACATCCGGAAAGGTGCAGCCAAAAGGGGAAGTTTGGGATGTGGTTTGAAAATACAATGAGCCCATAGCTGGATAAACCACCAAGGACCACTGTTTTGACGCTATGCCGAGAACAGCTTGATGACATCAACTGGAGATATCTATAGACCTCTCCAAGGAACAGTTGCGAGGCCAAGTTGAGTGCCCTTGGCCGTTCGTGGGCTAAGGAGAGATAGTTTTGGTTGGAGCAAGGAAGGGCCATGAATATGAAATGCTCCAGCGAAGTTGAGAAAGGCAGTATGTTCTTTCTCCGAGACAGGCCCTTTGTTTTCATATGGCGTTGGAGGTAGGCACCCGATTCAGGCGATGCTTTAGAGGACAGTTTAGGGGACTTTGGTCGTTTGAAAGGAGGGCTGGGTGATGTAACATCCAAACCAGTGATCATCACCACGTCTAACAGGGTTGGTGACATAGGGCCATGACCGAACATAAAGCAGTTCAGAGCGTCAGACCAGAAGTAGCCGATGGTTTGTAGAAGGTTCTCATGTTGCTCAAGAGGAGACAATGATAAATGCAATGCATCGGCTATTCTGTGGTTTCCCATTGGGATTGGTAAGCTCTAGCTACTCACCTGAACCAAGAGACCCAATGTTCGGGGATTAGGCCAGCTCAGCAATGCCCAAGAGTTCAGATCTAGGTCTTGGCTTACGAAGGGGATTCTGTTTGCTTCGCAAGAAATCAGATGGGCAGGACTAGAATCTGTACGAGGGCCAAGACAGAGGGAATTTGGGAGAGAAGGATGCGGCAGCAGAATGTCTGAAACCTAAAAATTTAATGGTGGAATAAGGCATTAATTCAGGTGTTCGCCATTAATTCTGATCGTGTTCATCTTTGCGAGAAGTAGGCGTACTTCGCACTGAGACCTCTGGGTTGGTGTTGGACGATTCCGCCATCTAGTTTGCCGGCGGAGATGGATCTATGCAGTTGGGGATCGAGGGGTCTTGTCGTTGTGAGCTCAATCTCGTAGGTGGGCAATTGGAGATCTGGGTCGCCCTTTTTGAAGAGGGTCGCAGGTTACCGTTTGAAACTGGAAAATGGCCGTTGAAGTTTGCCTAAGTATGCGACCAAGTTTTGACCTTGTCAACATTTTTGTGGAAAAGCCGATGCGTTGCCATCGGCTCTTTGAGATTTGACTTGTTTGACTGTATGAACGCAGTGTGGTGAAGGCCGATACGGTGCTATCGGCTTCTGGAGCATCGACCTATTTTGACTATCGGCGAAATTGGGTCGGGAGAGCAATCTTCGAGAAACAGATTTTCATTCATTCATTCAAAAGCTGATTGCTTACAAAAGGCTGATTGATTACAAAAGGGAGCTTACTACTACTACTACTACTACTACTACTACTACTACTACTACTACTACTACTGGTTCCTAATCTAGAGGCCGAGGTCGTCGCCGCTGTCGTCGCCGCCGTCTTGTTCGCTGTCCTCAGCGCTGCTGCCGGCGTCGTCTTCGGCTGCCGTCAGCAAGAGGGCCTCCTTGTCCTCGGTCGTCTTCGGTGTCCTCGCTGGACCAGCAGAAGCGCTTCACCGCGGGTACTGCTGGAGGAGGTGTCCTCCGATTCCTCCTCCTCGGAGGACTCGACGCCCCAGACCATGCGTCGCTTTCGCCTCCGTTCCCGTCGACGAGGAACTGCAGGCCCTCCGCCGTCGGTCAAGGACGCTGCCCGACCAAAGCGAATCTCAATCCTCTCGTCCCACCATTGTGGGGCGAGAGTATTCTGCCGTGGTATGGTGCTCTGGCGGCTCCGGCCGCTAATGCTGTTGGAAGACTAGGAGGAACAGGCGGAAGAGGAAGAGGCCATGGCGGAGGAAGAGGGTTTTTCGGAGGGAGAGGGTTTTCAGCTCATGGAGGAAGATGGGGACGCGAATCGCTTTAATTTAAATAAGGGGAATAGTGGAGAGGCGGTTCAATGCCATATCGGTTTCCCAGAATGTGCTGCCAAAATCGTCAAATCATGCACTGCGAAGGAGTTGAGAAGACAGGGCATCATGATGAGGGGGTGGCGTGACGATTCTACTCTGCAACGCGTAACCCGATGTGAAGAAAAAAAAAGGGGGGAAGAAAAAACATCAGCAGAGTGGTTTCGGAATTATTATTGCCAAAACCAGGGGGGCATGTGTTATCGCCATATTTTGGCCAAAGGAGGAGATGGGCCGTGATCAAGATGGACTTGGAAGATACGTATATTTAACGTGTTGTTGAATCGGCCTTGTGCGTGGATTTGGGCTAAATTGCCCGTGTATCTTGTATCGTAGTAGGTTCCGTTTCAGTTTAGGTAAAGATAGAGTTGTAGAGTTATTCCAAAGATAGAAAGTCTCCGGACTATAAATATATACCTAAGGTTATCGAGAAAAGGAGGACAATCACGTTCACAACAAACACAATCTCGGCGCATCGCCACCCCTTGTTTCTAGGGTTTCTTTCGGTAGTCATGTTGCCTAGATCGCATCTTGCAATCTAGGCGATTTACTTATGCGTTATTTGGTGTTACTCAGATCTTGAAGCCTTGTTGATGGCGAGTAATACTACTATCAAAGATTTTAAGGCTAGCATCGGTGTTCTTCGCTATAATTATTTAAGTTATCTTTGCCTCTAGTTACCTTTGCACCTTTTCCCAAGTGCAAGGGTAGCATCTTGCTTGATCTTTATTTAGCTGATTCGTTATGGTTATGCCTTGTTCACCAAGGTTTAGTTTGATATCTACGTGCTCGGGCCTTGCAAACGGGTTGAACGATCCAAAGAGTACGTAAGGGCGTGGTTTACTAGTTCTAGAGAAGTTGTTCGGTAATTGACTTTACGTCGGTTGTTAGGCCTCCTCTAGGGTTAGTTTTCTATCATCTTTGTATCTACCAGCTCAATTACGTGTAGGACGCCCAGATTACGTGGTGAAAACGTTAAACCGTCAGAGATTGATTTAACTTGTAATGATGAAGCAAAACCCCATGTTATCGTAAATCTAATGCGTAACCATGGGATAATCGGCTCTAGGAGCCGATTCTGTGGAAACCGGAGCCGGTCACGGCTCGAATTTTACGATACTTGTTTACCATGGAAATCAATCGAGCAATCCTTCACCTTCTGACCCAGGTATAGGTGGCACGCCTCGAACCAAGCCGGGACGCAGCCGGAGTTTTGCGGGCCGTTGCCCGAGGGACCAGGGCCCACCAGCAGTTCTGGGAGCCTCCCGGCTCTTCGTGTTGCTCGTCGCTGCTCGCCGGTGGGTTTTGGCAGGCAACAGTAATATGAAAATAGTAGGTCTTTTGTATGATAGTGTAACTTGCCTTTTTGTTTAGGGAATGATAGTCACTCCTTGATCTTGCTAGTCTCACACTTTGCTAATTTCACTACAATCAAACAAGCATAGTATCAAGTAGCATTCCATCATTCAAACAATAATTCACATACACAAAGCAATGGTTCCTAAGTCTTGTAAAAGAGGGTTCTATTGCAAAGTTGGTCTCTACTAGGTTTATAAACTTTGTAAGGTCCACATTGGTCATTTACCAAAATGGCAAAGTCATTAGTTAGAGGGTTTTGCCCAAAGTCTATTTTAAAATCCATTCAACATTTTTATGTGGTGAAAAATTATTCTTTTTAAAGTAAAACTTTATGTTTTTCACCAAGTGAGTTGCTCTTGGCAAGGCTTGGTGTTTTGGGTCAGTAAGTTTGGTCCATAACATTTTTCCAAGGTTTTCCTTGCAACAACTTTTCCATAATAAGATTTAATGAGTTTATTTGGCTAGAAAATGACTAAGTTAACTAATTCAACTTAAATTTCACAAAAATTATTTTTAACACTATGGGTTGGTTCCTAGGGTCAGTAAGTTCACACAAATCCATTTTGCAAAAGATTCAATCTTAAAATCAATTTTAAACAATTTTTATACTCTAAACAAGTACACAAATGTTTCTGTAATTTCAAACAAGCTAACAGATACTATTTTCAAAACTAAGGCCATGGTTGTTTAGGGATTGTTCTCCTGATTTCATTGATATAAAATTTGTCAAATTTGGACGTGTGGATCAGAAGTTTTAAGGGTTTGAAAATCCTATCTAAATCAGATTTCAAATCGCTTTTAAATCGAACAGTGACACGCGCGTGTTCTTCTTGGTCGACATCGGTTCGCCGGATCGCCATCGAGGTGCGTTGGATCTAACTGAAGATGTGCTTGCAGATCGACGCGTACTCCGGTAAGTGAATCTATCGTGACGCCTGCGATCTAAATCGGACGGTGCTAAGCGTGCTCGACCATAGTCGGCGGACGTAACAACAAGCGGCGGCGAGGTCACCGGCTGGCGCGGTGGACTAGGACGCGAGGAAGAGGGAAAAGATGCTCACCAGGTTCGCAATGCAACGCTGATGCTCAACGTGCTATTGGTTGGTGGAGGCGACGGGACGGCTTGATTGCTCGCCGAGTTTGATGACAACGCCGGGCGCTGTCGGTGGTCGTGGGACGAGGTTACAGCGTACTAGGGTAAAAGGAAGACAGGTCGATGCGCATACCCGTAAAACGCTGCGTGAACGAGAGGTAAAGGGACGAATTAACTTTGTGGGCCGCTGGAGTAGAGGTAGACGGCGGCGGTGCTCAGTCGTGCTTGATATCAGCGTTCTAGAGCATGCGCGGATATGGGGATGGTTCTGGAAGATGCGTAGGGAGATGGGGATTACGCTCGGGTGGTCTAGGGGCAGTGGGGTGATTCAAGCTCGCCGGAATCGGTCGAGGAAGGTCGTCGGAGTAGCAGCGATGCAGTGAGAAATTGGGGCGGCCTGGAGGCAGAGGGGAGGAGTGGTCTGAGGGAAAACGAGGAGGAGGAGCAGGCGGTTAAATGGGCGTGGCCACGACGAGGAATCAACGCGGCTTTAAGGTGAATTGAATGCGCGGTATCAAGGCCTGCAACGGCAGCGAGGGGGAAGAGGCGTGGTTCGCGCGAGGAAGAAGAAGGAGGAGGCAGTGTGGGGTCCGCTGTCAGTGAAAGAAAAGAAGAAAGGAAGGGGTCCACTAGTCAGCTGCTTAGCGGGTCAGGCGGCGCGTAAGAAAACGATTCATGGGAGGGATGATGGGTTGCGAGTTGGACTGGGCCGTCATTGGTGCTTTTTCATTTTTTTTTATACTGAATGCTTTTCCTTTTTCTATTTTATTTTCTGATTTGATTATTCAAACACATGATTCAAACAACCAATTAAATTCAAACCAATATCACACTTCACAACTATTGAACTTGATTCTGTTCAGTAACAAATACCAAAATTCTAAAAATAAAATAATATTTTATTTCATTTTAGGATCCATTCATTAATTAAATAAAATGTATCTTTAGTTATTTATTTAAATAGGGTTTGATTTATTTGATAGAATCACCATTTTTAAATCAAAATATTTTCAGAACAAATCAGTAGGTTTTATTTGGAAATAAAGGATATTTGGGAAACTTGTTTAAAACAAAATAGCCTTTTATTTTAGGGTCCATTAATGATTTAAATAATATAGACTTTCTTTATTGATTCAAATAGGATTTATTTTATTGAGTTATTTATTTGAAACCTATAAATAAGCCAAAACACTTTAGTAGGCTTTATTAGAGATTATAAAATATTTGGAAAAACCTGTTTAAAATAATTTAATAAGTTTTGATGTTTTAATTTAAAATGGTAAAACCTTTTATTTGAATAAAATTTGATATTAATTCCTTATTACTTTATTTTAAATAAACCTTTGTTATTTTTATTCAAAACTAAATATTTTTAATTTCCAAGGCTTGGTCAAAATTTAATTTGGTTTTATTAAATAATCCTTATTTGTAAAACTTCTATTTCATTTGAAAACAAATCTTTTCATTTAATTGTTTCAAAATAGTATTTCTAAATGTTTTTATTTTTCCTTTTATTAAATGCTTATCTTTTTAAATCCCTTTAGGTTTATTTTAATTCAAATGGGTCTGAAGTTCCAATTGAATTCAAAAAGTTTCTTCTCGCTCTAAATTTTAAACAAAGTTTTATTTTATTCATTTATTTTCACATTACAAGATTTGGAAAATCTTGGGATGTGACACACGGAAATTATCAGTTCCCATAAAAGATTTGATGCATTCATAATCATAGTTTATACCTGACTTTCTTCCTTTGTCATTCTCCCAAGCTTCAGTGTTATCTTGAATACGGTCCAAGAGATCCCATTTAACTTCTTCATTCATACTTGTGAATGATCCAGCACAGAAGCATCTAGTAAACCTTTATCCTGAAGAGAAAGCCTAGCATAAAAGTTATTGAGAATAATATTGTTAGGGAGTTCATGAATAGGACATTTAAGCATTAATAACTTCAATCTCCCCCAAGCTTGAGCTGTACTCTCTCCATCAAGAGGCCAAAAGTTATATATAAGACTTCTATCATTTTGAATTTCACTGGGAGGATAAAATTTAGAGTAAAAGAGAGATGCCATTTCCTCCCATTCCATGGATTGTCCATTCTTTAGCAGCTTATACCATGCCTCAGCTCTCCCTTTCAAAGATATGGAGAGTAACTTCTTCTTCACCTGTTTAGTTGTGATACCTGCACACTTAAACAACCCACATAATTCATGGATATAAAGCAAGTGATCACTAGGATGGACAGTTCCATCCCCAAAATAATAATTATCCATGACACAAATAACAATACTCACAGGTATCTTAAAAGGATCTATCTCAACAGGTGGTGGTTTATCTACTACCCTTTCAGTGGTAGTAGTTTTCCCAAACAGAAAACCAAGTGGGTTATCCATATTGGAAACAAAGAAACAAATAGTAACAAAAGGAAATACTCACAATAAAAGTTCCCTTACCAATTCCACTCTTCAATAGCGCTTCACTCCCCGGCAACGGCGCCAGAAAATAGTCTTGATGACCCACAAGTATAGGGGGTGTATCATAGTACTTTTGATAAATAGGAGTGTCGATCCCAATGAGGAGCGTAAGGTCTTTGAATTGGTATGGAGCGAAATCCATGAATACTTAGCAAACGGATTTTTAGTGGTTTTCTGACAAGGCAACAAACAATGAGCAAGTAACAGAAGTAACGAACAAATGGAGCAAGTGGCCCAATCCTTTATTAGCAAAGGACAAGCCGGTGGAAATACTTATAAGGACCAAATGTTCTCGAGGACACATGGGAATTCTATCAAGTGCTTTCGCTTCAAATAGTTGAGTACTCTTCTCTGGTGTTTGTAAGTGTTGTGTTGGTGAACCTGTGCTAACATACTGCCCTTCCTAGGACTAATGCATACTTGTGATTAAACCCCCTGCAAACATCCGTAACTATAGGAAAGTAATTAAGATATAAATCTAACCACAGCCTTAAACTCTGAGATCCTACACTCCCTTGTGCAAAGGTGTCCTAACGGGGGGTCAGGTTTCTGTCACTCCGGCAACCCCACAATTAGTATCAAAATACACAATGCATTCCCCTAGGACCATAAATGGTGAAGTTTCATGTAGTCGACATTCACATGACACCACTAGAAGAATAGCACCACAATTTAAATACTAAACCATTGAATAATAATTCATCACAGATTCACTACTAACAACATGACTTCTCCCATGTCCTCAAGAACACAACGAACTACTCACAAGAGATCATATGGATCAAGATCAAAGATGATATGGTAATGGATAACAATCTGAACATAAACAATAATCCAATGGTTCCACTCACAAGCATCAACTACAATAGTAATTAACACTGGAAAGGTTTCCCCTGATGAACTAAGCAATATCCAACACAATTGTTACAGCGAGATGGAGTGGTGATGATGGTGCTGGTGGAGATGATGATGATGCTGATCCCGATGAAGCCTAGCTTGATGATGGTGTTGATGGCGACGGTCTCCCCTCTCTGGGAAGGAATTCCCCCGGCAGAAATCTGTCTATCGGAGAGATCTTTCTCTCTCTCGGTGTTTTCCGCCCCCTAGAGGCAGCGGAAATCTATCTATGGTCGCTCCCCGTGTATTAGGGTTCCTAAGGGAAGTTATAGGCGAAGGGGGAGAGTCGGAGGCCGAGCAGGTGGGCCAGACCCACCCCAGACGCGGCCTCAGGTGGCCCCGCACCTAGGGGTTTGGGCCCCTGCAGCCCCCTTTCGCTCCTCCTTCTGGCTCCAGTCTTCCTCCGGTAAAATAATATGTTTCCATATTTTTCTGGTATTTTTCTGATCTTCACGAAATTGCACCGAAACGCCTTCTTTTCCATCAGAATCCAGACTCCGGCAGCTCATTCTCCAAGAATCATCCAACATGCATAAACAGATGAAAAGCCGTAAGTAATACCTCATAATAAGACAAATATCGGTGAATAGAGGTAAGTTATGATATAGAATGGTGATGCAAATTGGGCGTATCAATGAGATCTGGAGAGTTGTGTGTGCTAGGGTTGCGTATTGTCCTCCTCATCGTGCCCTCCTGGTCTTTATATGGGGAGGCCAGGTCTCAAGGTAGGACGAGTCGGTTATAGATTTGGGTTTACCCATTTAAACTTATATCTAATCTAGTTGTGTTCTCCAAGGATTCGAGTCTTCACCGTGCTTGGGCCACCCGAAATATCTCTAGGATTCACGATTGCAGTATGCCTTCTTCATGGGCTTCCGCTGGGCTACACTAGGTAGGCTAATATTGAGTACTCGTAGGGCATATCCATGTCATCGCTTATTTTCCTTTTCGTCACCATCTCGTAGGAGCCTTGGAACTTGCTACAGTCGGCATGGATGGTGCCCCGCCGCTTGGAGAGGGAGAGATTTTTCGATCGCTAAATAAGGCGTCCTTCCCAAATTTCCTGTGCTCATGGAAGAACCCTCCCACCTTTTTCCAATAGGCAAAGCCCTTTTGCTCGGCGTCGCATAGGGGATCTTGTAAAATCTACATCCATGCCTTACATAGGAGCTTGTCCTTGTCAGGGGTGTAGCCTGCGGTTCGTTGGCTCATATTCTTACGTCGACAAGCTAGGCCTCAAGTGAAGCGGCCAACGACGCGGCCGTGACGCCCTCGCCCATGGAAGTGCCATCGTTTCCAAACAATGCCTCGTCCACAATGTTGCAGGCATCTTGCTGGGTCTTTTGTTGTGTCTCCAGCTCGGCCTTGCTGTCGTCAGCATATGTATGGCCATCCTCGTTGATCATGTCGTGCAGGGCGTCCTCACCGTCATTGGCCACGAAATCCTACACCCAAATTGGCCATCATAAATGTTGGGGTTAGGTGCAGAAAATCAAAAAAACAGTACGCGGCAAACCTTGGAAGCCCAAGATCTATCTACTAGTAATGCAGTAACGGGAGGGGATACAGTATTCATACCTCTGAAGACCGAACATGGTTAACGTACCACAAGGAACATGGATGAAGAAGACGCCCCGATGCTGACCTCGAGGTCACGATGTCCTTTCAGATCCACGACAACTCCTAGCACCGAAAGCTCGGTACCGCCAGAGAGAGTGACACACGTACGGTGCTTGACGATGGCCCCCGTTTCTCCCCGATCCAGCTGAGATTGCGGAAGTAGATCTCCCGGCTCTGAATCCCATAGAGCTACGATGCTCCGCGATGAAGAACTTCTCGCTCGCGCAGCCCATACAAGGGGCCACGATCGCGAGAGAGAGAGAGAGAGAGAGAGAGAGAGAGAGAGAGAGAGAGAGAGAGAGAGAACACATGCCTTTTATTGATTTTCATGTGGAGATTGGTGTGTTTTAATCCTCCTATAGGCACCTCGTTATATAGATGGAGGGAGGGGGTCCCTTCACCTTTAGGTCCTAATGTGGAACTAAAAACAATAAGAAAAAGGGTTTTTTCCGCATTTACGGCTGGCTAGGCCATTGGGTGACCTGGGTGGGCCACCCGGTCACGACCCATCAAGCGGCAGCTAGCAGGCGGGAGGAAGGCGGCAGCCACCGGTCGGGTGGGCTGGCGGGCGGCCACAAGGGCGCGAGTGGCCCCGCGCGGCAGCGCCAGCCTCCCGCTGGGTGGGCCGGCCTCCTGGCCTGCGAGCCTCAGTGTGCATGCGGCGCATAATATCTGCCATCCACGTGCGGCGCGAACTATTCGCCGCCCACGTGGGCTGTTTTAAAAATAGCTTTGCTTCCCCTTTTTCTATCCGTTTCTTTTTATTTAAATATTTTTTACAATAAGGTTTGGTCCCTACCCCTAAAGAAGTGTTCCTGAATACGGGAAAGGAGTGGCTCCTGCACGTGTTGTCCAATGCCTTACTGATACCAGACCAAAAATCATTTTTCTTCTATGGCATGTATGGCACCATCGAAACAATGCAGTCCATGGTGGTGGCAAAGCTTCTATCGTTGCCTCTGCGCAGTTCATTTCCAACTATTTGCAATCCTTTCTGTTGGTAACAAAGTCGGGGCCCCTGGACCATTCCGGGGCTGAGGGGCGTCATAATTGGACTACACCTATGGAGGGAATACTAAAAGCGAATGTTGATGCTGGCTGTGACGAGGTCTCCAAAACAGGGATCGGTATTGTCATTCGAGACCATGCCGTTTATTCAGTCGACGTCGTGTTCCAGTGCAGAAGAGGCAGAGATGATGGCTTGTCTAGCAGGCCTACAACACCTTGTTGATCTCCGAAGATGTCCGGTGACTAGAGTCTGACTGCTTGCAGGTCATTCAGATGGTGGAAGAAAATGCTCATGAGATGTCGAGCAACTGGGCTATTGTTCACGAAGCTAAAAAGCTTTCGAGGGTCTATCAAGAGATCACTGTGAACGTGTTTGCAATGGTGTGGCACATGTGCTTGCAACTAGGTAAATCAGGTTATAGTGGTGTGTTGCGTGATTCAGCTCCTGAGTGTGTTTAGGATTTAATCTTAAACGATGTAAATGAACTTTAATTATAGGAGGAAGTTTTAAACGCACTCTTTTTCTTACCAATGAATCTAAGAGGACTGAAAAAAAAATTAATGAGACGACTTGCTTGCTAATATATGGATCGTTTGTTTTCAAACAAAAAAATTTGGTAGGTTCAAATAAACACACATGTTGTGAGCTTTTCATTAAAAACAATGTATATCATCCATTGTAAAAGAAAAGATAGCATGCACATATGAAGCAACGTTTGATTAGCACTAGAGACCTTACAGAAACTCAACTCAACACCTAGCTGGGCTTACACAGAAACTCAACTCAACACCTAGCTGGGCTTACACTATCTAGAACATTGATTCCATCAAGATTTGTGCTAGTGTTTTACAAAACAGCCCCTAAATGCATCCAGAATTTCCCCCTTGAAGCCCCTCATGTCTTAATCAATACACCTCAAATCTTTATGCAAACTGTGAAGTTTATAAACCGGATGACTCTGGGTGCATGATTAAGTGCACAACATTCAGCAATGATAAAACTTAGCTTCTCAACAGCCTTAGCTTGGTTTGTATAAATATTTTCCCACAATTTCATGATCAACACTACTCCCTCCGACCCATATTAGTTGACTCAAATTTGTCTAGATACAGATGTATCTAGCACTAAACCTTGACTAGGTACATTCGTATCTAGATGAATCTAAGTCAACTAATATAGGTCGGAGGGAGTACAAGAATTTCATAAACCAAAGAAGAAGATATCCTTCCTCAACCCGAGTCCTAAGGCTAAGGCGACACAAGCAGTTTCCAAAGATGGTCCCTACCGATGCCTTATCTCATACCTTTCTCAACCCAAAGAACATATGAAGCCATGGAGCCATGAGACGTACACACATGGTAGTTTGATTTCCGAGTTATGCCATCAAAATATTGCATCCGCAGTAGTATCAAAACTGCAATATCAGGATAACAACCAGTTCTCTCCTATCGTTCTCATCTGTTGTTGCTGCTTCCTATCTGAGCTGTACATGAAAAATTGCATTGTACAATTTGCAAGCTACAGGTGTGCAAACTGTTGATATGACTTACGCCAGATTGCCGTACGCATTGTCATTTACTATACTCGTCTTGATCAAGGGTAAAAACTGTTGTCTGTTGGCATCAATGAAGATCTAACGGAAACACTGTCCTACTCTAGTATGTCTTTTCCTACACTTGCTCTTACGAGATACCCCACTATACTCGCGCCCGCACTCCAAATCCGCCTGCAAAAAACCATATGAAATATGTTACTTGTAGTCACATATTGGTAGGTTCAAATAAACACACATGTTGTGTGCTTTTCATTAAAAACAATATATATCATCCATTGTAAAAAAAGAAGATATCATGCACATATGAAGCAACGTTGATTCCATCAAGATTTCTGCTAGTGTTTCACAAAACAACCCCTAAATGCATCCAGAATTTCCCCCTTGAAGCCCCTCATGTCTTAATCAATACACCACAAATCTTTCTGCAAACTGTGAAGTTTATAAACCAGATGACTCTGGGTGTATGATTAAGTGCACAACATTCAGCAATGTTAAAACTTAGCTTCTCAACAGCCTTAGCCAGGTTTGTACAAATATTTTCCCACCATTTCATGATCAACATTAAAAACACTACAAGAATTTCATGAACCAAAGAAGAAGAAATCATTTTAATGGATACGGTATTGCATACGCTCTTGTAAAGGAAAAAACCCATAAAAAACAAAGTGAGCACATATAATTGTTGGATTGGCTTCTTTGACCATTAACAGAATGAGAACATGAGAATGTATTTTGGATAGTAACTTTTTGGATCAACACACTATACTACATGGAACATTTCACATCATAACCAAAAACCGTGCATGGAATTTTCCTGATGTTGAACAAAAGCAAACGTGTGAATTTAGAAATTCAAGATATATATGACAGTACAATAATAATGTTCTGAATTGTTCAAGCAAAGAGGGTGGAGAGGGGAAACCCATGCATCACAAAATTGTTATAAATATTAACAAGCTCAACACATATAATTCCTGGAATGGCATCTTCAACCATTAACATTATCCATGAGGTGCTCCCCAATGGCTAACGCCACAGCCTTGACGGGACAATTGGCCGGATCTGTGCCACCTATGACAACTACCACGGCTACAGAGACGATTGAGAGCAGCAATCATTGCAGCAGGAGCACCATGCCAATCTTTTGCTCTCACCTTCAAACTTACAGTACTACTTTTTATTGCAATGGCTTTGAATGCACGAAGTATGACATGCAACTGGCACTTGTCATTTGAATTCATATCCACACGCATAGCGTAAACCAGGAAATTCCCCATGAGCAAACTTGCACAGAGTAAACTGGATATGCAAGAAGTATGACATGCAACTTGAGGCAAAATTACTCGTTAAAAAACGGAAGTATTACTGGGATGCTTTCAGAATCACTGTCACACAATCACAATCAGACGCAGGGAGTAAACTAGAACTTTACTGAGTTTACTGTTGTCAACTAAAAAAATGACAGGAAATGGTACTTTTATCTGAAGCTACAGCATTTTTCATTCCAAATTGGAATGCTCAGTGTCAGATGTTGTATGTGCACCATAACTTCCATTAACAATTTTACATCATGCATGGGATGTGATTGACTGTGCTAAATCTCAGCCAAGTAAGTTTCAGGCAGTGGCGATTTAGGATCCCTTCCGCTTGGGGTAAGATTCCTGATACTATAAATCAACCTTATGGCATGATTAATAAGACTGGGCCCAGGCTTTGGCACCACGAATACACATCAACGAGAAGTACTACAGCGTTGGATGCTTTGACAAGCATACGCACAAGCTTCGGGCGCACTACGAATGCACATAAACCAGCGTGTGATGCTTTCAACAATCAGTACCACCCCAATCATAAGAAGACGCACAGAGTAAAGAGAGAAATTCAAACCTTCGTGACGAACTCCGAAGCATCAATCAGCCCGGCGTCGGTGACGGGCCAGAGCAGCCCGCATCTCGTCCGCCAACCTCTCGATCTCCCGTGTGGCGGCCTCCTGATCCGCCGCGCTATACACATTCGGGGAAATCGACTTAAATCAGTCGAAATCCAGGGGGGAAAAGGCCCGAGCAAAGGACGAGCGGAGCATCCACCAACCTCATGTTGCGGCGGTGGGTGTACAGGTGAAGGTGGCGGTATGCGAAGGAGACGATAGTACTGAGCTCGCGGACCATCTCCGCCAGGTCTACGACCGTGGTGACGAACACCCGCACGGCGGTGACGGCGGCGCGCGTGGCGGTGATGACCGAGCTCTGAACTCGGTTGAGCGCAGCCACGACCCGGACAAAGAGCCCCACCACCTGGGCTAGGCAGTCCGCCAGGCACTCTACGATCCCCGTAAGGTCTCTCAAGATCCACATGGCCGGCGGGGTGAGGTGGATGCCGCCGCCGGGCCGCCGGGGAGGAGGCAAAGGGGATGGCCTCTCTCTCTCTCTCTCTCTCTCTCTCTCTCTCTCTCTCTCTCTCTCTCTCTCTCACTGAGAGCTGGGACCGGGGTGCGACGCGTCGGTACTGGTCCGGTGCGAACCGGTTAAGTCTGAAATTTTTGGCCTCGGAGGCGCGGGGTTTCTAGATGGTTCTGATATCGATTCCGTACGCCTCAAGTCATCAAGTTCACTAAGTATATTAAAATAAGCAGTATGAAAAATAATTTCACTGTCGCGGCACCAATAGAATTAAGCTGGTCGATATTTTAATTCCGATTTTGTGTCGGTTATGTTTTTTCTATACAAGGTCATTAGGGGCAAAAAAAAAATGAGATAACTTTTAACATTTCGCTGGTTCAACTAAAGGATGCTAACCGGCACGAAGAGACTCCGATATATGCAGGCAGTGCAGTGAATAGAGTTGATCTAAAAAAAATAGAGTTTCTCGTTAAGAGCATTTCCACCGGTCCCAACCGGCTTTGAGGTCGTTGGCAAAAATTGGCGCATCCCAAGTGCTACTATTTTCTTCGTTTCAAAAATTTAAGACATTGTTTACTATATAGATTCATCTAAATTTTTATAAATATAAGACATCTATTTTGGGACGGTGGAAGTAATAAATTTGGCTGTGCTTTTGGAAAATGAAAATACCCCTAAATACAAAGATACTCGCTTAGTATCTTCGTAAGAGAGTAATTCTTATAAAAGAAAATTTTGTAAAAAAAATTTGGCGTGGAAGTACACACTGCGTTTTTTGTCATTGTGATGAGACAATCCTTTATTTATTTTTCTATTATAAATTTCTCGCTCTATGTGGTCATTCATCCAGATAGCCTTCGGATTATCTTCCCCATGTTTGGTGGCTAATATTTTTGTAACTGGTTGCATGAGATAGATAATAAATACATGACTTTGTTTAAGGTGGGAGCGCTTGCTATTATTTGTTTGCTACGGCTATGTAAAAATGACAAGATTTTTAATACTCCCTTCGACACATATTAGTTGACTTGGATTTGTCAAAATTTGGATGAACCTATATATTAAATAGTGTCTAGATTTATCGAAATCTAGACAAATCTAAGTCAACTAATATGGGTCGGAGGGAGTAACATTATATCTTCTCCACTGCATGTTATATATCGGACCACCGCTATCCTCTGATCATGGACTATTCTCTAATGTATGAAGTTTCACGACTTTTTTGAAGGGATGTACGCAATTGGAGGACACGGCGAGGATATTTTTTTCCAACTTTGATGGTCGCGTGATTTGCGGATTGATCTGCCATAGCTCGAGGTTGTTTATTTTAATAGCGCTATTTGTAATATTAGTCCACTTTCTTTATTCTCTAGTTGTGTGGTTTATGTAGTTGTGTGCATCTTAGTTATGTAGAGGACGGGTGTAAACATTACTAAAAGTAATAAAAGCGCTTATTTCCAAAAAAAAAAAGGATTGGGCTGCCTACCAACCAGTCTAGAAACCCTTACAGTCGCCGGCACCCAGGGGTCGGGCTAGGGCTGCCGACAGCGTGCACCACGTATGTTTGGTCGTGTGAGCCTGTGAGGCCACATCAGTGACCCAACACGCGCGTTCATGACAGTTCACCTCTCGAGGCCGGAGCTGATGGGGTTCGTTGCATTTAAAATAAAATTTCTTACTGTTGCAACTGCCAAGATCGAATCTAGGCGATACTTGTAACGGTTACAGATGGACTCGCCCTCGTAGACCGTAAGCGGGATAACGTTCCCGCAAAAAAACTTGGTTGATATAGATGTACACGAACGTCCTAAAGGACATGCAGACGATCAACACCACAATGGGCATCGCCTCCATAATCGGTCACACATACGATGTGCCAACAACTCCCGAACCCTCGCTTCCAGCCGGGAAGCAGAAGTAGCGAATCCTTAGGAACTCCAACAGCGCTACGCCATGGTAGTGGTGGTGGAGGGAAAGGTTTAGAGAAGGGCTTCATCGAGCATCTTTTCTAGTGGCAATGGGCAAGGCAAGCAAGGGCGAGAAGATGCCAACCAAAGGGCATATGAGAGGAGTTTATGAGAGAGAGTTTGTGAGAGAGAGGAGGATGCCACCTCCTTTTATAGGGGGAGGGGCAGCCCAAGGGGGCATGGCGCCAGCCATGGAGGTGCCCCCACCCCTCCCCTAATTATGTGGGTGGACACTCCACTCACACATAATTCAATCTCCACTTTCTCCATTTCTTCTCCACTCAAAAAATAAAGTTCTTTCTATTAAAGCACTTTAATTCCTTTTTTTTAATGCAACTCAATTTAATGAATACTTCATTTAATAAATACTTTATTTAATGATCACTTCATTTAATGAACACATTAACATTTCGATCCCTTGATTTGTTTCGATACACCAACACTATTTTGGCAGAACAATTTTCTGCGATGTCCACTGACTTGCCCTGTGTTTCCTATCCTCTCAAATGTATCAACTAGCCTTAAGTGTGTCTCCATACTAGTTCGAGAACTATGTAGACATGATCGAGACTTTCTCCGATCAATAATCATTACCGGGACTTAATAACTCCCACTAGTTCCACTAAGATCTCATGATCGTCTGAAGCTCTTTCGCTGTAATCAAATTCTTTTTTTGCGATATTTTACTTTTCCAAGATCCGATTTGGTATCATCCATAACTTGTTTAATCTCTTTCCTGACAAGTACTCTTTTCTCGTTCCTGCGATATGACATTCCAGTGATCAAATCATTTGCTTCCAAGATATGTCAATGTGATATCACTAAGAGGGCCTTGCATATATCTCTCCATCATCCGGATGGACAAATAACACACTTGATCCACGAGCCTTAACTAACACTTTTCGAATACTCGACGAAACCTTTATAATCACCTTGTTACGGTGTGACGTTTGATGTAATCAAAGTACTCTTTAGGTGAAAGTGATTGACGTGATCTCATGGTATAAGGAAATTGAGTTACTATGAATGTGATAGCAATTTAAGCTTGATGACATGATCGTATTGATACATTTAGTGGGTGATTGTTCATCATATCATTCTCAAATGATATGGCCCTGTTATTAACAATATCCAATATTATGATAAGCAAACCTTTGATCATCCGTTAATCAACATGCTAGTATAAGAGAGGATTTACTAGGAACCTTTTCTGTTTATAAATCACACATGTTTAATGTTTCCTCTTAACATGATTATAGCATGAAAAATAAAAATTTATCATAAACATGAAATAGCATAATAACCACTTTATTATTGCCTCTCGGGCATATTCCTTTCAGTTTGCCACTTGCACTAGAGTCAATATTCTAGTTTGAAAAACTTTGCGCATTCAACACCTATGGCACTTTGGTGTAGTATATACGCGTTTTCTAGTGGAAAACATAATCCCCAGATCTAACACTTTTAGGTCTATGTGTATTTGCATGTCTCTGCGTCTCTACGCATCACTCATTCTCTAATGAGATGACATTGTATAATTTTGGTGAGAACTTAGTTCCTTGGGGTTAAAAAATGTAGTTATAATTGTCATACAATATATCTTCATATTACTAGCTCATCGAACCACACTAGGTTCCCTTGCTGCTACCATAGCAATCTTATACTTAGCCTTTCATTATAGTATTCGTCACAATATCCATAACTTTGTAACTCATCCAAATCCATCATGGAACTTTCTTCCATTACATTGTGCCACCTTAACCTATAGCCTGAATTGATACAAACTTAATTTGTATCTTGTGACGAAGCTAGTACCAATGTAACTCTTTACAATAAACTATTTGTATAGTACCAATGTAACATATTACAATGAACTATCTGTATAGTGTCAATATAACACCTTACAATAAACTATCTATCACTTCTATATACAAAATATAATCTTAGTTCTTCCAAAGATCATAAGAATACCCTTACTATCATCCAATGATCATCTTATGAGCCATCCTGGTATATGCTCATAACATTTAGAGCATAGGACATATCTGTATATGTACACATCACAGAATGATTGATTTAGATATTCATATGATTTTACTCAAAAAGTGTCAAAACACTTGAATCTCGTTTATCAAGATATCCATATGATTTTACTCACCAAGTTTCAAAACACTTGAATCTTGATTCAACCTTTTCCATGAGGTAAGAACCTTTCTCGTTGTTTCCATATTGACTCATTTAATATTTCATCTATGTACATTTGGCAAAACCATATTAGCGTCTCAATCTATCCAAATAGACATTGATGCCAAATATTCGGGTTTTGCCTAAGTCTTTCATTCAAATCTAATTCCAATGAAATTCTTAACCCGTGTCAATAAAAGATACATCATTTGTAATCCACAATATGTCTTATACACAATGTATTATAAATATGTCTTAGCGCTTCCACTTAATTTATTTCAAATGCAAACATCTTCATCGTTTCCGATGAAATTAAATATTTTAACAATTTCATCACGGTGAAGATTCCAACTCCGCTATGCTTATTTCAACAATTGAACCTCGCATACCTTTTTAGCATCCTTTGATTAAACAAAACCCTTCGGACTGTGTCATGTAGTCCTAGGCAACCATTCTATTAGAAGAATGTTGTTTTGTTTGTTCAACTAGCATATTCAACAATTTACATATGTAGTGGTTGCTACACAAATCCGTCCAGACTAAATATCATTACGAAAGATCGAATATTATCGTATTCAATTCCTTGAACATTGTCGTAAAAAAATTACCGATATGTCTAGTATTTTATAGATGTCAAACATCCATGTTTGTTTCTTTATAGATCCAAATATGAGCGATAGGATTCATGCCTTCCAAAGGGTCTTCCAAGTTAAATAACTTGGTTTCACGTGCATGGAGCTATCACGGATTTTATGGATTCAAGCCATTTGACAGAGTTAGGTCCCATCATCACTTCTTTGCATGTAGTCGGTTCATCATTGTCAAACAATAATGATTTGTCAAATCTTGGTATTTGATTGTTTACTGGACCTACTTGGTTCAATAGGAACTTAGATCTACATGAACACAACCTTTGAGGCACATGAGCCATGAGCATTGTGGCTGCCTCTGGGACACTTTCTGGCACTGAGCAACTGATGAGTCCGAAATTGATGGATATTTAAGTATATAAATTACTTATATTCACTCATTACATGTTAAATCTATCTACAAGTATGCATATTATGTATGAATACTTGTTCTCCCTCATTTACACATGGACTTTTCACAACTAGTAGTTTTATTAGGATTTTATTAATTTTTCTTGTCTTTGACTTGTGTGTAGGTATTGTGTTGGATTATGGATAAAGCAAGGCAAAAGGAAACAAGAAGATGCAATATGGAGGAGCTGCAGGCACCAGACTTAGCCATTTGAGAGGTGGAAATGGTGGATTTTTTTCATAAACTCCAAATGAATATACAATGTCATGGTGTTGTAGCCCGCGTCCATATGAATCCAAGGAGACGAAGAACACACAAATCAGAGTTCGTATGAGGAAATGACGGCCAAAATATGAAATCATATAGTACCGATAACGACTAGTGGTACGGGCGGGCCCGCCCATACCGTCCGCTCGTACCACGGGCCTAGACGCACGGAAAGGGTTGTTCTAGACGGGTTTCTTCACATAATCGACCCCCGTTTGTTCCTAGACCTTCCTTAGGCCATAAGGAACGTATTGGAGGCTATTGGGGGCACCCCTAGGCCTACATAAAGAGGCAAAGAGCCATGGGAAGAGGAATCTCTCTCCATACACTTCCACGGCGGAGCCCTACTGCCTTGGAAACTCCATAGCCTCCGCCTTGACAAGATCTCCAACATCATCATTGCTCAAGAGGAGAATGGGACTTGGATCTTGAAGGCCTCAACACCGATCTACATCACCATCATTGATGACCCACAAGTATAGGGGATCGCAACAGTCTTCGCGGGTAGTATTACCCAAATTATTGATTCAACACAAGGGAGCCAAAGAATACTTGCAAGCCTTAACAACTGAGTTGTCAATTCAGCTACACCTAGAAATAGTTCTTGCTCATAGAAGTTTATCAGTAGCAACAGTTTGTAGTAGCAACAGTTTGTAGTAGCAACAGCAACAGTGAAACAGGAGCAATAGTAATAGTAACGGTAACAGTAGTATTCGAGTGCGGTAGGCATAGGGATGGATGGACGGGCGTTGCATGGATGAGTCTAAACATGCAACTTCAAGATCTAGGGCATTGCAGATAAATAATAACAAGCATCCAAGTACTAAACAATCCTAGGCATGTGCTCCATATATAGTCATACGTGCTCGCAATGAGAACTTGCACAACATCTTCATCTACCATCCGTGGCAAAGGGCCTCTAGGAACTATCGCAATTAAGGTGCTCCTTTTAATAGAGCACCGGAGCAAAGCATTAACACTCCGTGAACACATGTGATCCTCACACCACAGCCATCCCCTCCGGTTGTCCCAATTATTGTCACTTTGGGGCCTTTGGATCCGGGCAATGATATGTGTACACAACTTGCAGATAAGATCACAAACAATACTATCATAATGATTCAATAATAAGTTTAGATCTGAGATCATGGCACTCGGGCCCTAGTGACAAGAATTAAGCACAACAAGTTGCAACAAAGTCAAATAGCACTAATAGAGATACTAGGCACTATGCCCTAACAATCTTATTCGATTACATGATAGAACTCATCCAATCCCTACCATCCACATAGCCAACTACGGGGGATTACTGGTGATGACGATGACGAGTGCCTGAACGGAGTTTCTGGTTCCGAATCTTGGTTTCTGGTGGCGGCGGCGCAGCAGAACTCTTTCTGGAAAAACATCGAACCCTCCTATGTTTTTAGGTCAAGGGGTAACTTATAGGCACAGAGGGAGCCCGAGGGGGTGCCTGGGGTGGCCGCACCCCTCCTAGGCGCAGGCAGGGCCCACCCACGTCTGACATGGGTGTGGGGCCCCCAGGCCTCTTCTATGTCTCGTACTCTGGCTCTGTGTGTCTTCTGGTGAAATAGGATTTTTGGCATATTTTCCGGGATTTTTTCTGATAGTTGATTTTCTACACAGCGTCATTCCGTGTTAGTTGCATCCAAATCACACAAGTTTAGAGGAGAAACAATGGCAAAAGTGTTCGGGAAAGTAGATACGTTTTGGACGTATCAACTCCCCCAAGCTTAGCTTATTGCTTGTCCTCAATCAATTCAGTTGAAAACTGAGTGCGATAAAAGAACTTTCACGAACACAATTGCTTCATATGATGTATATATTCTTAGCACATGAGTAGATGCTTAAACCATTCATAATAAAGAGTATGCAACTAAGTCTACTCAATAGTCATTGCAAGCTATGAAGAGAAACCAACTCAATAATAATAAGTAGCATGAAGCATAAACATAAGCAACATTGCAATGCTCATAATAAGGTATGATAGAGTGGTATCTCGGTTGCCTTTGTTTGAAGAGCACAACATAAATGCCAAGGCACCTCTGAGGTTCAAGTAAAGACTAGAGATAAAGATATCAGAGATACAAGCATCAAAGTCATGACATAATTAACCAAGTTTTGGAACAAACACAAGAATGACAACTATGCTCTCAAGAAGGTGCTCATAGTAAGTGGTGACTCAACAAGGAAGTGAAAAGGTTTTGAAAAGTTTGAAAGGCTTCCAAATGCTGAAAGTAAGGTACTCGTTAGCTTTGAGCTCTCATTTACCCTATCATAGGCATCTTTATATGGTTAAGGTTAAAGTGAGGTTCACTCTGAATCATATTCTTGACAAACCATAAACTGGAAATCCCATGTCCCTTGAATACGAGGGCCGCTCCGCATGCTACTCAACTTTGGTTACTTGTAAGTTCTTGTCATTGTAAATACATGCATATTATAGAGAACCGCCAACGGGGTACCCCTTGCACATGATACAGGAGCTATCCCATGATCAAAATGACAAGGCAAGTAGACAATGAGCATCTCAGTGATCTTTTTATTTACTATGTGCATAGCTTTTTATTGAGGATGCTTCATAAATGCTCATTATGGTGATGTTGCAAGTTTCCACCATGATTAGGCATGGCTTAGGCTAGCGGCCCAGGCGTTTCTCTAACACAATGTATAGACTACATGAACTCACAAGCTCCCCTTTTATTTCACACCGACGACATCCGCAAACAAAAGAGCAAGGTATCAACTGGATATGTATCCACAAAGTGTTGAAAGCGTTCCCCGTGATAGCACGGTTCTGCTGACTCCCAGCATATAATTTGCAAGCATATAACTTCCATGGACAGGTCACAATGGTTCAGGATTATTAAGTGCAAGGAATAAAGTGTGCCATCAAGTTCGTGAGAGCTCTACTAACTAACTTTCTCAAAGCAGTCAAACATTTTATTTGGAAGAAAACAAGGCATAATGAATATGTACTGAAATAGCAAATGATGCTAATATGTGGGTATGGTGGACACAGTTGGCAATATTGGTTTTGGGGAGTTGGAAGCACAGGTAGAGATCATACTCAATGCAAGTGAAGGCTAGAAATAGAGAGGGAGCAAAAAACGAGAGAGCAATAACTGTCATAATCATGCTTGCAACAAAACAGGACTAATTATGGCATGAAAGTGATACTAGAACTCTGAGGCAAAATAAATCATCGAGGCTTACAGACTATTGTTTAGTCATATGCATGCGTGAGCATGTACCAAGTCGATTCACATGAAACTTTCAGAGGAGGATACCACAATATCATACCAAAGTATGAATAAAACAATGCAAGCAAACATTCATATGACACGCTACAAACTATTAGCAAGCTGGAGCTAATCACAAGCAAGCAAGAACTACTAAGCATCCATAATAACATACACCTTACACGAACATGCTAAGAATGCTCACAATGATAAGTATATGTACAAAAATGAAAACAAATAGAGTTCGTTACCAGCCTCTTACCACACCTCAAGTTGTCTTAATCTTCATTATTGCCCTTCACTTGTGTGACTTGAATAATAACATGAGACCAAAATATACTTAGGACGGCTGAATCCTACAAAGAACTCACAAAACCAAAGAAGAACAACAAATATTTTTGGTGTTTTCGATTTTTAAAACAAGCAAACAAAGCAAAACCAAACAAAGAAAACACAAAGAAAAAGAAACAAACAAAGCAAAACAAAGCAAAATCCTTTTGGATTGTTTTCTTTAAGGCAAACCAAAGCTAAAAATCAAAGAAACAAACCAAGAGAAACAACAAAAGTATTTTTGGTATTTTTGTGTTTTAAGAAAGCAGAAACAAAAACAAAAAAAAGCGAAACAATGGTTATACAAAGAACCGACCGAACATGATATATAGATGAGTGTGATGTCGGTGTACCTCCCCCCCCCCCCCAAGCTTAGGCTTTTGGCCTAAGTGGGGCTCAATCCCATGGTGCCCAAGAAGGTGCACCTCCGTAGTATGTCGAGGAGGATCCCTTTTCCTGGTATGACCTCGAGGACTCCCCTGTGTAGTACACAGAGGGGTCTTATGAGGGTGCTTCCCCCTGATAGTGTCCATGGAAGATAAGAGAGCGTAGCTTGTCATCCATATCCTCCTTGGAGCGTGACAAAGGTCCCTGAGAAATACTGAACAAAGTGGTTTGGGGTAGAGGGATCTCTCTCTCTTCCCCGTCAATAAACAATATTCTATAAACAAAGCTCTCAAGGGTAGAGTTAGTGGTGACAAAGTGATGTGCCTTCATAGCAGCAAGATCAAGTCTCTGAGGAGCCAAGACTGTATCATTTGGATCAACAGCAAGGTCCAAGGCAGCAGCAACACGTGTAGCAATAATTCCCCCATAAATGGGTCCCCTAGCAGCTAAGCGACGACCAATGAGAGAACCAAGAGTGTACCTAGTTTCATTGTTGAGCGCAGCAGCTATGAAGGCCAATTGATAGTTGGAAATATTACTAGTGTTCTCCCTACCAAGAACACTAGTGTCAAGATAGTAAGCAAAGTACCTGATGGCTAGGAGTTGAATATTTTTTTATCTTTCCCCGTTGAGCTCTATGGTCATCATCATTGGTTATCCCTTGGTAAAGCTCCAACAAATCAGCGGGTTGAGCTGGAATCTTCTTTGTCGACCCAGCTGTACCAGTTACCAGGGCCTCACAAAATTTCTTCAATGTCAAACTATAAGACCTGCCATAAATTTTGAAAGACACATCTAGCTTGAACATGTTGTTAGTAAAAGAAAAGCTCTCCACAAATGTTTAGTGAGCGTATCATATTGCACGCTCTCATCCTGCATATAACTTGTTAGTCCAGCCCTCCGAACCAAGGTCATAAAATCATCAAGAATCCCAGCAGCCCGCAAGAAGGTTTGGCAAGGAAAGGTGGAGGCGTGCGCATCCCCCTCATCTCCCTCGTCGCCAAATCGCAGAGTAATGAGATCCTCATTGTATGAGGGCCTATCTCGGGAGGATGATCTTGAAGGCATTGCCCTTCTAGGTGCATCACTCTCAAATATTTCACCAAAGGTGTGGTTGTCCATGACTACTTTGTTCTGAAATTTTAAGACAAACATCAAACCAAGTGATTTCCAAGTTGATAAATGATGAGCAACTACTATAGGAACTTGCTAGAGGGCTACACACGCATCAAAATGAAATCTCTAAGCATAGAACAAGCATGCAAGCTCACACAACCTGACACCTATAGCAGCAAAATACTCAAGATACAATCTACCAATCACAAATCTAATTGGACAAGTGGAGGAGGCACATACCAAGGAGCAAACTCTCCAAAAATCAGCAGCAAAGGTGGGCTGAGCAAGGAGATCGAAAATTGCGAGCAAGAACAGCAAGAACTCGGGGATGAGAAAGTTTTCTGGTGTTTTTCGGGAGAGAGAAATAAGAAGGCAGGGAGGAGGCACCTTGGAGGGGGCCAGGTGGGCCACACCCCCCCTAGGCAGAACCCATAGGCAGGCCACGCCTACCTGGGGTGGCCCCCTGGGTCACTCCAGGTGTCCCTCTGCCCCTTTTTTCGAGGAAAAATTTATTTTGAATTTTTTGGAAACTTTATTTTTGGCCAATTTTCAGGGTATGAAAATTGATTTTATCGCAGAAACAAACTTTTTCAGAAGAAGCAAAAGCAAACAAAAACCAAACTACAGCAGTTCTAAGACACTATAACAAGCAAACAACTAACTAACAAGAGCAAAATTAAAGACTAGGAAGGAGAAAAGTAAAACAAAGCAAGTATAACCACAGTGAAAACATTATTTTGTTCATTAAAATCCTTTTGTTAACAAGGTTGATCAAGTCTTGTTACCAAAACAATCTTATATGAGACAAAACTTTGTATTCCACCAAGTGATTATGTTACCTCAAGCTTGATAGCAATGGTCCCAATCATAATAGTTTCAAAATTTTCTTGTGGAATGGGACAATATATTTCTCCAACCTTGATGCTCTCAACAATTTCAATGGAATTCAGGCAATAGCTCTTAGCAACCTTCTTGGGGAAATAGACAGTATGATCTTTGTCATTAATATTAAATGTTAATTTTCCTTGATTACAATTGATGACATCACCTGCAGTATTAAGAAAAGGTCTCCCAAGAATAATAGACATATTATCATCTTCAGGCATTTCAAGCACAATAAAATCAGTTAAAACCAAGCAATTATGAGCCACTTGAACAGGAACATCCTCACATATACCAACATGAATAGTAGTTGACTTATCAGCCATTTTCAAAGATATATCAGTTGGTATCAACTTTTCTAGCTGGAGTCTCTTGTAGAGAGAAAAAGGCATAACACTAACTCCAGCTCCCAAATCACATAAAGCAGTTCTAACATAATTGTTCTTAATAGAGCAAGGAATAGTTGGTATACCTGGATCACCAAGTTTCTTTGGAACCTTACCATTGAAGGAATAATTAGCAAGCAGAGTAGAAATCTCCTCATTAGGAATCTTTCCTTTTATTAGAGACAATATCCTTCATATACTTTGAATAAGGAGGCAACTTAATAGCATCAGTTAAAGGAATTTGCAAAAATAAAGGCTTCATCCACTCACAAAACTTGTTGTAGTGTTCTTCCTCCTTTGACTTGTGTTTCTTACCTGGAAAAGGCATAGGTTTCTGCACCCAAGGTTCTCTCTCTTTACCATGTTTATTAGCAATAAAGTCTTCCTTAGTGTACCTAGTATTCTTAGTGTGCTTCTCAGGTTCTTCCTCAACTTCCTCCTTATCAGGAGCATCATTTTTATCATTACCACTCTTAGTTTCAGCATTAGAGACAGATATACTATTAGGATCTACAGCAGGTTCAAGTGGTTCCTCAACTATTCTATGTTTCTTTTTCTTTGTCTTACAAGGACTACCATTATCTTCACCTTGTTGGGAATCCTTCTCAATTCTTTTAGGGTGTCCTTCAGGATATAAAGGATCTTGAGTAGTTATACCACTCCTAGTTCTAATTCCATAAGCATGTTTATCTCCTTAAGCATTAACTAGCATATCCTTTTGTACCTTAGCAAGTTGATCAAGTTGAGTTTGAACCATTTGAAAGTGTTTACAAAGCATTTTAATATCATTATAAGTTCTTTCTACAATATCTTTTAACTCTTTAATAGCTCCGGAGTTTTCCAATAAATGATTCTGAACTTGTTTATTAAAATTACCTTTCTTAACTATAAAAATGTCAAGTTCCTCTAAGCATTGATCAGGAGGCTTACCATAAGGAATATCACCTTCATCAAAGTGGTGGAGAGAGTGTACCTCAATAGTAGATGAGTGAGTAATTGGCTTGCATAATTCTTCTATAGGAGGTAGATTCTTCACATCTTCAGCTCTAATACATTTCTCCTTTAGACATTTCTTAGCTTCCTTCATCACTTCATCATTTAATGCAATAACTCCTCTCTTCTTTGGTGTTGGCATTGGAACTGGTTCAGGATTAATAGGCTCAGGTGTATTTAGCTTAGTTGAAGTCCAATCATCATAATTCTTGCTTATTTTAGCCATTAGTTCTTCAGCATCTGTAGGAGTTCTTTTCCTGAAAACACAATCAGCAAAGCTATCTAGGTATGTCCTAGAATCATCAGTTAGTCCATTATAATAAATATCAAGAAGCTCATTCTTAGGCACTGGACATCCAGGATGTGCATGAATCAAGGCATAGAACCTTGTCCATGACTCAGGCAATTTCTCTTCTTCTCCCTGTTTAAAATCAAAAAGTCTCTGCAAAGCAGCATGTCTAGCACTAGGAGGAAAATATTTCTTAAAGAAAGAATCAATCAAACAATTAAGACTATCGATGGAACTAGGAGGCAATCTATTAAACCAAGCCCTGGCTTCTCCTTTCAGTGAAAAAGGGAAGATCTTTGTAACAAAGTTCTTGCGCATCTTAAAATCATCAGCGAATAAAGCACTCATAGTAGAAAGCTCATTCATATGAGCCACAACACTCTCATTTTTGGTCCCACAAAAAGGTTCTTTCTCAACAATGTCTAGATAGGATAAATCAAGAGACAAATCATAATCTTTATCTTTAATATTTATGGGAGAGGTGGCAAACTTAGGATCAGAGGACAAATTAGGAATAATGGTGCGTCTAGCAAGGAGACTCTTAATAGAACTAGTACCATGTGTGTTTCGGCACTCTTCAACAAATTCATCAGTAAACTCAATGTAACCATCATTAATATCATAACTCTCCCTAGACTCAGGTGAGCTAACAGGTGTAATAGTGTCTTCACTAGGAGTTTCATTATTTCCTAGACTAGCCATAGTGGCATCTAGGAAAGTACCTAATGAACCACTCACATCAAGCACGGTAGAAGTAACATCATGAGTATCAAAAGCAGTTTTAGACTCAGCAGTAGTAGCAGTGTGTGTAGCATGAGTATTTGGTGGTGGTGTAACAAGCTTAATTATAACAGACGGTGAATCAAGAGCAGAGGTGTTTAGGACTATACCTCTTCTTGTAGTGGATGGTAAAATAGGGAACTTTCCATCACGAGACTTCCCCATGATGAAAGGAGTAGCAGTGAACAATAATAGATCCAAGTGAACTTACAAATAAAGCTATGCTCCCTGGCAACGGCGCTAGAAAATAGTCTTGATGACCCACAAGTATAGGGGATCGCAACAGTCTTTGCGAGTAGTATTACCCAATTTATTGATTCGACACAAGGGGAGCCAAAGAATACTTGCAAGCCTTAACAACCGAGTTGTCAATTCAGCTGCACCTGGAAATAGTTCTTGCTCAGAGAAGTTTATCACTAGCAACAGTTTGTAGTAGCAATAGCAAAGCAACAGCAATAGTGAAACATGAGCAATAGTAATAGTAACGCTAACAGTAGGATTCGAGTGCGGTAGGCATAGGGATGGATGGATGGGTGATGTGTGCGTCCGGTGTTGACGTGGGAGCACTTCGTTGGAAATCCCAAGAGCAAGGTGTGATGGAGCACAGCAGCAAGTTTCCCTCAGTAGAGACCGAGGTTATCGAACCATAAGGAGGAAGGAAACGTCTCAAAGTGTTGCAAGCAGCATGGAGACCTGCACAACATAAACTCAAGACTTTGTCCCAACGAATCAGTGAGTTTGTCAAGCTCACCGGTTTGCTGTAACAAAGTATTAAACGTATGGTGTGGAAGGTAATGGTTTGCACCAAGTAATAAGGTAACAGTAGATGATGTATCAATGGTAAAGATTGGACTGGGGTCCATAGTTCACTAGAGGTGCTCTCCTTAGATAAACAACATGGCATGAAGGGTAAACAAATTACAGCAGGGCAATTGACAGGAACTAAGTAAGGCATAACAATGCAATTACTAGCCAGAAAGATCCTATGAGGTTGATTGGGCAATACAACAATATACATAGACCGTCATCCAACTACATCTATGACTATATGTCCACCTTCAGGTTATCATCTGAACCCCCTCTAGTATTAAGTTGCAAGCAACAGATAACTGCTTTAAGCAAAGTGTGTAAGGTAAACAGTCCACATGTTCCATGAACAAGAGACCGTTGTTTTCTCCCTAGTAGCAATAGCACATCTACAACCGAAGAGATTATTGTCACTTCCCTTGGAAACTAGAGGCATGAACCCACTATCGAGCATAAATACTCCCTCTTGGAGTCACTAGCAACTACTTGGCCAAGATAACCACTAGCAACGGAAAGCATGCAAGATCACAAACAACACAGACATGATAGAATCATAAAGATAAAACCATTAATCAAACCAACATAATAATCTCAATATCGATCGAACCCCCGCAAACACAACATGCATGATTACAAATAGATTAGATCTTGATCATGAACAGAGCACACAAGATCTATACATGAAAGCACAAGGGAGGAGATACAACCATCTAGCTACTACATGGACCCATAGTCCAAGGTGGAACTACTCATGAATCATACTGGACAGAAGGCCTCCGGGATGATCTACCCTCCAGCAGGGTGCCGGGAAGAGCTTCAGATCCCCCCGATCTAGGGACGATGGTGGCGGCGGCTACAGACGGTTTTGTGGATTTTTGATATTGTACTGAGAGTTTATGCATCGAGGGCTTCTTATAGGCGAAGGGGCGAGACCGGGAGGCGGCCAGGGTGCCCAAACCCTAGCCAGGCATGGGCTAGGGCCCACCCGCGCCTACGGTGGGTCTGGCCTCCTAGGCCTTCCTCTCCCTCCGACTTCTTGTTCCCCACGGAAAGTTATTGACTTTGTCCTTCGTCCGTCCAATTCGAGAATATTTCTTTACTAACTTTTCCGAAACCAAAACAGCAGAAATGCATCCGCATGTTGCAACTTGTTAATAGGTTAGTACCAGAAAACATATAAAAATCACCTCAAAGTGTAGACAAGTAAAGCAAAGTAGATACTAAACAAGCATGGAGCATCAAAAAATATAGATACATTTCCAACGTATCAGCATCCGCAAGCTTAACTCATGCTCGTCCTCGAGTAGGTAAGTGATAAAAGAATAATTTTTGATGTGACATGCACCCTCACAATTAAGATCCAACCATTTGCAAACATTGAAAGCTGGGATCAAAGAACTCTAAACATGTGCATGAAAGAATGGAGTTCTAACAGTAGGACATAGTAACTATGCATGCAACATGAAAAGCTACAAACAAAGATCATGAATAACATGCACTGAAAAACGTTTGTTTGTTTCACATACAAAAAACATAGCATAGTGGCAATCAGCTTGTCCCTCATAGAGTAGCAATATAGATGCATAGGACACCTTCAAAGTTCACAAGGGTGACTAGAAACAAATAGCACAAGAACAAGTAATAACATAATATGCATCAATTAATAAGCTTTGGAACACTGCACACGGAATGAAAACTATGCTCTCTTAATGGTGCCTAAAGGTAGAAGGTGGAGACTCAATAATGGTGGAAGAAAGGCCTTTTTTGTAAAGGAAGCAGGGATTACAAGTTTCAAAAAGAGCTTCCAAAAATTATGGTACTTGTTAGCTTTCAGCCCTCATTGCCCCTATCATAAGCATCTTGAAGTGGTTAAGGTTAAAGTGACAAAGTTGGAGTATATGCTTGACGAAGTATAAGTTGTCAATCTCAAGTCCCTTGAATATGAGGGATACACCTCATGGATACTCAACTTAGGGCCCAGGCAAGTTCTTGTCACTGTAAGTATTTGCATATCATTGAGAACCGCTAACGGGGTACCCTTGCACATGGTACAGGACCTTTCCCATAACCAAAATGACAAGGCAAGCAGACAATGATCATCTCAGCAATCTTTTTATTTACCATATGCATAGCTTTTTATTGAGGATGTTTCATAGATAGCTCACTATGGTGATGCTGCAAGTTTCCACCATGATTAGGCATGGCTTAGGCTAGCGGCCCAGGCGTTTCTCTAACACAGAATACAAAATCCATGGACTTACAAGTTCCCACTTCATTTCACACCGGTAACATCCATAGACAAAAGGGCATGATATCAACGGAGTACAAAAGTACAAGTGCAATGTTGAAAACATTCCCCGTGACAGCATGGTTCTGCTAATCCCAACTTATAAGTGCAAGCATATACAACAAAGTTGTCTCAATGGTTCAAGTTTATTAGGGGCAAATAATAAAATGTGCCATCAAGTTCGTGAGGGCTTTAATCACTAAGTTTTCACATAACAAAATAGTTTTTAATTGGAAGATAGTTGAAAACAAGAATATACTTGTAATGGTGTAACACACCATGCATAGGAGTTTATCGTGGACACTTTGGAAAAACTTGGTTTCTTGGGAGTTGGAAGCATGAGTAGAACTTACTCAAACAAGTGGAGGCTAGCAAAAGACTGGGAGCAACCAACTAAGAGAGCGATAATGGCCATAATTATGCAATGCAACAAAGCAAACTAATAAAATCAAAGAGTGGTACTACAAGTCAAGGACTAAATGATCATAGAGGCTAATGGTGACTTGTCATAGTCATAACATGGTGTGAGCATGTGCCAAGTCAACCCAAGCAAAACATCAAAGGAGAATACCACAATACTATGCTTTTGCATGCTAAAACAACGCATAATTTCTTCAAGGCACACTAAGCAATCCCAATTGTTTGGAACAAGACATGCTACAGCAATAATCACTAAGCATAATGCTAAAACAACACCTAGCATGTCATGCTAAAGCCTAAGTCACAGTCAATGCAAGATCCTCTTGCACTTCAAGCAAGAACTTACTACTCCTTTCCAAACACCAAGCAAACTTATTTGCAAAACAACATGGCGAGAACGGGGGTCCAAACTTAATTTATAAAACTAAACAAACTAACCAAAGCAAACGAAAACTAAGACGCTCCAAGAACAACACAACTGTGCATGAAACAATAAAAGTAAGGATGGCAATTTTACCGACGGGTACGGGTACCCGCGGGTATCGTACCCGCATGGGTAGGGTATGGGCATAGTTTTATACCCATGGGTAATACCCATATCCCGCCCATTTATTCACGGGTACGGGCACGGGTATAGGGTTGTACCCATGGGTATACCCATACCCTGCCCATTTAGACCGACTTGTAAAACTTACCTATATAGTTTCAATCTATGCGTCCGGGTAGCCTAGGGGTAAGTATGTGATTGCGATTTCTAAACATTGATAATTTTCATGTACTCGTCTACCTATTATAGAGTAGCGATACTTATTTTCTTGTCAAATATGACATTGATTAATGTAAAATTGTGAAGAACTTATTTACTATTGGATCTACCCGTCAACCCAACTGCAATTGCTGTCGGTATGGGCATGGGTAAAGATTTATACCCGCGGGTACGGGTATGGGTAAAGTTTTCTACCCATTGACTACACGGGTATGAGTATGGTATTTCTCTACCCTGCCCATACCCTGCCCATTGCCATCCTTAAATAAAAGTGAAGTGTCTAGACAGACCTGAGCTTTTTATTGATGAAGAAGGGGATGCCTTGGGCATTCCCAAGCTTTGACGCTTGTAACTCTTGGATATTTCTTGGGGTGACACCATGGTGGCATCCCCAAGCTTGAGATTCTGTCCATTCTTCATCTCATTGCATCATTCTCTCTCTACACCTGAAATTTTTTCCTTCATACAAAACTTCACACAATCTTCATTAGCAACATTAGTGTATTCAAAAGATATTAGACCACTGGCAAAGCTTTGGAACAGCAAGGATTTTCACTAAAAACACAAGCTACTGTAGTAACGCCTTCAAAGAAACTCAATTTACCTGAAGAGAGATCAAAAAGGAATCAATAAGAAGCAAATGCAAATAATGGCAGAAATCTGTCAAAACAGACCAGCAGGTAGAAACGAATTTTTTCGAACATCTTATGTTTCTCAAATCAAAAAGTGTTGAATGAACAAAAGTTATCTAACATACTGGGGGATTTATTTGTAAATTGTGAGCTCAATCCGAGTTACATATCCTCACGATTTTTTTTGGTGGAGGACAGAAATCTGTTTTGGGACAGCAACTCCCCAAATCTTACTTCCCTCTCATTAGAGGTCATTCTTGGCACAAAAAGCAAACAAAAAGGATAAGGAGAGGTTATTACATAAGTAATAACTTCCAAGACTCAAGGAAACTCTTGGGTTATCTCCCAACAAGTACTTTTCTTTAACGCCTTTAAGTTAGGCACAAGAAGCAAGAAGAATCAAGTATTTTCAAATGAGAAAGCATTAGCATCAAACCTTGCTTTCAAAGGAGGAGAAAAAAGCAACTTATCTCTTCTCATAGGGAAGTGTTCAATACCTTTCTTGAATGGAAAATGATATTTGATGGTGCCTTCTTTCATATCAATTATGGCACCAACTGTTCTAAGAAAAGGTCTTTCCAAAGTAATAGGACAAGAAGCATTGTATTCAACATCCAAAACATAGAAATCCACAAGGACATAAGCATTATTAACCAAATGAGAACATCATTAATACTCCCCATGAGTTTCTTCTTAGCATTATCGTTGAGTGGGACATTCAAATAACAATCTTCTAATGGTGGCAAATCAAGCATTTCATAAATCTTCCTAGGCATAATAGAGACACTAGAACCAAGATCACATGAACCTTTGAGATCAAAGTCATTCACTTGCATATTATTAAATGGGTTCCCAACTATCTTCTACTTTCCTAGGAATAGAAGCTTTGTGTTTTAGCTTCTCTTCCTTAATCTTAACAAGAGCATCTGTAATGTGTTTGGTAAAGGAAACATGCATATCACTAGCATCAGGACTTCTAGCAAGCTTTTGTAGGAACATAATCACTTTAGAAATATTGCAACCATCAATATCAAAATCAAACTTAGCATCACTAGTAGTAGGATCAATAGGCTTAGGCATAGTAGGAGGAGAAATAGGGACTACTGGTGTTTTAGTGGTGATGGTGCACACACTATTGTTTCTATCAATTTCAGCTTCCCTTTCCCACTTAGCATGAAGTTGAGCTAACAGCCTAACATTTTCATCAATAGTAACTTGTATGGCATGAGCAGTAGCAAAGGTGTTTTCCATAGTTTCAGGTTTAGCAGCCATTTTATTGATCAAGGAAGACCGAGCTTCAGACAAAGAGGATATAGTTTTCTCAGCACTCAAAATTTTTGACTGTAAACTAGGAATTTCTCTATTCAGATTCTCAAGCTGATGGCTAATGTTTTTCAAGATGATAGACTGTTCCTCCATAGTTTTAGTGAAAATCTTATTTTGCTCATATTGCATTTGCATTAAATTCTTAGTGGATCTCTCTACTTCTAGAATCCTTTCTTCACTAGGCATTCCAGATCTTCCATGATAAACATTTCCACTATGAGGATAAGGCCTATAATTACCATAAGTATTGTTGCCAAAATTGTTGTTTCTAATGAAGTTCACATCAAATTTCTCTCTTTGAGCAACCAAAGAGGCTAAGGGAACACTATTAGGATCTAGAGGAGCTTTCCCATTAACAAGCATAGCCATAATAACATCAATCTTTTCACTTAAAGAGGATGTTTCCTCCACAGAATTTACCTTCTTACCATGTGGATCTCTCTCAACATGCCATTCAGATTAGTTAACTATCATATTATCAAGGAGCCTTGTTGCAGCACCCAAGGTGAGTTCCATAAAAGTACCTCTAGCAGCAGAATCCAACAGGTTTCTTGAGGAGAAGTTCAAACCTACATAAAAAGTTTGGATAATCATCCAAGCAGTGAGTCCATGAGTAGGGCAATTTTTAACCAACGTTTTCATTCTTTCCCAAGCAGGAGCAACATGTTCACTATCAAGCTGTCTAAATTTCATAATGTCACTTCTCATAGCAATAATCTTAGCAGGAGGATAGTACTTTCCAATAAAAACATCTTTGCACTTAGTCCAAGAATCAATACTATTTTTATGCAAAGATAGCAACCATTCTTTAGCTTTTCCCCTCAAGGAGAAAGGAAAAAGGCCGAGTTTAATAATATCTCCATCTACATTCTTATACTTTTGCATCTCACAAAGTTCAACAAAGCTATTGAGATGGGAAGTAGGATCATTAGAGATAGCACCAGAAAATTGCTCTCTCATCACAAGATTCAACAAAGCAGGCTTAATTTCATAAAAGGTAGCATTAGGAGCAGGTGGAGCAATAGGTGTGCTTAGGAAATCATTGTTGTTGGTGCTAGTGAAGTCACACACAACTTGGTGTTCTCAGTAGAGTTCATTTTGGCAAAGATGGGCAAGCCAAAAACAGCAGCAGCAGCTAGAGCAGGAACTAATTTTTTTGTGTTTTTAAATAAGGCAAGCAAACCAAGCTAGACTAATTTTTTTGGGTTTTTTGAAAAGAGGCAAACAAAACCAAGAAAAAGAGACAAAGCAAACTAAAAACAAAGGAAGAGAAAGGAAGTGAAGGACTCCCCTTGTGAAGACGTCCTTAGCCTCCCTGACAACGGTGCCAGAAATCTTGATGTGTGCGTCCGGTGTTGACATGGGAGCACTTCATTGGAAACCCCAAGAGCAAGGTGTGATGGAGAACAGGAGCAAGTTTCCCTCAGTAGAGACCGAGGTTATCGAACCAGAAGGTGGAAGGAAACGTCTCAAAGGTGTTGCAAGCAGCGTGGAGACCTGCACAACACAAACTCAAGACTTTGTCCCAACAAATCAGTGAGCTTGTCAAGCTCACCGGTTTGCTGTAACAAAGGATTAAACGTATGTGAAAGAACATTTATTAATCCCTAGTGTTTTGTGTGTTAGATAAGAATATCAAGGATTATTTAATGTGTGTTGAAGTGTTGCAGATATTCATCTTAAAAAAGTAAAAGAAACTACTGTTGGGGGGCGGATTATCCGCCCCAACCCTTTTTCAGAAGGGCGCAACCCCCAGAGAGGGGCGGAGTTTTTGGCCGGATTTTCCGGCTTGGCCGGATAGTCCGCCCCCTCGAGGATATTATTCAAGTCAAGGCATGCGTCGCTCTCTGTATGGGGGCGGAGTTTCCCCCGGACTTTCCGGATCTAGGGCAGATTTTCTCCCCAGGGCGGATAGTCTGCCCCCTCAGAAAATTTCTTCAAGTCAAGACTGCATCACTCTTTGTATGGGGGGCGGAGTATTTCCCGGAGTTTCCGTCCCGGGGGGCAGAGTATTTCCCGGAGTTTCCGTCCTGGGGGGCGGATAGTCCACCCCAAAGGGGGCGGATAATCCGCCCCCAAATTTCTCCAACGGCTTGTTCTAGGCAGGGGGTATTTAAGCATGCCTTCCCCCTCCGGCCAAAACTCTTGATTCATTCGAAAAAGTCAGAGTTGTTCATCATTCTTCCACCAAGAGAGCTTCACCTTCATCCACCCAAAGGCCCCGTCCCTTGGGGAATCGAAGGAGGAGATCTCGATCTTCAACTAATGCAATCAAGCACTTCATCTCCTCTCCATTCATTTGGAGATTCACCGATATAGTATTCCTTGCGAATACCTAGATCCTTGCTTTTGTTTATATTGATAAACCTTGTTCTTGTGACAGCTTGTTGTCATCTCAGGAGCCCCCAATTCAGTTGTGGGTGTGTGCCCCGGTAGAGTTGTAAAGGCACTGGTTCCCGCCTCGAAGGGTACCAATAGTGGAGAAGGTGGATCAGGCCTTTCATGGCGAGATACATCGGAGAATAGGGTGAGGCCTATTGTGGCGTTGTGGTCTTAGAACCGCCCACCCCTCAAACGTAGATGTACTTCCCTTAACAAGGAAGGAACTGCGGTAAAAAAATCCCTGTTTCTCCGCGTGCTCCACTACGGTTTCCTTGCTCCTCTCTTTACGTGCTTAGTAGCTAGGTTTGCATATAGGGAAATTCTCGTAGTTGCATATCTAGAGAATTTACTTTGTGTCAAGCCTAAAATTGAAAAATAACTAAAAAATTGAGTAGAACCTATTCACCCCCCCCCCTCTAGGTGCTCATATGATCCATTTCAATTGGTATCAGAGCCCCAGCTCTTAATTCGGGCTTAACCTCCTAAGAGAAGTATGGGTTCCAAGGGAGATGGGAGTGATGCTCCTGAGGTAGTCACCATGAATGATCTCAAGACGTTGGAAACAACCTTGGTTAGTTCAATGGAGGCTAAGATGGAAGAGATGCGTCAATTGATAATGCATCTCTCCACATTCGCAGCATCACCTCCATCTAACTCTGAGGCTACCAATCCGCAATCCAAGGAAACGGGTAAAGCCAATTCCAAAGATAACGAAGTGGTTGGTGATTGATGGGGATATGCCTACCGGGGTATACTCAGCAGGATGTTTCTGACTGGCCCAAGAACTGGCGAGTGGGCCTACAGGACGACGACTGGATCAAGACCTGGCGTGGATCCAAGCGACTAGAAGCTGAAGGCCCAGGAGAGTAGATAGGCCCAGTCGGATTAGGTTAAACGAGTGCCGAAACCTTAACTAATTCGGTTGAGATATGTAAACCCTATGGGGTGAGTCTATATAAACCTACCTACAGGGCATGTAGAGGATATGTTCCATCATCAACCCAAGCGACTCGCCGCCTAGCCGTCGAGCTCGCCCCATTGTACCTCCATCATAATACAATCTAGCAGGAGTAGGACTTTACCCTTCGGGGGGGCGAACCTGGGTAAAACCCTGTGTCTCCTCCCTCATCTCGCACCGCAGATGGCTGGCCGCCCTTGCCCTATGTTCTACTACTCGCTGCCGATTGCAGCATCTGTCGTGGTCATTCCCACGACAGTGGCGCCCACCGTGGGGCATGGCCGGTGTTCTGCGGCGAGATCCAATCTGCCCATCAACGAGTCGGTCGCCACCGGCCGCATGATAGCGATCGGCGAGATGCTCCAGATCTTGCCGAGCAGCTACGTCCCGGCGGCGCGACCCGTCACACATAGCATGATCTTGCCAGTCGGCACGATCAGCCTCTTCGTCGGCCTCACCGACGTCATCGTCTCGGAGGACCCGGCTCGCATCCGCGAGTCGCCACCACGCGACCGGCTCTCCGAGAGCCAGGTCCGCACGATCCATCGCCTCGCCTCCGAGTACAATTCGGACCACAGCAACGTGGCCGAAACCACCGCAGCCGCGGAAGACGCGTCCCTCGACGACGACGCCGATTCGGCGACTCCGGCGTCACTCGCCGGATCCATCATCGCGGCTTCGCCCGCGGGATCCAACATAGGATACTTCGAGGATCCCTCCATCCTTGGTATCTTCGACTACGACTCCGGGTCGGAGAACTCCGCCGATCTCCGCGACCTACATGGCGACTGGCACCGACCCACCGGAGGATCCCTTCTCCACCCCGATCCCTCCCAACGCAACGGCAACGGAGGTCGAGGAACTCCCGGTTTGGCGGAAGCAAGAAGAGCAAGTCGAGCGCGAAAAATTTCGCCTCGAGCAGGTGACGGCGCAGGAGTTGTCGCGCTACCACCAGCAACGAATCAGGTCGCGCCTAAACCCCACCGTCCAGGGGCGTGCCCTGAACTTCGATGACGAGAACAACCCGGCCCGCGTGGCCGAGCGCGCAATCTGCGAGAACGCGCCACCAGGAGGAAGCGCCCGGCCCCCACCAGGGTTGACGGCGAACGGCGCCCCGCCTCCACCCAACCGCGCACCCCCCCAGGGACCAGCCGCGGATCGTGGTCTCCTCACGGGAGCGATATGCGAATGGCCTACCACTGTTCTTCACCCCGATGGACAACCTCGTGGCAGGCCGAGCAGCGGCCGACAACATCACGGCCACCGGCGACGGCGCCCTACAGATCTAGTACGTCAAGGCCTTGCTCGCAAAGGCGGTCGAGCAACAAAACGCAGGCATCGACTCTCAGGGTCGGATGTACTCACGTTCATCGGGTAGCAGAGCGGCCTCAAGTGGCCGCCCATTAGTGGCAAACACCCTCAATTGCCCGCCACCCGAACCACTGCAGCTCCAACACCGACCTGCAAACGCGGCACTCTCCACCAACGACCCCAGGCCGGCAACCAACTTCGTCGCCGCCAACGGTCAGCCCGTCGACGCCCGCACCCACATCATCAACAACCAGAGCTGGCGCGCACGCCAGCCCGATGACCTGCGACACACCCTAACCAATTGCCGCGACAGCGAGCCGATGGGGTCGCTAAGCTGACTCGGGCCCCGATGCTTCGGACCGATGATCCGAGGCAAAAAATACCCGGCGAACTTCAAAGCTCCGAAGGAAATAGAGAAGTACGACCCTTCGTACGACCCCTCCGTGTGGCTGGACACCTACCTCATGGCGATGGGGATCGCCGACCACACCGACCTGCTAGCCGCCCGCTACCTCCCCCTGATGATGGAGGGAGCGTGCAAGCAGTGGATCAACACTCTCCCCCGGATAGCATCGACTCCTGGGAATAGATGCGCTAGCAAGAGCTCCTCCTCGAAAAAGGATAGTGGTAAGGAAGGATACAATGAGGTTTACCATGTGTATTCTCCTGATCCACCTATCACACACCCACATATACATAATAGGGGTGATCCACCCAAACTTTCAGCATCTACTTTCATTCAATGGCAAATTTTGATGAAGTCTCATGTGTGCAGTTCCTCCATTGAGTTGTGGAAAATCATCGAGAATGGTCTTCATGTTGGAGATCCCAACAACCTAACAAGAAGAGAGGTTGTTGATAATCAACTCAACGCTATAGCTCTACACATGATCCAGCTTGGTGTGGGTGACAATGACATGCCACACATTCAGCATCTTAGTACAGCTAAGGAAGCTTGGGATGCTCTCACCGAGCTCTTCATCGGAAATGAAAGTATGAGAAGGAATAGATATGATGCTTTGATCAATGAAGCTGAAGGATTTTATATGTTGGATGGAGAAAACCATGAGGACATGTATAGGAGGCTCAAGTCAATAGCCACCACTTTCAGGAATCATGGTGCCCCTTATGTTGATGATGCATGGATCAAGCGCAAGTATGTCAGTGCTCTTATGCCATTTGAGCCCACATATTTGGAGAGTCTCCAAGGAAGGCATAACTACCACCTTATGACATCCAACGAGGTAATGCAATAAATGGAAGCTCTCAAAGTGGCTGCCAAGAATGTCGAAGATGCTCGTGCTCGAGCTATGGGGATGCAAAAGGGAGTCAACTTGTCCTTGAAGACTAGTGTGATTGATCATGATGAAGATGACTTAGAAGGTATGGACTGTCCCGAGGATGTAAAAAGAATCCATGGACAATACCTGGCCTTTTATGCTAGAAACTTTTGGAAAGACCCGGCCAAGGCTAAAGCTGAACTAGAACGCAAGAGTGGAGCTTATGGAAGAAAGGAAAATGGTCCCAAGGTGAGAACATGTTTCAACTGTGGAGACCGGCTGCACTTTGTAGCTGAGTGTCCATATCAAAGTAGGGAAGATAATGGAGGAAGACTTATTTTCAATGAAAAGTCAAAGGCTCCACGCAAGAAACAGTTTGTAAAGAAGAATGCTACCTTCAAGAAGTAACCAAAGATTGTTCTAGTGGCTTAAGAAGAATATTCATCGGGAAGTGAAAATGAGGACGAGGATGATAGTTCTCGAGAAGTGGCTGCTATAGTCACCACATCTACACCAACATCACTCTTCGACTCCCCGAACGAAAATGTCATCAACAAGAATGCTACCTGTCTCATGGCAAGAGGTTCCGAGGTAACTACTTCTAACTCTTCCTTTCCTAAGGCTATGATTGACATGGATGATCCTAATAGTCTTAAGGTTAAAGATGAGATTATTGCTTTGGACTATTTCTTCACTAACTTTCAAGGTGAGCACGAAATACGTTTTGAGGCTCTTATGGACCAGCTGGCCCAAAATGAAGTTCTCCTCGAAGAAAAGGGCAGAATTGAAAGGGAGGATGCAATGGAAATTGCATCCTTAAAGAATGCTCTAGATGAGGAAGAAGAGGCTCGGACTTCTCTTGAAGAGAGGCTTGAGTCCATTGAAGATTTACATGAAGAAATGGTGGAAAATCTTGTTAAGGAACATGACAATGCATTTGCCAAAGCAAAGAAGTTAAAGAAGAAAAAGATTGACTTTGGGGCTGCTCATGCTAGACTCTCCGAGGAATTGGAGAAACTTGACATTTCTCACAAGGCGTTGAAAAGTGAATTCTCCACTCTCAATGAGTCACATGATCTGCTCCAAACTCGATTGACCAAGTATGATGTTCCTAGCACATCTAAATCAACATATGGTCACAAAGAAAATGCTTGTGTGGAAGAAGGTCTTGTCAATGACACTACTCCCAAAGACAAGGGAGTTCTTGATGAGGTGCTTGGCAAGCAAAGATCAAATCTGGGTAAAGAGGGACTTGGGTATGTCACCAAGTCCAAGAAGAAGAAGAACAAGAAGAAGAAGACCAAGAATGTTCAATCAAAGACAAGCACCGCTGAGAAGATTGTCACAAAAGACAAAACTAACAATATTGGTTTTGCAGGGTCTCACAATCCAAATTATGAACTCTTTTGTGATTATTATGGTGATGTTTATGCTTATTATGTTGGTCCTTTTGATGAATATGTTGCTTGGTCTATTTGGGTCCCAAAGGCCCTTGTTACTAACATGAGAGGACCCATTGAAAATGGGTACCTAAAACCAAGAAGTAATTCTCTTGCAGGGCTATGCTTCCGGTGGGTCGAAATGGATGCTGGATAGTGGATGCACTAGTCATATGACCGGAAGCAAGGAGATCATCACGGAGATGCGTCCCAATCATGATAATATTATAGTCTCATATGGTGATAAGTCTAAATCTCAGGTATTGGGTCTTGGCAAGGTTATGGTTGCCCACGATATCTCTCTCGTGGACATCATGCTTGTTGAGACCCTCGGTTACAACCTTCTTTCCGTTCGTGCCCTTGGCAAGATGGGCTTTGCTATTTTCATTGATGATGATTTGGTGGTACTCTTGTGGAGCAAGTCTCTAAAAGTCGCTTTTGTTGGGTACGTCGAAAACGACCTGTATGTGGTGGACTTTTCCGGGAAAACCACTTCGGGCCCGATGTGCTTATTCGGAAAGGCTGATGTGGGATGGCTATGACATCTCCGTTTATCCCATGTCAACATGATAACTTTGCAAAGCCTTCACAAGGGTGGCCACATCCTTGGACTAACATACAATGTTTCCTTTGCCAAAGATCGTGTTTGCAGGGCTTGTGTTGAAGGCAAAATGCATGACTCTCCCCACAAGAGGAAGACTATTGTTTCTTCTAAGAGAATCTTGGAATTACTTCATGTGGAATTATTTGGTCCTCCATCTCATGCCAGTCTCGGTGGGAAGAAATATTGCTTGGTCATTGTCGATGATTAATCAAGATATACATGGGTCTACTTCTTCAAGCTAAAGAGTGAGACTCAACAAACGGTCATTGACTTTGCCAATGAAGTTCAATGTCAACACAACGTTCCTATATTGGCAATAATAAGTGACAACGGCTCCGAGTTCAAGAACTACACTTTGAATGAGTTTCTAAGTGAAGAGGGGATAAGACATCAGTATTCCGCTGCGTACACCCCTCAACAAAATGGTGTAGCCGAGAGGAAGAACCGGACTTTGATGGATATGGCAAGATCAATGTTGGCTGAATTCAAGTCTCCTTACAACTTTTGGGCTGAAGCCATATCCACCGCTTGTCACTCATCTAACCGGCTCTACCTCCGAAAGATTTTGGACAAGACTCCGTATTAAATACTTACCGGTAACAAGCCCAACATCTCATACTTCAGGGTATTCGGTTGTAAGTGTTTCTTTCTTATTAAAGGTGTCCGCTTGTCTAAATTTGAGTCCAAAGCTTTAGAAAGTATTTTTGTTGGTTACGGTGCCAAATCCCACACTTATAGAGTCTACAACAAGCTCACCGGGACTGTTGTAGAATCTTGTAGTGTGGAGTTCGATGAAAATAACGGCTCCTATGTGGGGCAAGTTGATGTTTGTGATGCAGATGTTGAAATACCCCAAGATGCCATAAGAAGAATGGGTGTGGGATTTTTCCGCCCCATTGAGGAACCCCTTGTGGCAGATCAGGAAGGACAATTCTCCACTCAAGTGGAGCCCTCATCTACACAAGATCAACAAGCCCCTACTGCTGGAGAAAATTCTGCACCAACACCACAACCTGTTGAAGATCATCATTCTTCTGGGAAAAGTGATAGTCCCAGGACGGACTATCCGCCCCCTCCAAGGGGTGGACAGTCCGCCCCTGGCACTCTATCACGTCCCAGGGGATCAGAAGAAGAAGAAGGAAATAGCCAAGAAAACTCCAGGCCGGATTCTCCGGCCCCCGGGGACGGATTATCCGGCCCTTGATCCCAGCTCTGTCAGGCATTCACAGGAAGAGGAGGTTGCAGCCACATCTCCCAGGCCAAATAGTCCGGCCCCACCAAGGGGTGGATTATCCGGCCCTAAAGAACCTGTTCAGCAGCAAGCTCATGTTGTCAACTCAGATCAAGATCAAGGGCAAGGTAGTGGACAAGACAAGGATACAAATGCTGTATCAACTCCTTCTAGAAATAATAAGGACATTGAAGCTCGTCGAAAGGCTCGTGCTGATCGGAACCTTGAGCTAAGAGGTCACACTCTTGACAAGGTTGTCGGTGATCTTCGAAGAAGGGTGTCTACTAGAAGAGAACTTGCAAGCTTCTGTGATCATCAAGCTCACATTTCTATGGTTGAACCGAAGAAGGTATTTGATGCTCTTGAAGATCCCGATTGGGTTGTTGCAATGCATGAAGAATTAAATAACTTCGAGCGCAACAAAGTTTGGAAGCTCGTAGAGAAACCCAAAGAATGTCGTAATGTTATCGGAACGAGGTGGATTTTCAAGAACAAACAAGATGAAAATAGCATTGTTGTGAGGAATAAAGCAAGGCTAGTGGCTCAAGGATTCTCTCAAGTGGAAGTAATTGATTTTGGCGAAACTTATGCTCCTGTGGCACGCCTTGAGTCCATCTGTATCCTTCTTGCATATGCATCTCATCATAATTTTAAATTACAGCAAATGGATGTTAAGAGTGCGTTTCTTAATGGTCCACTACATGAGTTGGTATACGTCAAGCAACCCCCGGGTATTTAGGATCCCAAATTTCTGAACCATGTCTACAAACTCGATAAGGCGCTCTATGGCCTTAAACAAGCCCCACGTGTGTGGTATGAGCACCTTAAAGAGCTTTTGTTAGACCATGGATTCGAAGTTGGGAAAATCGATCCCACTCTTTTTACTAAGAAGGTTAATGGGGAGATTTTTGTATGCCAACTATATGTAGACGACATTATTTTTGGCTCTACTAACCAATCTTTTAACGATGAATTTTCAAAGCTTATGACTGACAAGTTTGAGATGTCTATGATGGGATAATTGAGATTCTTTCTTGGTTTTGAGATCAAACAACTTAGAGAAGGAACTTTTATTAATCAAGCTAAGTACATTCAAGACATGCTCAAGAGGTTCAAGATGACGGATCTCAATGGCGTTGCTACTCCAATGCAAACAAAGTGTCATCTTGAGCTTAATCCCAAGGGTAAAGACGTGGACCAAAAGGTATACCGATCCATGATCGGCTCTCTCCTTTAACTTTCCGCATCTAGGCCCGATATCGTGTTAAGTGTAGGAGTGTGTGCAAGGTACCAAGCCGCTCCTAAAGAAAACCACTTAGTAGCGGTCAAACGAATCTTCAGATATTTGGTTCATTCCCCAAATTTTGGTTTATGGTACCCCAAAGGTTCAAGTTTCTCTCTGTGTGGTTACACTGATTCAGATTGGGCTGGTGACAAAGATGATCGAAAATCAACTTCTGGTGCATGTCAATTCTTGGGCAGGTCTCTAGTGTGTTGGTCTTCAAAGAAACAAAATTGCATATCACTCTCAACCGCCGAAGCTGAATATGTTGCTGCTGCAAGTGCTTGTACACAATTATTATGGATGAGGCAAACTTTAAAGGAATATGGTGTCAATTGTGACAAAGTGCCTCTTTTATGTGATAATGAAAGTGCTATCAAAATTGCTTACAATCCGGTGCAGCATACACGAACAAAGCATATTGAGATGCACAATCATTTCATTCGGGATCATGTTGCTCATGGCGATATTGCACTATCCTTTGTGAGCACAAAGAACCAACTTGTTGATATCTTCACGAAGCCTCTTGATGAAGCAAGATTTTGTTATTTGAGGAATGAGCTAAATATCATAGATTCAAGGAGCTTGGCTTGACTACCCTTGCACACTCACTTACTCTTATTCATGTATTTGGTTAGATGCGGGCATAGACATAGGGGGAGTGTGGTCCTAATTAATTGGGCTAACCATCCCCCCATAATGCCGAAAGCAAGAAAAATCATTTCCCTTAATATCATTTTGTGATATGTGGGTCATCGATGAGCATTGGTTTTGAACTCAAGATATATCTTCGCGGTGTCATGCCATGCGCTCCAACATGGTGGCTTCGGACACCACCCTCTTCCTTGAGAAGAGTTGGTTTCTAATGGCTCTCTTTGGATTTTCTTGCATATCTCTTGTTCTTATGGAAAACACACCCAATTTTGGCTTTTGATTGATTTGATTCTTGCAACTTTGGGTGTGTAGTACCATCACAGTTTGTTGCTCTAAATCCAAGCTTTTTTTCCTCCTTGAACCATCTATTCTTGCACACAAGTCCTCTATACACCTTCGAGGGTTTTTGCAAGGTTGCTCCGGCCTGAATCTGTCCTGTACAGAAAATTCAGAGGGGGGAGGACTATTCGCCCCAAGTGGGGGGCGAATTATCCGCCCCGGGCGAAATCTTCCTCATATGGGTTGGGTCGGGGAGGAAGGCTCAAATAGAGCAGCCAGTCCTGCCCCAACCCGTGCTCTGCCCCAAGCCGTCGCCGGAGCTTCCGCCCCTCCCCGGAGTCGATTCGACCACCGGATTCTTCGGGACCTCCCCGGATCTTCTTCCCCACGCCTCCGGGTACCTTCTCCTCCGAGATCTTCCTCCAATGAGTGAGGGTAACTCCCTCATCCATCTCTTTTGTATGAGATTCATTGTTTTGGTGTAAATCTCGTGGTAGATGATACTTGGTGTTTCCCTGGCGTGTTAGAATCAGTAGTAATGAAAGCCTAGTGCCCGATCTGTTTTGCCTTGGTAAATCTGGGCCATACCAGAAATTTTTTGCAAGGGCGGATTATATCCGCCCCTAGGGCCGAAAAGTCTGGCCTGGAGAATTCTTGTCTGCTCTGGTTTGGTTCAGATTTTCTCAAATGCACTTCTCTGGCCCATGGATTGTTTTCCTACTATTTCTAACATGCCTCTTGGACTTGTGTGTGTGCTTATCCCCATGCTACCTCTCCCATGCTTTTCGCAGGTGGTTCTCGCGCTTCTAAGACCTACAAGCGTCATCCCCGTGCCCGTTATCTTTGGCCCACTGCAGAGGGCACACTTATTGACGAAAAAGAGGTTCGCAGGTTAGCCAGAGAATCTGAACAGATGGCAGAAGCAGCAAATAAAGCCAATCGGATTGCATCTTGCAAGGGCAAGGGTAAGGGTAAGTAGGCCCGGACTAATTACAAGGCCATGGAAAGCACTGATTACTCATCCATGCGCCAGACAGATTACTATGCAGATGCTGATAGTGATGGTGAGCTAGAGGATTCTATGTTTTGGTGCTCTCATTTTAGGTATATCCATGATGATGTCTATGTTTCTCTCAAAATTCTCCCCATGCATCCTATGAATATGCCTGAGGCTCAATCAAAGTCTCGCCTCCATGAAGCTTTGGATGTGACTAACAAGATGAGGCTTCATCAACTTATGACTCTTTAGTGTCACTATGATTCCAAGGTCGTGAAGCAGTTTTTCTCCACTCTGGTAATCTGCGGAGATGAGCTTCATACTATGAATTGGATGACAGGGACATCTATGATTCAGTCCGATTTCCGAACCTTTGGTCAGGTTCTTGGATATGCTTTTCACGGGAGGGACATAGCTTTAGGACACCGCATTAACTCTCCACTCAGGCCATCCAAGGATATTGTGCTTGCTCCATGTCTGACACCCAATGGCGTTGTTCGTACCTTCGCTGGCCTTTCGCCGTTGTATGCCACCCTTGTTGGCATGTTTCGGGACAGCATTACTCCAAGTGGAGGCAACCAGGACAAGATCTGTGGTCACCTGCTTCCTCTTCTTGCCTTTGCTCACGAGTGTGCCACCAATGCTGGCTCGTCTACAGGATATAAGTTGGATGTGATGGACTTCATCTATCATGAGATGACCGATGCGATGCTCAACAGGCTCTCCATCCCATATGCTCCTTTTATCAAGATCCTCATCAAGCATATGCTGCCACATGAGGACTTTAGCACTGATTTGGATGGCTCGCAGAGGTCAAAGAAGATTTACAACAAGGCTCAGAAGACCTCCCACCCTTCCACTGCCCCTGAGTCCTTTATGCGTGATGCTAGGGCTAGTGGTCGTCGTCCCGCTGGGTCCTCAATGGCTCGTGAAGTCAAACAGCTCAATTGGTTCCAGCGGCACGTCCTTTGCATGGGCATAGACACTCACAAGGGCCAGTATGAGGAGTACCGGAGGAGCCATGAGATGGCTCACACTCAGCAAGTTATTCTTCACCACGTGTCAGGTGCTTATGGCCATCTTCCTACTCTAACAGCTCTGGATCCCTATGCTCAGTGGAACAGTTCTGGTTCCATCTATGGCGAGCTCGAGAGTCACTTGTTTCCTCCTCCGTTGAGGGCGCCTACTCCTCCTGCTGATGACGATGATGAGTATGATGACGAGGAAGGGGAAGGGGACGACTACGACGAGGATGAGGACGAGGAGGCGTGATCTTCTGGGCGTTAGCATCGCTCTTCTTCCTTTTTGGCGTTTCGATGCCACAGGGGGAGGAGTAGTTCTAGGTCAACGGATTTGCATGGGTCGAGCGCAAGCACTTGCTTTTCCATTCATTTTATTTGCATGCTTGTGCCCCTTTATCGTGAACTTATTTGCTATTTGTGCTTGTTTTGTATAAGACTCTGTCGTGTGATACTCCGTCTAGAATTCTGGATTTATCATATGGATCTACTCTTATGGAATTCTGGATTTTTCTATGGAAGTATGATAGTCTATTGATGGAATATGGACTTATGGTATTATCTATTTCTTACATCAATATTGTGGGATGTGCCTCAAGCCTAATAACTTTATTACTCTCTTTGGCTATTTGCACATCCCGGTGGTATGACTTCATTTCCTAACTCACGTTTTACTAGTCTTTGTGATGAAAGTTGCTTGCTCTGAAGTGTGTGCATTTGTATTCAAATGCAAATCTCAAATATGCACACATTTAGGGTGAGTTTCTTTCATTCCCTTAAGGTGTTGTTAGTAGGTCTCTTTGCAAATCCTAGTATTGTCATCTAACACCAAAAGGCGGGAGATTGAAAGAACATTCTTAATCCCTAGTGTTTTGTGTGTTAGATAAAAATATGAAGGATTATTTAATGTGTGTTGAAGTGCTGCAGATATTCATCTTAAAAGGAATGAACCATGTTGAAGCGGATAATCCCAACCTTTTTTCGTATGGGCAACCCCTAGAGAGGGGGCGGAGTTTTTGGCCGGATTTTCCGGCTAGGCCGAATAGTCCACCCCTTGGGGGGCGGATAGTCTTCCCCCTCGAGGACATTCTTCAAGTCAAGGCCTGCATTGCTCTCTGTATGGGGGGCGGGGAGTTTCCCCCGGACTTTCCGGCTCTGGGGCGGATTTTCTCCCAGGGAGGATAGTCCGCCCCAAAGGGGGGCGGATAATCCGCCCCTCAGGAAATTTCTTCAAGTCAAGACCGTGTCACTGCTTGGGGGCGGAGTATTCGAGTTTCGTCTGGGCGGATTTTCCCAGGTATGATAGTCGCTTCAAAGGCGGTAATCCACCCCCAAATTTATCCAATGGCTTATTCTGGGCAGGGGTATTTAAGCGTGCCTTCCCCCTCCGACCAGAACTCTTGATTCATTCAAAAAAGTCAGAGCTATTCATCATTCTTCAACCAAGAGAGCTTCACCTTCATCCACCCAAACGCCCCGTCCCTTGGGGAATCGAAGGAGGAGATCTCGATCTTCAACTACTGCAATCAAGTGCTTCATCTCCTCTCCGTTCATTTGGAGATTAACCGATCTAGTATTCCTTGCGAATACCTAGATCCTTGCTTTTATTTATATTAATAAACCATGTACGTGTGACATCTTGTTGTCATCTCGGGAGCCCCCAATTAAGTTGTGGGTGTGTGCCTCGATAGAGTTGTAAAGGCACTGGTTCCCGCCTCGAAGGATACCAATAGTGGAGAAGGTGGATCAGGCCTTCCGTGGCGAGATCCATCGGAGAATAGGGTAAGGCCTATTGTGGCGTGGTGGTCTTAGAACCGCCCACCCCTCCAACGCAGATGTACTTCCCTTAACAAGGAAGGAACTACGGTAAAACAAATCCATGTGTCTCCGCGTGCTCCACTACGGTTTCCTCGCTCCTCTCTTTACGTGCTTAGGAGCTAGGTTTGCATATAGGGAAATTCTCGTAGTTGCATATCTAGAGAATTTACTTTGTGTCAAGCCTAAATTGAAAAAGAACTAAAAAATTGAGTAGCACCTATTCACCCCCCCCCCCCTCTAGGTGCCCATATGATCCATTTGAGTATGGTGTGGAAGGTAATGGTTTGAAGGAAGTAAACATGTAATAGTGGAAGATGTATCAATGGTAAAGATTGGACTGGGTCCATAGTTCACTAGAGATGCTCTCCTTAGATAAACAACATGGCATGAAGGGTAAACAAATTATAGCAGGGCAATTGACAGGAACTGAGCAAGGCATAACAATGTAATTACTAGCCAGAAAGATCCTATGAGGTTGATTGGGCAATACAACAATATACATAGACCGTCATCCAACTGCATCTATGACTAGAAGTCCACCTTTAGGTTATCATCCGAACCCCCTCCAGTATTAAGTTGCAAGCAACATACGACTGCTTTAAGCAAAGTGTGTAAGGTAAATATCCACATGTTCCATGAACAAGAGACCATTATTTTCTCCCTAGTAGCAACAGCACATCTACAACCGAAGAGAATATTGTCACTTCCCTTGGAAACTAGAGGCATGAACCCACTATCGAGCATAAATACTCCCTCTTGGAGTCACTAGCAACTACTTGGCTAAGATAACCACTAGCAACAGAGAGCATGCAAGATCACAAACAACACAGACATGATAGAATCATAAAGATAAAACCATTAATCAAACCAACATAATAATCTCAATATCCATCGGATCCCCGCAAACACAACATACATGATTAGAAATAGATTAGATCTTGATCATGAACGGATCTCATAAGATCTAGACATGAAAGCACAAGGGAGGAGATGCAACCATCTAGCTACTACATGGACCCATAGTCCAAGGTGGAACTACTCACGAATCATACCGGAGAGAAGGCCTCCGAGATGATCTCCCCTCCGGCAGGGTGCCGGGAAGAGCTTCATATCCCCCCGATCTAGGGACGATGGTGGCGGCGGCTACAGACAGTTTCGTGGATTTCTGATCGGGTACTGAGAGTTTCTGCATTGGGGGCTTCTTATAGGCGAAGGGGCAAGACCGGGAGGCGTCCAGGGTACCCAAACCCTATCCAGGCGCGAGCTAGGGCCCACCCGCGCCTAGGGTGGGAGTGGCCCCCCTGGCTGGCGTTCTGGGCTCCCCTCTGGACTTCTTGTTCCCCACGGAAAGTTGTTGACTTTGTCCTTCGTCCCGTCCAATTCCAAGAATATTTCTTTACTAACTTTTCTGAAACTAAAAACAGCAGAAAACAGGCATCTGGCACTATTGCAACTTGTTAATAGGTTAGTACCAGAAAACATGTAAAAAGCACCTCAAAGTGTAGACAAGTAAAGCAAAGTAGATACTAAACAAGCATGGAGCATCGAAAATTATAGATATGTTTCCAACGTATCAACGGGCGTTGCATGGATGAGTCTAAACATGTAACTTCAAGATCTAGGGCATTGCAGATAAATAATAACAAGCATCCAAGTACTAAACAATCCTAGGCATGTGCTCCATATATAGTCATACGTGCTCGCAATGAGAACTTGCACAACATCTTCATCCGGCCAGTCCAGTGGCGGGCCTCTAGGAACCACGGCAATTAAGGTGCTCCTTTTAATAGAGCACCGGAGCAAGGCATTAACACTCGATGAACACATGTGATCCTCACACCACAGCCATCCCCTCCGGTTGTCCCAATTATTATCACTTCGGGGCCTTTCGATCCGGACAATGATATGTATACACAACTTGCAGATAAGATCACAAACAATACTATCATAATGATTCAATAATAAGTTCAGATCTGAGATCATGGAACTCGGTCCCTAGTGACAAGCATTAATCACAACAAGTTGCAACAAAGTGAAATAGCACTAATAGATATACTAGGCACTATGCCCTAACAATCTTATTCGATTACATGATAGAACTCATCCAATCCCTACCATCCCCATAGCCTACTGTGGGGGATTACTCACTCATGGATGAGGGAAACATGGATGGTTTATGGAGAGGCATTGGTGATGACGATGGCGATGATCCTCTCTAAATTCCCCATCCCGGCAGAGTGCCAGAACAGAGTTTCTGGTTCCAAATCTTGATTTCTGGTGGCGGCGGCGCAGCAGAACTCTTTCTGGAAAAACGTCGAACCCCCCTCTGTTTTTAGGTCAAGGGGTAACTTGTAGGTGCAGAGGGAGCTCGAGGGGGTGCCTAGGATGGCCACACCCCTCCTAGGCGCGGGCAGGGCCCACCCGCGCCTGGCATGGGTGTGGGCCCCCCAAGCCTCTTCTCCTTCTCGTACTCTGGCTCCGTGTGTCTTCTGGTGAAATAGGATTTTTGGCATATTTTCCGGGATTTTTCCTGATAGTTGATTTTCTGCACAAAAACTAGACACCAAGGTAATTCTGCTAAAAACAGCGTCAGTCTGTGTTAGTTGCATCCAAATCACACAAGTTTAGAGGAGAAACAATAGCAAAAGTGTTCGAGAAAGTAGATATGTTTTGGACGTATCAATCATAATCACCAACGTCTCCAAAACCGACCCCCTTCGACTACTTGGTTGTAATCCAAACCCTAGTGTGGATCTTCACTTGTATTCGATTGTATTATCATATCCCATCCATATTATTGCCATGATGTTGATTGCCTTTATGTGTGAGTAGTGTCGTCATATTGCCGACGAGTACGCCATGGAGGGGTCCTCACAGAGCGTGTTTAGAGACATGGGAGAAGGCGACGAGTTGGCGGGTACGAGGTAACACAGCTTACCCAGGTTCAGGTTCCACGGCGGTGGCGGAACCCTAATCCTGCTATAAATCACTATAATGGCAATATGCCGAGTTACAGGGGTCAGTTCGCTCTGAGCGATGATATGAGTTATTCTCGTTGATCGTCCCCTAAAGGATCCTTTAGGTCCGGCTTATAAAGACGCCAGATCCTAGGGTTACAGGGAAAGTCCTAGCTGGACAGGTTACAAAGTCCTGCACGGGTACTAACTAGTCTTACGTGTCTTGCACTCCAAGGCTCCGAGTATGTCGGTGACTCCTAACGTAGCCTTCCTTTATCCTACATGGGTCTCCCTTCTAGATCCATCTAACTGGGTCGCCCAGCAGGCCATGGGCCTTGCTACCAACTGTGGGATGGTACGTCCAAAACGTATTTACTTTTCCGAACACTTTTGCTATTGTTTCTCATCTAAACTTGTGTGATTTGGATACAACTAACACGGACTGACGCTGTTTTCAGCAGAATTGCTTTGGTGTCTAGTTTTTGTGCAGAAAATAAACTTTCAGGAAAAATCCCAGAAATATGCCAAAACTCCTATTTTACCAGAAGACTCACGGAGCCAGAAGATGAGATGGAGGAGGGCCACGAGGGGCCCACACCCCCTGGCCGCGCGGGCTAGCCTAGGTCGCGCCTAGGAGGGGTGTGGCCACCTCGGGCACCCCCTCGGCCTCCCTCTTCGCCTACATAAAGCCTCATGACCCAAAAACTCCTAGGGGTTCTACGTTTTTCTAGAAAGAGTTCGTTGCGCCACCACCACCAGAAACCGTGATTCAGAACCTGAAACTCCGTTCTGGCACCCTGTCGGGACGGGGATTTGGAGGAGATCATCGCCATCATCATCACCGACGCCTCTCCATCAACCATCCATGTTTCCCCATCCATGAGAGATTAATCCCCCATTATAGGCTATAAGGATGGTAGGGATTGGATGAGATCTATCATGTAATCGAATAAGATTGTTAGGGCAAGGTGCCTAGTATCTTTGTTAGTGCTATTTGACTCTGTTGCAAATTGTTGTGCTTAATGCTTGTCACTAGGGTCCGAGTGCCATGATTTCAGATCTGAACTTATTATTGATTCATGATGATAGTATTGTTTGTGATCTTATCTGCAAGTTGTGTACACATATCATTGTCCGGAATCGAAGGCCCCGAAGTGACAGAAATTGGGACAGCCGGAGGGGATGGCTATGATATGAGGATCACATGTGTTCACCCAGTGTTAATGCTTTGCTCTGGTACTGTATTGAAAGGAGTACCTTAATTGCCAGTAGATTCCCTTAAGGCCCCGCTGCAACGGCCTGGCAGGACAAAATATGTTGTGCAAGTTCTCATTGCGAGCACGTATGACTATATATGGAACACATGCCTATGATTGTTTAGTACTTGGATGCTTTATCTTATTTATCTTCAAATTCCCTAGATCTTGGTATTACATGAATAGTCTTTCCATGCAACGCCCGTCCGTCCATCCATATGCCTATCGCACTCAAATCATGTTGTTTGCTACTATTGTTACTACTGCCTTTGTTTTATTGCTGCTGTTACTTTGCTATTGCTACTACAAAACTATTGGTACTGATAAACTACTATGAGCAAGATTATTTCCAGGTGCAGCTGAATTGACAACTCAGTTGTTAAGGCTAATAAGTATTCTTTGGCTCCCCTTGTGTCGAATCAATAAATTGAGTTATACTACCCTCGAAGACGATTGCAATGCTCTATACTTGAGGGTCATCATGGGCCACCCGAGTTAGCCGGATTAGAGACATGCTATGGTGATACCCATTTAGCATATCCCCAATAGTAGCCCCCAGAGAAGTCTGAGATCTTGCGTTGTCTTGCCTTTTTAGGTTGAATGCTTCGTCTAGGTGATGTCGGCATATCGACAAGTAATACCTTGTAGTCCTCCAAAGAACCCTGCAATATCCTCCGTCTTCAACGTGTAAGTCGGAGAATCACTGAGTCTTCCATCTTACTCTTCTCATAGATGGACAGGATCCATCCATACCGGAATCATCAAATGGGACTATTCGTCTGTGCATGTCAAAGAGATGACGTAGACCATAGATCAGCGACGCCTCGTAACTCACATATGCAGAGAACGCAATCATGGAAGTTTTTCCCGCGTGAGGGATCTAAAACGTTAGCGGAAGAGGTGGGAACATGGTGAAATTTCCGCGCATGTTCTCGCATGCGGTGTCCACGCATCAACCATTAGATCAGCTTCAAAGAATATTGACGCCAAAGCTATATATTTTAACTGTAGTGAAATTTTATCTTTTCCACCTCATTTTCCTCGATGTCGTCTTCTTCCTCCAGTCCAGCCCTCTCCTTGAGCGCATTGCAAGCACGCAGAGGAAAAGCCCCAACTTCCCCTAATCTCCAGCTCATTGCCTACACTCCAATGTCGAGCAATAGCAGTACTCCCTCGATGGCGGCGTTCGGCGAGGCTTCGGCCCAGCCGCCTAACACGGTCTACATCCCACCAGAGGGCGTAGTGGTGCAGCATGCTGCGGTGGTCGAATCCACCGACGGCGACCAAATACTAGCGGCGCTGGAGCCATTGGAGGAGGAGGACGACTCCCACAAGGGAGAATGGCGGGGCTCTTACATCTCCGATAACGACATCAATGAGATGCTTGCTGAAGGGTACCTCCCCGCAACGGACCGGCGGGCAATAAATTCCGCCATTTCCCCTTTTCCCTCCCTCGCCGCTACACCCCTCCCGCCCTCGCTGCCCACCTCGGCCTATAAAATCCGTACACCTCGCTGGATCTCTTCACACTCTCTCATAGCTCCCTAGCTCTCCCAACTACAGCGAACTCCCCACACTTCCCCCACTTCCCCATGGCCGAGCGGTTTCCCGGTGACCCCGCGGCGGCGAACGGCTTCAGCCGCCGCACGCTGCAGCCATGGGATGCCCGGATGCTCCACGACGCGGGCTATATGGCGCCTCCGGACGTTCGTGTCCTCCCGGATAGAAGCTCAGCGCCGGAGGGATCCCAATTCCGCCGGTGCCGGAAGACGAGGAGATCATCGACGAGATCCAGGCCGCCATCACGGCCATGGAGGAACTGGACCTCGCCGAGGATCCCGGCGACCTCCATTTTTGGGAGAAGTTCTTCATCGACCGGTGGCTCCAGGAGCTCGCCCGCCACGAGGGCCCGTCGGGGTCGCCGCCGAAGAGGAACAACGCGGCGTCGCGCCACCGCTGGTGGAGCGCTCCCAGACAAACGCTCGCCGCCGTGCTGGAGCACATCCACGTCGGCAACAATCCCCACTTTGACTTATCCCGCAACCCGACGCCGACGTCAAGGGCGAGACGCCATCCTCCGGCCAACTGGCTGCCGAGTAGGATGGCCAGCCTCTCCTCCTCCTCCGCAGCCTCGGCCTCTCGCTCCTCCTGGTCCGTGGCAGCGACTTCGTTACCACTCCGGCCGATCAAGCGCGAGCCAGAGACACCGGTCCGCTCGACGCCGAGGACAAGGGCACGCGTCATCGTCATCAACAAGCTGTGTGCGCCCTCGCTGCCAATTGGGTGTCTTCGGCTTCACCAGCCGAAGAGGGAGTCGGCCGAATGGGCGGTGCCCGTCAACAAGGACGCCTTCAACTTGAAGATGGCGATGGAGCAGTCCCTCCGCGACGCTGCGCCCACGTCGGAGCCTTTGTCGCCAGACATTCTCGCCTGGTCTAGGGCGGACTAGGAGGAGATCGAGCAACGCCGTGTCCAGCGCCGCCAAAGCCGAGCGCCAGGCTGGTCGGCTGCATGCGCTATCGTAGCCAAGGCCGCTTCCCGACGACGACGAGGAGGTCGACCCCTCCTACCAACCCTGGAGGAGCGGCGACGACGGCCAGGGCAGCTCCCGCCCACCGCAGCCGCCAAGCGATGACGACGGTAAAGCCGACCGCGGCTACACCTGCTTCTACAACAACTTCGAGATGTAGAAGTGGTGTTGGCATCGGCATCGGCGGCGGCAACGACTTTTTTATGTTTTTTTAGTTATTATTAGCCTGAATCTAGTTTAAATCCGGGTGTTCGCCCGTCTATATTCGTCCAAAGTTTGCCAAAATTTATTGAATTTTAACCAAACACGAGAACTCGGCCCGGGTACACGAGTGGGAAACTCGGCGGTCCCAGACGAAAACTAGTTTGGTCCGGTCCAAAATAGGTCCGGATTTTGGCCTAGGAAGGGCCCACGAGTGAGGATGCTCTAACTAGTACTTATCGGTAGTGTTAGTAGTTCAACTACCAAATAGTACTTGCCGGTAGTTCAAGTACGGAGGCCGTGTTACCTTTAAAAATTCGTAATTTTGTATATTATTCGTAATCTTGATTAAATATTTCGTATTATTTAAAAAAAAACATCCATACAGTATAAGATTATGTCTAACAATGTTACCAGTACATCACACTTTTCAGGAGAAAATGAATCTAGAAGTTAATTAATATAGTCAATTATGATACTCTCTTCGGGTCGGTTTACACGGCGCGCTCCAGGATTCTCTAGGACCTAGGCACTACGTGATTGGTCGTACTTTCCTTTGCCCAGGACACAATATTAGGATGGGAAGTTAGGCTCATTAAACACACAGCGCCCGACGGTAGGTAATTAGCTGCACTAATCAAGGAGTTATCAAGCATGCATTGATGGAGACCGATTCCTCCGTATCAAGCTAGCCTTCTTCTTATTCCCTCCGAAAAAATCCCTACTGGAAAAACCATCTTCGGTTCGATCAGAACAAGCCCAACAGTCCCAGCCTAGCACAGCCCGCGACTAGTGGGAGCACTAGTCCCGGGCCGTGAGGCCTCTAACGGCTAGAAACGGCCGTAGTGACTAGTCCCGGACCGGACCAGGTCATTAGTTCCGGTCCGTAATACGTCCCGGGACTAATAACCTGGAGCAGGCCAGCTGGCCTTTCGTGGACTATTAGTCCCGGGTCGTATTACGGCCCGGGACTAGTTGTCCACGACTATATAATCTGTCTCCTGTCTTGTTGCCCTAAAGCATATGGTGACCATTTTTCTCAAAGAAGCAAGAGAGTTCATGCCATTTTTTCTTTAGATTTGTCAAGATTTAGTTTGCAACACCTAAATCCAAAGCTTTGAAAGGTTAGAACTTCATTCTTTCATCTCTTATTGCTACTTTAGCTCTATAATGCTCTAGAAGTATAGAGATATGGATCAAATGCATGCATGCTCTAGAAGTAGCTAGAAGGATTTTGATATATATGTGTAACAAATTTTGATTAGGCACATAGTTACTGAAAATTGAAATATGTAATTTTAGAGTTTTAGAGCTTAGAATGGAATGAGGTCTTCACTGATAGAACAATAATAAAAAACTCCACATTTATCATGTTGATTGTTTTATGCAATTCACAAATTGGTGCATGTAAATTTTTCAAAATTCAAAATTAATGCTCTAGAAGCTCTCAATATAACTTGTAATAATTTTATCATGTTGTGTAATGGTTTTTGATATATTTTTACTATAATGCAGATGGTCCGGGAATGGATGTACGGTACTGACCGACGCTCTGGCGAGTTCATTAATGGCATGCATGAATTTATCTGTGTTGCTGATGCAAACAAGCGCAATGATTTTGTATTCTGTCAATGTAATGGATATAGAAACAGGCAAGACATTATTTTATGACAAAAATCTAAAACCCTCCCAAGACCTTATTCAAGCAATGAACGATGCTCAATTGGGATTGTTCCATCCCGAGAGAGAGAACGACGAGCTGACACACGCCCTAGGGAATCCTGAAAAGGGAGGACGAACACGAGGCAAAGGCGCCGGTGTCTCGTGGAAGAAAGGGTTTCCTCAGTACGATGCCAGTTATAGAAGCCGTTAGAGAAAGAAGGACCGGGAGGCAGACCGGATCTCCAGGGTAGAGCAGGACCTAGCTGATCTGAAGAACCTCATGCATGAAATTAGCCAAAGGCCGCCGTTGTCAACTCACCCGCGGTCTGATGATCTTGCATTGGATCTTAGCCAACGGAGAAGCAGCGTGGCTTCCACGGAGGTCGGTGCTGATGATCAAGCACTGCTGGATGATGCACCGGCTCCTCACTACCCCGTGGATGATGTCAGAGAGATGGCACAATGTGAGCTACATCAGCCAATGAACAACCTGTCCTTCAAGGTGGCGATCGGCACTGCTTTACCTTGTCTACCTGGAGCACTCCACCATTCACTTCTGATTCCACCAGGCTATGCTCGTGTCACGGTGGATGACATAGTGGAGGATTTTGCGGACCTAGAGATTGAAATCGCTACGCCTGAAGGCCTTACGAAACTAGGAGATGTCAAGCGCAACATCATTCTATGGAATAAGAAGTACATCAAGTTTCCAGGCTCGGCGCCAAGGCCACCGACTCCAAGGAATCCAAGTCCACCCCGCATCGAATATCGTCAACCTCCAAGTCCACCCCAACCCGATTATCACCAACCTCCAAGTCCACCCCGCCCCGCTGACGATCGCCGCAGCAGGAGTACATCAACTCGATCTCCGCCTCCGCCTCCATGCAATACTATTACCTCATCGAAGAAACGGAAGTTCGACGGTCCCCCGCGCCCCACATCGAAGAAAGGTCAAACGCCGAAGATAGTCGATATCCCGCCGGCTCTTCCAAAGAGACCTTATGACAAGACCGATGAGGAAACTAACGCGGATGTGGCTGCCCAAGTTAAGGCGCATTTTGCACCCAAAAAGCCTGAGCCAAAGCCGGTATATAATGAAAAAAAACAAAACGTGGGCTAAGTCCTTTCTTGAGCAACCATTCCAGATATCGATGAATCTGGAATCAGACTATGACCGGGAGATTATTAAGCAAGCATAGAAGAAAAAAATCACAAGTGAAAAAAACGGGAAGCAAGTTGTCCAGCTCGGAGCACAGAAGAATCAATCGGTCACCCCGCTCAAAGTCATTTCAGACCTCGACAAGACCTTCAGAGCTGAAATGGATATGGACATGCAAATAATGGACCCTAGAGCCCGTAATAATGCTGCACTTATGGGAATCACCGTATCGCAGGCCAAAGCACTTGCTAACGAAGCAAATATGTCTCTTGGTCAATATTTAGGCTATGAAGATACGCGCCCGAAGGTCGATAGTACGGCAGTATGTCCAAGGGGAGCCTCTAGTCAGTAATGAGGAGCTCGCGCGTCTATCCACACATATGCGAAATCTGCATGAATGGTACATGTCGCAAGTAGAAAAAAGCATCATAAAGATTGGTTTCCAGTGGACGTTAGAAAGGAGCATCACTTCAAACCATACTCGATACAGGTTTAAATGACCGAACTATTTCAGTTATACAACCAGCGCGCCCTCGACAAATCTATCATTGGTTGCTACTGTCCGTAAGTTATTTATTTCTATAATTAAGTTTGTAGCTCAGCTCGTTCATTGCATTTAATATATTATTCTAACTATATATCCTTTTGTATGATGATATTATATTTCGCAGAATGAAGATGCTTGAATGCAAAAGAGCTAGAAGATACGACGTTGGGTTCATTGACCCATATATCATTAATGAATATATGTTAAAGAATTACCCCAAAGACGTGGAGGAAGACCTGTGCAGGTTCTTAACCGTGCATAATTTTGTTAAGGAAATACTATTTCCTTACAACTCCAAGTGAGTGTTTATATCTTGTACACATTTTATTTTTGCTTACTGGATGAGCTATGCATGTATGCTTATGTAAATGTCCGCAGATTTCACTGGATCTTGCTAAACATTCAAGTTGACAACTCCCTAGTTGAAGTCCACGACTCATTAAGTTGGGACCAAGAGCAGTGGAGCGACATGAAAGCAATGCTCCGTAAGTAATTTCAATCATTATCGCATTATATCGTCCTCTTTCATTCATTTTCTGATATCAAGTAACTAAAAACTCCTTTGTTCATTTTCTTTGCCGAGCAGGTGTTGGAAACGGTTCAGACAAAAAATACCAGGTCCATTCAAAGAGGAGTTAACTTATAAAATGGTAAAGAGTTTACAGCAGCCACCGGGAACTTATTTATGTGGATACTACGTCTGCGAGTACATCCACGAGTTGACCAGTGAGTGATGGGGATATGCCTACTGGGGTATCCTCAGCGGGACGTTTCCGACTGGCCCAAAGGCTGGCGAGTGGGCCTGCAGAACGGCGAGTGGATCGAAGCCCATCAAGGCACCAGGCGACTGGAGGTCAAAGGCCCGGGCGAGTAGATAGGCCCAGTCGGTTTGACTTAGCGTGTTGGCAAGCAGGCGAATCGGTTGAGATATGTAAACCCTAGGAGGTGAGCCTATATAAACCTCCCTAAGGGACGAGTAGAGATCGTTCCTCATTCACCCAAGCAACTCGCCTAGTCGCGAAGTTCCCATTGTACTCACCTCCATAATACAATCTAGCAGGAGTAGGTCTTTACCCTCGGGCCGAACTCGGTAAAACCCTGAGTCTCCGCCTCATCTCGCACCGCAGATGGCTGGCCCGCTTGCCCTCGTTTCTACTACACGCCGATTGCAAAGATCCGCCGTGGTCATTCCCTCGCTGGCGCCCACCGGGCCTGGCCGTCTGGCCGGTGTTCTCGCGCGAGATCCAATCTGCCCATCAACGAGACGGTCGCCACCGCCGCATGATAGCGATCGGCGAGATGCTCCATCTTGCCGAGCAGCTACGCCCCGCGGCGCGACCACGTCACGCCGCGTGATCCCGCCACGGCACGATCAGCCTCTTCGCCGGCTTCACCGACGCCATCACCTCGGAGGACTCGCCAGATCCGCGAAGTCGCCACCACGCGATCGGCTCTCCGAGAGCCAGATCCGCACGATCCACCGCCCGCCCGAGTACGACTCGCCCACGCCGACGGGCGAGAACCCGCCGCCGCGGAGACGCGCCTCACCGACGACGCCGATTCGGGCGACCCGCGCCGCCGGATCTATCACCTGGCCTCGTCTGCTGGCTCCATCACTCGTGTCTCCAACGCGGAGACTTCGAGACCCTTCCATCCTCGGGATCTTCGACTTCGACTCCGGGTCGGAAAACTCCGCCGACCTCCACGACGGGACCGGTCGCCACGCTGCGACCTACATGGCCACCGGCGCCGATCCGCCGGAGGACCCTTTCTCCACCCCGATCCCTCCCAACGCTACGGCAACGGAGGTCGAGGAACTCCGCCTGAAACTGGCGGAGGCAGTACGCAAGGAGCACGCCGAGCGCGAAAAATTTCGCCGAAAGGTGTGACAACAGAAGAACGCCACGCTACCACCAGCCGATCGTGACGCCGAACCCCACCGCTCAGGCCGCCCTGAATTTCGACGATGAGAACGATCCGCGCCAAGATAGCCGAACGCGATCTGCGAACGCGCCACCAGCGGAAGCGCCCGACCCGCCAGATCTACGCGGCGGTGCCCCGCCACCACCTAACCGCACCCTCCTGTGACCAGCCGCGGATAGTCGCTCTCACGGAGCGCGACGCGAACGGCCTTCCATCGTCTCCACCCCGATGGACAACCTCGTGGCAGGCCGAGCCGCGCCGACAAAGATCAGCGACCGCGGCGCCTTACAAATCAATACGCCGTGGCCTACCGCTAAGGCCGGAACAGCAGAGCAGCGCCGACCGCAGGGCGAGTGTACTCGCTCCTCCGAAGCAGGCGGCTCGAGCGCCGCCGCCCAGCGGCAAACACCTCACTGCCCGCCACGAGCCATCGCAGCTCTAACGACGACCCGAATGCGGCACTCTCTACCAACGATCCTGGGGCGACCAACTTCGTCGCCGCCAACGGAGAACCCGTCGACGCCCGCACTCACATCATCAACAACCAAAACTGGCGCGCACGCCAGCCCGACGATTTGCGGCACACCCTAAATACTCGCCGCGACGGCGAACCCATGGGGTCGCTCAGTCGATTGGGGCCCAAGTGCTTCGGACCAATGATCCGCGGCGAAAAGTACCCGCCAAACTTCAAGGCGCCAAAGGAGATCGAAAAATACGACTCAGATGACCCCGCAATGGCTCGACACATACCTCATGGCAATGGGGATCGCGGCCACATCGACCTACTACGCCCGTTACCTCCCAATCGATGATGGAGGGACGGCAGCAATGGATCAACACGCCCCCGTGATGTCGACTCCCGGGAGGAAATGCGAGACGCCTTCGTCAGGCACTTCGAGTGCTCCTACACTCGCGCCACCACCATCGAGGACCTGGAACGCTGCGTTCAGGGACCCCGCGAGTCGACCCGCAACTGGGTTCAACGGTGGCAGGAGCTCGGTACAACGCGTCGGCATCCACCCGACACCGCGATCCATTGCTTCAAGACATCGCCGCCACGAGCCTTTAGTCGCCAAGCTCAAGCGACACGCCAAAACACTCGACAACATCCCCGACCTCCTCGAGATCGCCAAGCGACGCCGAGGAAGACCCAACCAAGACATCGACGATGAGTCGAGGGCAACGCCAGACGGGTAACGACGGCGGTCGCCGAGTCGACCCACGCCATAGCGGCACCATCACGTGCAAGCCGTCAGAACGACGGGCGAAGTCGACTTGCCGCTAACGCCGGGCACGCATAACGCGAGCCCAAGAGCTACCGCGACGGAGGACAACGACGCGACGGCAGCAACTACAAGAACAAGCCAAGGTTCGATCCCGCGGCCCTCCTTAACCAACCGTGTGCGTTTCACAGCAGGGAAGGAAAGCCCGCCACGCACACCACCGCCGACTGCCACACTCTCAGGGAGATCGAGAAGGCACGGCACGCTGGAGGACACCGACAACGACCCGCAAAATGGCGGAAAATTCGCAAAGTGGCCGCTCGCCCACACCTTCACCGGCTTCAACACGGCCGAGAAGAAGGTCATCGCCCGCCGCCGCCGCCAACGCTGTGGCCCACGGACGCCCCGCCTCGAACTGGTCGGAACAGCCCATCACCGGAGCCGCAAGACCACTCGCCACGCATCGAGTACCGTGACGAGTCGCCCGGTGGTCGCCCAAGGTCGGCGACCATCGCTCCCCAAGACCCCGATGGACGGCGGTAGCTCCATCAACATCCTCTACCTCGACACCTTCAGCGATCGCGGCTCCCGCAATGATGATCGAGACAACCCACACCACGCTCCACGGCATCGCCCCCGGTCGGAAGGCATCCGATCGGCAAGGTCACGCCACCCGTCACCTTCGCAGACCGCGAACTTCCGCACCGAGCGGATCGCCTTCGAGCTGGTGCCCTTCGACAGCCTACCATTGCGCCCCGGGCGCGCTCGCCAAATTCATGGCGGCACCCCACTACGCTGCATAACGCGATGAAGCTCCCGCGGCGGCGTCATCACCATCAACGGCGACCGACATGGCCGCCGAATGCGAGGCCAAAGGAGCCGCACTCGCCGACGCCGTGATCGCGCGGAAGCTAGTCACGCCGATGAGCTCGCCAACACGCGAGCGGGTCAACAACGACGACCCCACAATACTCAAGAAGCCCAATTCGAGGGCAAACACCTCAACCTTTGAGGCCACGACGACACCCGCACTGGCCGAAGTGGTCCCAGCGACCCCAGACGGTGACGATCGGGACAGGCATGAGCCCAGCATAGGAAGGCGCGCCATCGAGTTCCTTCGTGAGAATAGGGACATCTTCGCATGGAAACCCTCCGACATGCCCGGTGTCCCTAGGGAGCTCACGAGCACAAACTAAACGCCGACCCCAAAGTGCGACCAGTCAGCCGCTACGCCCTTCAATGAAGAGCGCTGTCGAGCAATTGCCGAAGAAGTGCAGCGCCGCTGCCGGCTTCATTCGCCAATCAAATACTCCAAGTGGCTGGCAAACCCAGTCCTGGTCGAAAAGAAAACGGACTGGAGAATGTGTATCGACTACACAACCTGAATACCGCCCAAAGGAGCAGTTCGTCCTCCCGCGGATCGATCAAATCATCGACTCCACCGCGGGCTCGGAGTCGCTGTGTTTCCTCGACGCCTACTCTGGGTATAACCAGATCAAAATGGCTGTCGAGGACGAAGAGAAGACGGCGCTCATCACGCCATTCGAGCCTTCGCTACACCGCCATGACCTTCGCCTCAAGAACGCCGGGCGACCTACCAGCGTGCATGCAAGAATGCCTCGCGAGCCAAATTGGCCGCAACATCCACGTCTACATCGACGACGTGGTTGTAAAATCCGCTCGCCAAGGCGATCTACTCGCCGATCTAGCGGAGACCTTCGCCAACCTGCGGAGGTACAAGATAAAGCTCAACCCAGGCAAGTGCACCTTCGGTGTACCCGCCGGGCAATTGCTAGGGTACGTCGTCTCCAAACGAGGAATCGAGGCAAACCCAACAAAGATCGACACGATCGCCCGGCTCGGCAAACCCGAGTGCTCGCGACGCCCGTGGCCGGGCGGCGTAGCTCGGCCGCTTCATCCCCGCTGGGTAAAAGGCGATGCCCCTATACCGCCTGATGCGCAAGAATCCCACCTTTCAGTGGGACAAGGAAGCGGACGACGCGCTCCGCGACCTCAAAAAGGTGCTACTCGCCGCACCTCTACTCGCCGCACCCGTCAACAAGGAGCCCATGCTGGTTTACGTCGCGGCGTCCGAGCGCGTCGTCAGCGCTGTAATGGTCGTCGAACGACCAGAGGAAGGAAAAGAGCGCCCAGTCCAGCGGCCGGTATACTACATCAGCGAGGTCCTAACGGAGTCGCGCCAGCGATACCCACAGTACCAAAAGCTGGTATACGCGGTCTTCAGAGCTCAGCGACGCCTGCCGCATTACTTCCAGGAGCATCCCATCACGATCGTCTCCTCCGCTCCACTACAAGACATCATCCGCAATCGCGAGGCGACCGGGCGGGTCGCCAAGTGGGCCGTCGAGATCGGCGTCCACAACGTTAAGTACGAGCCACGGAGGGCGATCAAGTCGCAGGCACTGGCCGATTTCCTCGCCGGGAGGAGGCCCAGCCGCAGAAGCCGCCAGACCTTCACCATCGAGCCTACACTTCGACGGGTCCAAAACGCGGACGGCGCAGAGCGGGATAGTGCTGACTTCCAAAGGCGACAAGCTCCGCTACATCCTCCGCCTCGATTTCACGCCCGCACCAACAACATGGCGACGAGGCCCTACTCCACGGCATGCGAGCTGCAAAGGAGATGAGTGTCAATCGCCTTCGATGCTACGGCGATTCCGACCTGCCGCGGACAAGTCGCCAGCACCGCGACGCCGCCTCCCTACTACCATGGCGGCGCATCGCCAAGAGGTGGACAAGGCGGCCACTTCACCGGCTATTCCGAGTGGATCGACAGCGGAAAACGAGGAGGCCGACGCCTCTCGTGATCGGGTCACCGATCCACACCACCCGGGCGTGTTCCTAGACACCATCTTCACGCCGCCGCCTCCTCCGAGGAGATCGACATTGAGTCCCGCTCAACCAGAGGCAACCTTGGTCGCACTTCGTCACCGAGCTGCACGACCGACCAAGCCCTACATCGCCACCGGAGACAGTAACCTGCCCGCAGACGAGACAAGCGCTCGAATGATTGTTCGCCGCTGCAAGTCCTACACCATCATCGACGGCGAACTACACAAGCGCAGCGTCACCGGCGTGTTCCAACGCTGCGTCCAACCAGCCGAAGGACGCAAAATCTTACACGACATCCACTCAGCGATCGCCACCACGCTGCCGCTTCCCTAGTCGCCAAGGCTATGCGACACGGCTTTACTCGCCCACCGCACACGCCGACGCCGCCGACATCGCCCAGCGATGCGCCGGTGCCGGCACGCCAACCAGACGCACGCCCAAGTTCGGCCAAAACCATCCCCATCACCGCCATTCGCCGTGTGGGCATGGACATGGTGGGCCCTTCAAGAAGGCCCTCCGCTACACCCACCTGCTGGTCGCCGTGGACAAATTCACCAAGTGGGTAGAAGCCAAGCCAGTCCGAAGTGCGACGGAAGATCGCCACCAAGTTCCTCCGCGAGCTCATATACCGCCACGGTTTCCCTAACAGCATCATCACGACAACGGCACAAACTTCGCCAAGGAGCAATGGCCGAATTCTGCGAGGAGCACCACATCCGCTCGACCTCGCGTCGCACACCCGAATCCAACGCCAGCGGAACGAGCCAACCAAAGCATCCTCCACGGCCCGAAGCCGCTCCAAGTACCACTCGAGCGCACCGCTGCTGGGTCGAAGAGCTTCCCTCCGTCATCTGGGGAATCCGCACCTCGGTCAACAGGTCGACGGGATTCACCCCCTTCTTCATGGTCTACGGCGCTGAAGCGGTCATGCCCACCGACCTCGAACACGACTCGCCACGGGTCGTCCACTACACGGAGGCCGCAAACGAACTGGCCCGCCAAGATGGGCTCGACCAACTCGACGAAGCACGCGACCTCGCCCGATCGCGCACCGCTATCTATCAGCAAGGGCTCCGTCGCTACCATAGCAGACGGGTGAAAACTCACCTTCCGTGAAGGCGACTTGGTGTTACGCCTCATCCAGACAAGAAGGGCATGCACAAGCTCTCCTCCGTGGGAAGGCCCGCTCGCTATCGGGCCAGACTGCAACGACGCCTACTACCTCGCCGACGTCGCGGGGACGGTGAACTCGACGCTGCCCTGGAATGTAAACCTCCTCGGAAGTTCTATACGAGAACCCCACATATGTACTCCCGATGCTATGAATAAAAGAAACGGTTCCTGCAAAATTGCCTACTCTCCATACCTTGTGCCACTCGCACTGTAATTAACAATCATGCTAAAATACGAAGTCAACCCTTGGTACAGCGACGGCTAAGAAAAGCGATGTAAGAGCACCGACTCATTTCAGGTCTTGCATCGCCAAAACGCCAACCCGAGCCCCATCGGAGTCGCTTAGCTCGACCGGTTTTACGAACCAAGACATCTGTCTCGCTTCCCACGACCCTGGTCCTCCGCATCCTCGGATGGCGACTCAACGACTAAGTACCACGCCGGGACTGATACCGTTCGCCCCGATCGGTCGTGGAAAACGCCAAGTAAGAGCGTGCCCAGACTGCCACGCGATCGACCCACCGGGCCAGGAGCGACGCGCCACACAACGCCAGTCCTCAACCACCCTCGAGTCGCCTTGAACTACCAAGTACCACGCCGGGGACTTGGCCACCCGCCCTTCACAGACGGAAAACGGTAAAGCATGAGCACTCAAGGGAGTCGCCATGCGATCTCTCCGAGCCCGGTAGTCGACTAAGTTAACAAAAACACATGATAACAACACACATCATATAAGGTGAACCCCAAAAGGGCGGACGCGGGGACTCATCCAAAATCAATCCAAAACACAATTTAGCAAAATAAACACAACATCCGATTCAATCGCACATCGCATTGTCTTACATTACAAACTATGCCTCGCGTAATTGCTACTAACTTATCTAGGCACACCACACTACTCGCAGGCTTCGATGATGATGCACCCGTATCCCGCCGCTCAATGAACGGAGTATACGGGTTCGATGGATACGTTGTCACCGCCCGCCATCGCCGCCGGAAGGGCTGCTCGACCTTGAAATCGCGATGCGGCGGTTCGGGTCGCTCGACGACCGCTTCTCGATAAGGAAGAAGGTCGCCCATCGCCCGACACGCCCGGTAAGCGGCAGCTCGCCTCGCAGCTTGAGGACCTCCGACAGTCCACCGCGCCACGACGAGGGATACCCACTGTCACATCGCCGAGGTCGAAATCTTCGGGAAGTGGGCGAGCCCAAGGCTCGAGCTGCCGACGCCCAAACGCCGACCGCGCCATGAACTCCACGATCGGGCGCTTTCTCCAAGTATTCCCACACCTCAACGAGGTCACCGAATAACCTCCGTGGCGACATCTCTTGAAGATAGGCACGGATGCATCGCCGCCGACAGCGCCGCCGAAGTCGACAAGCATGCTCACGCACTCCCTCGCATCAAGAGAGGTCGCTTCTTCATGGCTACCAATCACACGGCTGCGAGATGGAAACAGCCAGAGCACTACGGAAACCACAAACAATATGATTGCAAGAATGGGAAGGCGACTTACCAAGCAACGCGGCGAGATCCGTGATAAAATTTTGAAGCGACGAATGGTCGTCTTGAAGCCCAACAATGAGGGCCTCCGACACCTTCCGGTCTTCTTCCGCGGCCGCCACGGCGGCCTTAGCTCGCCCATTCGCTGAGCTTGCTTCCTCTTTCGCCTCCCGCAGTTCGCGCTCGAGGTCGGCGATCCTTTGCTCGTGCGCAGAATGCACCGCCAGCCGCCACCGGCACAAGTTCTTGGCGAGCCGCCTCTGCCTGCGCTGCAACAGCCTGAAGGTCCTTGTTAACCTCTTGAAGAGCGGCCAACCCCTCCTCAGCACGCTGCTTCGCAGCCAATCGCTCTGCCGACTCCAGCTGCAGACCCTGCACATCGTCAAAGTCAGCACTCGGGGACCGGTTGAAAAAATTCTAAAGTGCCCACCCGCTAAAATTTAGCGAATGCGCACTGGGACCGGGTTGAAAATTCTAAAGTGCCCACCCGCTAAAATTTAGCGAATGCGCACTCGGGACCGGGCGGTGGTCGAAAATTTTATGCCCACCCGCTAAAATTTAGCGAAAAGCACTCGGGACTGAACTCAAACGCGCAATCAAAATTAAAGAATCAGGCCGTTGCAAAACAACGACCGATCCTCGGGACCGGAGGTACCGGATGGCCGCCAAGCATGTTGAGTTGCGCCGCATCCACGACGCAAGCAACGCCGGTGTGTCCGCGACGTTGGTCAACCTCGCGCCGGGCGATCTCGGAGTAGGGCTCATAGCCGCAGCACTCGCCGTGGCTGCCTTGGTCATGAAGCGGGGAAGGTAGCGACGACGCGCCGCCCAAGGGAGCTCGCCTCCTGGTCAGGCAACGAAACCCCCTTCGTGGACGCGGTCGCTTCCGCAGCGGGCCTAGCCGTGCGTTTCGCCGTCGTCGGAGACATCGACGATGTCGCCCTTGGCCTTCTTGCTGCCTTCCGTGGAGGCGGCGACCTCGCCCACCTTCCTCTTGCGGAAGGTCCTCCGCTAGCCGCGGAGGGTACCTTGGCCACCGCCGGTGGCCCATCTTCTTCACTCCGGTCCCACGCGAAGACAACTCAAGAAAAGAGTAAAATGGTAAGAGAGAAAGGTGAAGGCCGAGCGCTTACTTGGCAATCGGAATGAAACGCAGCCAGACGTAAGGCCGGCTGGTTTCTCCAAATGGCCCAACGCGATCGAGCCCTGGGCCTGTGACGCCAGGGCCTGTGATACGGATGGCTTCTTTGATGTCGAGGTAGCGGTTGGTACTTTCCGGCGCCTTGCGGAAACCTCTCTGCGAGGAGGGCTGCGCGCCGAGCTTCCTTGCGAGGCGAGACCGCTGCGCCGGACTTCCTTGCGAGGTGAAGTCGCCTCGTTGAGCTTTCCTAGCCCGGAGACCGCGCGAATGGCGGAGGCATTGAGGCCAGCGGTGCCTCGGATGGCGATCTAGCGGTTGTTGGTGGGGCTGCCGTCACCGCCGAGCTGTGGGCGTCGGAGCTGCTCGCTGAGCGCGGAGGTGAAGCCATCTTCGTAACCGTCTTCCTCTTCAAGGAGCCTCGCCTTTCTTCTTCTTCTTCTTCGTGGCCCGACGGAGCGAGGTGGTCTCCGGAGTTCTTCGTCGTCGCCATGGCGCTCGAGGCTCCTGCTTGCCTCGAGTTCGCTGGCGCTGCCCGGGTCTTCGAGCCAGGGGCAATCTCTTCTTCGACTCGTCCTCGCCGTCTGCGTTACCCTTGGCGGGTGGCGACCGCTTGTATCTTGGGCGGATGGCGAGTTTCGTCGTCGGGCGGGTGGTAGCCACCCTTCACCACTTGGAATAGCTGCGTGAAAAGATGAAACGGTTAAGGTTACCGCGATCGCACATGCGATCGCGAATCTGAAAAGATAATTACCCGGAGCCGGACGCTGCGGTGTATGGAGAAATCCGCCTGCGCGTCCGTATGCCGCCTGGTGATCCTCTTCACCGGAGGTAGTCCTCCGCTTCCACTGGCGAGGCTGGCCTTCGCCGAGTCTTCTACCGTGTATCGGTACATATGCTCGGCGTTAAGCGGAACGAGCCGCCGCCAGCCAGCTTGTATAGGTTCACCGTCTGGAGCCCTTTCTTCTTCGCATCGCGAATGGTCTGAGCATCTCGTCGACGACCATTCGCTGGTCATCGGGAGCTTACGACTGAGGTTGCGGCTCGACGCTTGGCCGAGTACCGCGGGATCGCCGCCTTCGCCGGGTCGCCGGTCACGTAAACCAAGACTTTTCTGATCGCCGCTTTGGCCGGCAGCATCAAGTCAAGAAGGAGGCTTTGGATTTGAGCCGGAAAGTTAAGCCTCAAGGCTAGCATTGGGTCGCCCGCCTCGCGCTGATCCGTCCATGGAATGATCTTGCCACAAGGGAAAGTAGGGCAGCCCAAATAGCACTCGCAGAACGCCACGAAGATGGCGAGCTGCTCGATACTATGGGGACCCAGATCCGAGGGCTGGGTCCCGGAGTAGGCGCAGAAGCGCCGGAAGAACAGAGAAGTGGGAAACCCTAAACCCCGCCGAGGTGACTAGTGAAACAGATAAACTCTCTCGGGGTCGGGTCGCTTCCGGCCGGGATTCGCCAGCACTGCCCGCAGGATTCCGGCCTCCTCAAGGAGGCCGATGCCTGGTGCACTTGGATCTTCCCAAGGTTCGTGGAGAGGGCCATGGCCGAGATTCGCTTTGAAGCGGAAGATTGCGTCGATCAGTTCAGCGGATCAGCGGACGGGAGATGTGCACTCGGAGGAAATGATGGGCGGTTGGCTTCGATAGCCTACCATCCCTCTTATATAAGCGAGCTGCCCGCCAAACTAGGGGCCGTTACTGGCGATGATTACGCCAGTTACCGTTAAGTTACCTTAACGGCTAGTTTGACCACGCCCGGTCCGCCTCCGCCACCGGCTCTGAGTTACTCGGCGAGGCGACCCGCTGGTTCGACTCACCCAAGACGCGACTCGGTTGCTGGATTTTTTCGCCGTGCGAGCCGACGATTCGATGGATGCCAACTTGAAGCCGTATACTCCGACTGCAACCACCCGCCTAATCAACGACGGCCTCGGGGACTCACGATGGGGATATGCCTCCGGGTATCCTCGGGACGTTCCGGCCCAAAGGCTGGCAGTGGGCCTGCGAGCAGCGAGTGGATCAAGCCCATCAAGGCACCAGCATGGAGGTCAAAGGCCGGCGAGTAGATAGGCCCGTCGGTTTGACTTAGCGTGTTGGCAAAGCGTGAATCGGTTGAGATATGTAAACCCTAGGGAGGTGAGCCTATATAAACCTCCCTAAGGGACGAGTAGAGAATCGTTCCTCATTCACCCAAGCAACTCGCCGCCTAGTCGCCGAGTTCGCCCATTGTACTCACCTCCATAATACAATCTAGCAGGAGTAGGTCTTTACCCTCCGGGGGGCCGAACCTGGGTAAAACCCTGAGTCTCCGCCCTCATCTCGCACCGCAGATGGCTGGCCGCCCTTGCCCCTCGTTCTACTACTCGCTGCCGATTGCAGCATCTGCCGTGGTCATTCCCTCGACAGTGAGCGGAAAGTTGACTCACATTATATTTATGATTTGCGGGAGAAACTAGAGCCAGACCAGCGCATAAGAGCAATTCAAGAGGAGGTGGCGGGATTTATGATGAAGGAAGTCCTTGATGTACATGGAGAGCATTATGAGGATGACGTGGAACTCGATTTTCCTTAGTCATCTTCATGTAGCTGATATGATATATATATATATATATTCATCAATGACCATGTAATTTCAAAACATTTCTTCCTTTTGATATGATTGATTATATGTATGCTTGCAAGGGATCAATTAATTATATAAATGCATCGACGCGTAGTGTGTATGTAGTAGCGTATAATATGTATACTGAAATATATGTTTGAATTATAGTGAAACACAAAACGAAAAAGGAAAGAAATGGCAAAAAAAGAAAATACACAATCTCTGCCGCGGCAGGAAACCTTTTAGTCCCGGGTGGTGTTACAGCCCGGGACTAGAGGGTTTCCGCCCCCCGCGGCGCTGAAACAGCCACGTGGCTGTTATTAGTCGCGGGTCCCCTCTAGTCCCGTTTTCGCAGTCCGGGGCCCACAACCGGGACTAGAGCCCGTTGCGGCCCGGGACTACAGCCCTGTTTTCCACCAGTGGATCTTTACGTCCAAACTTTCCTTCCCGCAAAGGTTTCACTCCGAAAATTCCATAGGAAACCCAAAAATTTCCCTCCAAAACCTGTCGCGATTCTTCTTTGTTCCAAAATCAGAATTTGGGCTGAAATTCTAGCGCGGATTCTCCTCTTTTTAATAGGGATGGAGATCGGCGGAGTAGCACAACTTTCCCATCGTACCTCCTCCTCGATTCCATGGCGTCGCCGCACCAAGAAGAAGAACATCACATGCCTCCTCCTCTTGGCCTGCGTGGCCTTACACGGGTGGCCTTCCAACCCATGTCGCCGGCCACGGGAGGACTTCCACCTCTTGGTCTTGCCAGACGCGGACCGTTGCCCTCCTTCTCCATCAGCACGGCTGGCAGCGAGCGGGTGCCGCAACCTTCGGGTTTTCCACGGCGACGCGTTGGCCTCTCCCGCCCAGCTCGCCCTCCCGCACCAAACGAGGCCGGTTCGTCCAATTGGTCTACCTCCGCCGAAGTCGGGGCTGGGACGGGTAGTGGCGGCAGCGACCGATCAACTTTTGTGGGTTTCAGTCTCGCTAATGGCGGTGGCGGGATCTCGTTCGGCGGCAGCGAGTCCATGGGGTGGTTGGGACATTAGGATGGTATATCAACCACCTAATTCACCCGATACAAACATTTTAGATCTTGGATGGTTCGCGTCCATTCAAGCAATGTTCCATAAAAAGATGCCCAAGACCCTCCCTGAGATTGTCCAAAAGGTTTTGTACTTGTCAATATGTGCATAATTTGGTCAGTTACTTAGATACAAACTAATCTGAATACTTGTTTATTTTATGCAACAGGTTGAACAATCCCTCGCTGAGTATCCCCATCAAAAGCTCAATAGGATCCGGTTGAGTCATCAATTTTGCATGAGGGAGATAATCAAGCATAAAGGCTCTATCCATGGCCCTGACAGCTCGATCTCGGCCTACCGTTGCCGCCCGCGCTGTCCCGCCGCCCACAGCCGCACCGCCAAGCCCCCAGCGCGCTGGTCCTCCGCCGCCCCAAGTGCACCGCCGCCAAGCGAGGGAGCCCTGACTCTCGTCCTCCCGACGCGGGGAGAAGAAGTCCGCTGGCGCTGGCGCCACGCGGGCAGCGCCCGGCAGCCCTGGCCGGTGGTGGCGACGAGGGGAAGGAGGAGGAGGGGTCGGAGAGGGAGGGGGAGGGGCGGCGCGCTCCTGTCGCCCTCGGGGGACGGGGGGAGAGGAGCGATACGGGAAGGTTTTTTTTTCATGTTCATGTGTTTTGGCTGCAAAACAAAAGTGTCTACTTATAAAGGAAGGTTAGAGAGCCGCTCCTAAAAAGGAGTTTGAGTCTTAAAAAGAGGTGGCGGGAGGAAGGTGAAATTTTGGATTGTTTTCATGCTCCCGCGCGCTGTGGCCGGTGGTTGTACTCTTCAAACAAAACACTGCTAGTGTGTGCTATTTAATAGGAGTAATACTACACCTATGGACGGGTTCTACAGAATTTGCTTACGGACTCAGCAATAGGCACTACATGCAAGGCAAAAAAAAATCCGATTTTTCAGGAACAAACAAAATCTCAGCCAACCAACAAACTGCATGTCAGTCCGTAGAAAGTCTCTAGGCTATTCAGTTCGTAAGTCTAGTGTTATCGATTTAATAGGTAGACATCAATCTGGTACTCTCGCCGGATAGTCCGTGTACAATTTCTCCACATGGATAAGAAGAGGCCTTGCCTGTGGCACAGGGCGTGCGACCATCCGTGCGGCCTGGACGTGTGGAAAACATTGAGCACAAGTGCCTCCCGCACCACTCGGCTCGACCTTTTCTTGGAAAATAATTTTTTTCGTGCCTCTTTTGAGACCGAGAGTAAGAAAAGTGATATTTTTCATGGACGCCAAGTGATATCCTTTGTACCTAAGATCAGAACGTCTGGTGGTCGTGGGTACGCAGCGAGTACACTCCTCTGGAAAGATATCACTTTTCTTGGTTTCATGGGTGGCGGAGGCATCCGTTGACGCCTTCCCCTTCCTTAAGGCGTCAATGTGGCGGTGCTTGGTTTGCCCAGGTGAAAAACCCAAGATCTTTGGATCGTGCGGTGGTAGTAGCGCTTCTGTGCCATGATCTTCTTGAAGATGCCACCTTGGAGTCTCACCATAAGTGGCTCTCCGATGGTTGGGTTGTTCCACCCACTCTTCTCGGCAAAGTTTGCTTCGTGTTCTGCACTATCTGTATTCCTTATCAGGCTGGTCCCAAGTGCTGCTTCTCGGCTATGAGCAGTCGGTTGATTCCTGGTGATGGCCGGCCTCTGGTGGCGTTACCTGCGATGATGGAGTCGTCTTGATTGGTGGATGTCGGTTCGCCCACGTATGGTGAGCGTCGGCCTGACATGCAGCCCGTCTGGCATATGCTCCTTACAGTGCAGTCTACTGTAATAATCGCTGGTTGTTCCGCATTCCGGTAGTAGCGCCTTCGATAGGCATGTGTTCTTGTGTGTATACAACTCTGCCTTATAAGATGGATTCAGCATTTTGTATATGTTTCAACGTTTAGTGTTATTAATTTAACCTTAGGCCTTTTGGCCTATTTTCTAAAAGAAGAAAAGTTCGGTGGTGCTTCTACTTGCCGGGTGGTGCAGCTCAAAGATCGAGGCGGCTACTAGAGGAAGATGAGTTGAACGAGGAGTTGGCTATGTGGGATACGCGCTTAAGAGCAAGTTTAATAACAGAGTCGGCTGTTGGCTGTAGAGACATGCCATGTTACCTAACACCATCATAAAAGCCCACTAGTACAATAGACTAGCTATTAGACCGGCTATTAAGTGGATTTTAATTAAAATTTAATTATTTAATACATGTATCTATTGGGCCAAGACTGCATGCAACCGACTTTTCCTCGTTTAACTCCGCGATTGCTGAAGCACCCGTTCCCCTCTCTCACCTCTTTTCTCTCTCTTCCAACTAAGATTTTGATGACATGTCAAGTACTATAGCCAGCTGACTAGGCTTTATTGTACCTGCTCTAAGCGGGCGGCCCACAAAGTTTCACTTACTTTTTCTCTTGTTCGTGGGCTTCTTCTTCACAACTTCAACGATGTCCTAAAATTTAAATTGTGTAAAAAAAGTTTTTAACTCACGTCAAGGAACAAACCTACGCGAGTAGATGCCCTAAACTAAAATTGTGCCTAAAGTTTTTTGGGCACCAACATACATCCCAAACGCTGCATATTTGCGGGCATGCAGACAAGTGCCATAAATTTGTTTGCGACACTGGGTGACCGTCAACCACCACTCTGAATATTCCCCTCCGGCCTACATCCCACCATGCGCAACCGCCCCGCCCAGCCGTCTATTCGCGTCGCCACCGTCCCGCCTGCTGCTTTCCGCCATTGATCCGATCAATTCCTACCGCGGTAGACATCCGGCACGCTATTTCTATCCTTGAACCATCCAATTTTGGCTGCCACAAGGACATAAACTTCCCGGAGATAGGGAGCCATGCGGAGGCGGAAGTGTTAGCTCCTAAGGTGCTGTGTCGCGTAAGGATGAGAAGGAGCAACACTGCGCCATGCGGGAGATTTCCATTCACGAGGCTGAAAAACTTGCCATGGGGAGGTACGAAGATGCGTATCTGGAGGCAGTACAGGCGGAGATAGAGTTCTATGCTAAGAGGGACGCGAAGAAGAAGAAGAAGAAGAAGAAGAAGAAGAAGAAGAAGAAGAAGAAGAAGAAGAAGAAGAAGAAGAAGAAGAAGAAGAAGAAGCCCGAACCTTCGACGGTCATGAAACTTGGTTGGACATGTGGACTCCAATGATGAGTCTTGGTTGGACATGTTTACTAGCAGTGCGAGGAGTAGCATATTGTAGCGTTAATGGTGTAGTGTAGTGTAGCCGAAATGTAGGATGTGTGTAGTGTTGATGATGTAGTAATCTATAGTTTGAATATGTTGGAACTTGGAAGTATTGAACCGTGTAAGATGTGTTTCTATGTTTGAAATATGTTAAAATTTTCAAAGTTTATAATTTTTGAATGTGTTGGCCAAAGCTTCTCAAAAATTTGTACCCCAAAACTAAAAAGTGGTGCCCTAAGACCAAAAAGTGGTATCCTATTTTTAGACGTTTGTTGAAGTTGCTTTGTGGGATAGGCTTTACCACGCCGCGGGTGTCCCACGGCCACTTGCCGCTTGAACCGCGATACACACTCTGCTCTTGGCGTTTTTACAGATCTTTTAACTACTCGCTAGCTTGCTTATCATGTCACCATCAATCGAAGCACCGCCACCGACACGCCCTGCCTAGCCTAGGACGTCCAATGAGAAGGTGGGTTATGTCTGACACCATGAAGGTTATGTTCCGATCCACCTCAATGTAACTATGGCGGCACGAAAATGCAATAACACAAGTATGTTAGGCCCCGACACCATCTTAGTCGCCGTTTTGTTGGAGATCGTGCAAACAATTTTACAAAACAAGCCTCCCAACTCACCTCGTGGGTCCATTGTAGTTTTCCTACTCAACCCCTAGCATATCCAAATATTCTACATTTTTAATCATTGATTGTCTCCTCACAATCGACATGATACTGAAGGGGTTCCGGTGCAAAAAAAACAAAAAAGTTCCTAACAACAAGAACAACATAGGCAAGATCTATCTATGAAGATGTAAAGTAACAAGAGAGATTTGGTGTACATACCCTTGAAGACCGAAAGGGGATTACGTTTTCGTTCAACCGTTGGCGATGTAGTCGTACGACGATGCCGACCTCAAGGTCATGCAGGTGTACAAGCGTCTAATGCCACAACTGGCAGCACCTCCGCATTTCTACACACGTCCCGTGTAGACGATGTCCCCCAGACTCCGGTCCAGCGAAACAGCGAAAGAAGATTGATCCGGACCGAGATTTTAGCAGCACGATGGTGTGCGTATGGTGAAGAAACCTCTAACCCCGTATGCACATCCCAATTGCAAAACCACGCGTAAGAGAGAGAGAGAGAGAGAGAGAGAGAGAGAGAGAGAGAGAGGCAAAAGCCAATGGGATGGGAATGAGGGAGGCCCCCTCCCTCTTTTTATAGGAAAAGGGGAGGGGTGGGGGCATCTAGGGCGCCGCCCTAGGGCTGGCCACCGCCTCCAGCCGCCACGCGCCCCCTCCCCTCCTCTTGGGCCGTTGGCCCCATGGGGAGGAGGGTGTTCCCCTAATGGGCTGCCACATGGTGGCCCATTATAGGAAGTCCATTCCTTTTATTTATTTATTAATATTTAATTCTATTCATTAAATACCAAAAGTAATATTTGAGAGCTTGTCTTCGCTCTCCTTCTCTTGGGCTTTGTTGTGTTGTAGCCAAGCAAACTATGCTTCTCTTTTCCGTTGAACCTTGTAAAGTTGTGTGAATGTTTGTTTTATTTATAAAGCGGGGCAAAAACCTATTTCAAGAAGGTACTAACGTATAGCCATTTGATTGAAAATTTAAGTTAAAGTAAAAAAATAGGAATATACAATATTACAAAGGAACATGGAAGATACCAGACGAGTCTCTTCATAATATTTAATCATGGACTCATGGTTCAATTTATTATTGTCCTAGGTTATTTGGAATTTACCAATTTAATTCATGTTGTAATTTACATATCGGATGATTAGGTTGATTCTGACATGCTTTCTAGAGAAAAAAGGAAAGGATGTAGCAACGTTAGCAGGATTTTCTCATATACTCTACTAACTTGGTGTTTATTTCAAATCATTTGGTCTTTTAACTATCTAAACTGAGGAACTACAACCTAAACCGATGCAACTTTAACTTGTATGTATCTTCCTACTACGGAAAATTCTATCGCTTTGTCGCCACGACTTAGCTGTCATAGAATATAAATATTTCTAACTGTTGAAAAGGATAGATACTTCTAAATATTAAGGGACGCTCAACTTTTCACTCAAATCCTTTTTACCAGAAGGGAGCTTGCCTAACGGAAAAGGCAATGTGTGCCTAGAAGGGCAAGAACTAATGCTTATGTGTATTCCTCCACAAAATATAGAAAGTTAAGTACTCCAACTCGATGGCTGAGATAATAGTGGAATCCTACCTTTCCCTATAATCAGGGTGTGTTTCCGGCGGAGATCTTGAGATCTCGTCTTTTTTTCGTATTCATTGTTGTGGTTTAAGGTCAGTTTTTTCGATCTACGTTTGTGATCTTGGATAATGATCGCTGCTCTGGTTCTTTGCAGGCTTAGTACGACTACTTCTCATTCATTTACTACAACAAGCTCTATCACAACAAGCTTTGTCCGGTTTCGGTGATGGAGGGACAAGGACGGTGTGGCGCGCCTTCACCTCGTGTTGTCGCTAGGTTGTCCAATAACCTAATTATAACTTTTATTATTTTTAGAACTCTTTATACTACTGCTGCTGACAATTATTAATAGATTTTTTTTTAACAAAGTTAAAAACTAAAATTCTGTGGAACGGACACCGAGGGATCATTGAGAAATGAAAATGCATTATTTTTATACACCTAAGGGACAATACAGTGGGCCCACATTTTCTACTACTAGTCTTTGTATAGATTTAGCAGGCCACCATCAGCCATCCCTCGGGGCGTTCTGCCTGGTATGCGATTCCAAGGCCGTCAGATCCACGCCGCCGCCGCCGCTCGTTACTCGTTAGCCTACCGCTGCCGATCGTGGGAATCCGCTCTGTCGTTAGACGCTACCGTCCTCGTGGCTCCTCGCCGATGAACCGGCGGCGGGTTGCCGTCGCTTTGGCCGGCTGCCGGATTTCTCTGTATCAACACCATCAGGTACGCGTGTTGTCCAGATTGCTAGAAGCTCGTGCAGATCCTATTAGATTGCCTTGATTAGTTGTCCATGAACGATCTAGTTAGCTAGCTTTAATTGTTACGTTCCTGTAGTGTAGTAGCTACAAGTATTTCGTCTGCCAGTACTCGTTCATGGAAGATTTTGCGTAGAAGTAATTTATGGTACCTCGTATAGATTGTTGCTAGACTAGACGGTTGGATCTTAAATCACGGACAGCAACTTGGTGGTGTTGGTGGAGCAGATGAAAAAAGGATTCAGTATAGGAGAGACTCTCCACCTATTTGTTTGTAGCAGTTTTAAAACATCACCAGCTAATGAACATAATAAGTAGTAGCCTGGTAGCACTGTTAAGAGACTGTTTTGATCTGAGAACGTTCTTTGTTCAAAGGAACACAAGTTTGGTCACGGCCGGTGCATAGGAGTTGATGAGAGCAAGACGTAGATAGGGGTCCTATTGTAAAGTTAGGCACATGGCCCTGGATTTTGCCCGCTGGGCGCTTGGGGTATAGGTGTTCTGCCATAACCATACAAGTTGTTCGCGAGCTCATCCCTCTTGGTGGCCCTAGAACTACCAAATCCTGGGTCGTCATGCACGCGGAATGGATTACCCAGTCTCATGTTGACCAGTTTCTCGCAGGTTTGTTGGAATAACCTTCTTTGATGGCCAGTAGGAACATCATGTAGTTGGATAGCACTTTGATGGCCTCCACATGCTTTGCCGCTCCCTTGGCCTGGGTTGTCTTGCTCTTAGCAAGGAAAACATCGTTGCTGATGTGCCAAATGATGATATGCCCTCCTGGAACTCGAGGCCGAGGAGTTCTTTGAGAATGCCTTCTTTGTATAGTCCACGAAGGTACAGTGGGTCGTCACCCCACTTCTTCATGGGCATGCTCGTGTTTGTCTCTCCCTTGTTGTACAACCATTGCATATAAATAGAGATAAAGCATCTCACTAGCTAGAATCGACGGTTTAACAGTGCGTGAGTAGTGCTTGCTGTTCCACCACCCATTGGGTGCAGCCATCTTTGCAAACCATCCGAGCATATGTCTAGTGAATAATGTGTCAGCAGGGCGAGTGTAGAAGTGCAACATGATGTATTGACCGATGGTGTAGGACCACCTCCTTGATCTGTACCTGCTGGCACTAGCAGTGCCTCCCTTGACAAAATGGTGGAGAAATAGAATCAATCACGGCGAAGCTTGTCCCATCTCCCATTGCACAGGGTTGTGCATTTTAGGCCGGTGCCACCTGCTACTGCTCAGGAACGCAAATGTCCATGACGACCCTAGCGTGTTCAGGAGTGACGTCGTCTCCACTAACAAGGTCGCACCCAACAAGATGTAGGTGATGGCAACGTCATCTCTACTTTTGCTGTCCTTGGCAGTGAGCTTGAGTAGCAACAGCGAGGCGACAACAATGAGTGGTGAGATGAAGAAGACCAGGTAGCCGCACAAGGTGTTGACCATGGATGCCTTGGTGTACAAGACATCATACATGAGGGAGAGCTCGACTTCCATCAGCGCCCATAGCTCCACTTTGTCCATCATGATGGTGGTGTACTCTTCGTGGCCTTCCATGGTGTCATCGTTCATTGAGTAATCAACGATGGCGCGCTTGTAGATGTGGAACAGTCAGTGTGCTCGTCGGAGGAGCAACTGTTAGATGTAAAACATCAAGTGCAACACAAGATCATGCATAGTGACTAGAACACCTAAACAAGATCAGACAGAGAGGCTATAAGATGATCATTACGAGACACATGATGCCATCGATGCAAGATCATACATGATGCCTGGGTGATGCCGGCTTGATCAGTCGACAAAGAGGAAGATCTAGGGATCATGAAAATTCCCTCTAGCCTCCAGTGGCACTACCCTCGCATCGACGGCGTGTAATTTGATCTTGCTGTCGCAGTTGTGCCTCCCTAGATCGGTAGGTTTTAGGGATGTAGGGGAGCAGGTGTAGAAGATTGCGAACGTAGTCAGATCAATCACTCCAAGGATCCTCCCTTTTACATAGCGCAGGCGACATGGGCCCAAACCATCGAGTTGGTTCTGGTGCCCCTGATCTGGGCGCATTAGTAAATGTACGAGGAGGAGATGAACATTGGTTCTTAGGCCCCCTCTATAACTTAATGTTCTATTTTATTTTAACTCTCTCTTTTATTTCTTAAACTTGACAGAGCAACCAACATTCCACCTTGATCGTTAGCTTTAACTTCATTCGCCCATTCTCCATAGGAATTATACACCAAAGTGAGGTGTTATAGCAGCCAATGAAATCGCATTGAACCTCAACATGTAAGGCATACCAACCTATCTCGAAATGGATAACATTACATGATGGAGTGGTTCTTATAGTGGTCCTTTTTATTTCAGAATCATAAGGCTTGCAGTAATCTCGTGCCGACAACATGGTCATGAAAAATACAAGGTGATAAGCCTTTCATTAGCAGATCTGTAAGCATATGAATCGTACTTATATGCTTAACGTCTATCTTTCACAAGATGATACTTAATGTCAATGTTCTTAGCAGCATCATTTGACTTGTTACTCGTAAAGAACATTGTGTGTTCATTATCGCAGTACAATACAAGACGTATTGGAATGCTATAACCACTTTAAGCCTAGACTAGAAATAAAAAATTAGCCATACATCCTGCCAAGTGGTCGCATAACATGCTATAAAATTCTGCTTGCCTCGTAGATAAAGCAATTATTGTTTTCCTCGTGGATTTCTTACTATCCACACAAACGGCAATAACCAGCATCTGAATAGCCAATAACATCTAGGCTATCAGACTTTCTATATGTAAGCATGTAATCTTTTGTGCCTCACATATAACACAAGACTTTCTTTGCGGCCTTCTAGTGGTCTAGTCCTAGGTTTGATTGGAATTTGCCGAGTATTCCGGTTATAAAAGCCAAGTCAGAGCATGTACAAATTGTGCATACATGATGCTTCCGACGACTGAAGCATGAGTAACTGAATTCATCTGATCGGTTTCAATTTGGTTCCCTATACATTGAAATGTCTCAAACTTATCTCCATTGACTATTGGAGCAGATGAGGATGAGCACGTATGCATACTGTGTATCTTTAGTACTCACTCAAACTATGCCTTTTGTGATAGTTCCAACACACATTTAGACCCTTCCCAATGAATCTCTATGCCAAGGACATACGAGGATTCATCGACATCTTTCATATCAAAATTTGAAGACAAAATTCTTGGTCTCGTGCAGCATCGCTTCAAGCCAATAATATGCCATCCACATACATGACTAATATTTTGAACTGATTGCCCTTAAATTTGACATAAATGCAGTTTTCCATAACATTTTCCGTAAAACCAAAAGTAAGTTCTATTAATCTTGTCGAACTTGACGTACCACTATCTTGAAGCTTGCTTCAAGACATAGATGGATTTCTTTAGACGACATGCCAAATATTCGTTTCCTTCCATGGCAAAAACTTCCGACAGGGTCATCTACACGTCTTCTTTTAGATCACCATTTACAAATGTCTTTTTAATGTCGAGTTGACACAATTCTGGGTCGAAATGATCTACTAGAGTCATGACGATCCTAAAATAATCATTAGATGACACGGGAGAGAAGGTATCATTGTAATCGATACCTTCCCTGTGTGTGAAACCTTTTGCCACAAGTCTTTCTTCAAACCTTTCTATATACCCTCTCAACCTTGGTTTTTTAGACCCATTTGCAGCCTACTCTAACACCATTGGAAACTTCTACTAAGTCCCAAACATCATTTGAGCCCATAGATTTCAACTTGTCTTCCATGGAAACCTGCCACTAGGACAAAATCACACTTTTGATGGCTTCTTTATATGAGGTTGGATCCTCCATCTTTCCTATATCATTTAGATCATCACTCATGTAAGTGATATAATAATCTCATATTTCTTGTTTCTTTCTTGTTATGATTTTATCAGTGGAGGTGGTGGAGGGGCATCACTACTTTGAGGATCATTTTCCTCATATGGCTGGCAACGATCTTTGTTTTCATTTTCATTAGTTTTAGCATCACCATTAGGTTGAGGACCTAAAAACTATTAGATTCAGGATCATGACATTTTACTCTCCTTTGTATTTGTAGAACGATCCCTTGGATAGTCGGGGATCAAGCACACTATATCCATAAATATGTGATTTCTACGCTCAAATTCAAAGCCTCCATTCATAGACTTACTGCAAATTTGCATGACTAAGCATGCTTCACACCATATCCATAAATGTGTGATTTCTATGCTTAGTCACATCATTCTGTTGAGGTTCGTCGGGCATCGAATACTGGGCAATGATTCCATTTTCAGCTAGGAACTTTGTAAAGGGTCCTAGGATTTTTCCATAAGAAGCATGACGATCGCAAAACTCTTGTTGCGTTAATTTTATTTTTGCGTTTAGTTGGTTCTCAACTTCGACTTTGAATTTGACTGAAGCTTCTGATCGACCGTGTATGGGTAAGTATACCCATACGAGAGAAGTCGTCCGTAAAGGTGATGAACGAATCAAAACCATCTATACACTTAACATTCAGGGTTTCGCATAAGTATGTATGAAAAAGTTGGAGAACCCCTGTAGCTTTGACGGCTCCTTTCTTAATTGTTCTCGTGTATTTTTTCCTTTAATGCAGTCAACATAGTTGTCTGCATCCTAGAAATATATTGGGAGGAATATGTCATTTTTAATGAGTCTTTTGGACCCCCCCCCCCTCGAAATTACGCACAAACGAAGGTGCCACAATTTCTATGAAGTGCTAGTACCCTTTCATTTATTTTCATCATTGGAAACTTTACTCATAAGCAAAGTATAATCATTAAGATATAACATATATAATTTGTCTCGTCTGACACCGAGGCCACCATCTTTATTACAATATTTCAAAACAAATTATTTGTGCCCAAACAAGCATTCATATATGTCATCATCTAGGAAAGATACTAAAATAAAATTCCTATTTAAAGTAGGTACATAAGATATATTATTTAAATGAAGACTAAAGCTGATGTGAAGCTCCAAGGTCAGTGACTATTGCTTCAACGACGACTTTAACTCCATTTGCAACTTTAAGCCTTCTTACCCCTTTATTGTAGTTTTGATCAAATTTAATCCCTGCATGGAGTTAGCAACAAGAGCAATTGCTTTTGAGTCAGTCCACCATGATGTACAAGAGAAATCAGTATAAAATAATTTATCAATGAATGTAATTTTATCGGTACCTTTCTTCATCATCCACTTAAGGTAGTTTGGACAATCCTTTCTGTAATGACCTTCTTGCTAACAGTGGAAACATGTTTTTTGCAGCCGTGCTGCCTGAGACTGTCTAATCTTCTATCCTTTATACTTTGGCATCTCTTTCCTAAAATGCTTCTTTTGAGGCTTAGGAGAACTAAGACTATCATGTTTTCTCTTGTTGAAGCCAATATGAAAGGCTTGGTCCTTGTTCTGCCTTATAATCTTTCCTCCTCCTAGACAATCCGAGGGCATATCTCATTGAATGCTCACTTTTCTTTCATGGAATTGTAGTTGATCTTGAATTGATCAAACTCTTCAGGGAGGGACTCCAAGATCATTATGATGAGAAGGTTATGACTAAGCTCACCATAATGATCTCCGAGCCCCTACTTGAAGAGTTTGATAAATTCAAGATCAACTATAATTCCATGAAAGAAAAGTGGACACTCGCTGACATATGTCCTCAGATTGTCCAAGGGGAGGGAAGGGTTATAAAATAGAACAAAGATCAGAGCTTTCATGTTGGCTCCAGCAAGAGAAACATGACAAGTCCAGTTCTTCTAATCCTCCAAAGAAGACCTTTAATAAGGATATGCCAAAGTCTAAAGGAAAATAAAAGGAGATTGGACTATCTTCGGGCAGCGGGACTGCTAAAAACGTATGTTTCCACTATAAGATAGAAGGTCGTTATAGGAAGGACTGTCCATACTATCTTAAATGGATGATGAAGAAAGGTACAGGTGAAATCACTTTTGTTGATGAATTATTTTATGTTGATTTCTCTTGTACATCATGGTGGGTTGACTCATGAGAAACTACTTATGTTGCTAACTCTATGTAGGGATTAATTTTGATCCAAACTTTAAAAAGGGGGCAAAAATGCTTAAAGTTGCAAATGGAGTTGAAGTCGGCGTTGAACCAATAGGGTCACTCAACTTGGAGCTTCAAACCGACTTTAATTTTCATTTAAATAATGTTCTCTATGTACCTACTTTAAGTAGGAATTTGATTTCAGTCTCTTGCCTATATGATGACATGTATGAATGCTTGTTTGGGCTTAAACAATTTGTTTTGAAATATTGTAATAAGGATGTTGGCTTCGGTGTTAGATGAGGAAAATTATATATGGTATCTCTTAATGATTATGTCTTGCACTTCTTTGAAATTGTGGCACCATTTGTTCGGTCACATTTTGAGAAGTAGAATGGAAAGACTCATAAATATGACGTACTCCTCCTGCGATGTCACTCACTCGTCAAAATTCGGTATGTGCCACTGTTTTTTACGTATGTGCCACACCTCCCGTGACGTCATTGCTTCTACACCATTGGACGTGGTTTACACATCTGTGACGCAAGCCATCAAATGCATCCAGTGGTGTAGAAGTAATGACGGTGCAAGAGTTAGTGGTGTTTTGACTATTCATAGAGAACTAGTGGCATGGCCCAAATTTTGGCAGGAGTAAATGACAAGGTTGGAATTTTCCCTACTGTAAAATAACCATAGCACGTCACTTATAAACTGATCAACCACCATGCATACTTGAAGTATAACTATTCATATATAAAACACATGGGCATCTCATAACCTTAAGTACCACACACATACACGAGTCTTTTAATTTTCTTACAACATAAGGATAATAGGAAGGCCAATTTAGATCACATGGCCAGAAGTTTGGCACGTGTTTGGCATCCTTCTTCTCTGGACAATCCATTACTTGATTTGGTCTACGTGATTTGTCGAAGTCGGATGTGATAGCCCTTGGGAAACATCACATCTATGCTACGGAATACATCTGCGCCTTTGATTTCCTCCAATCTGCCACAACAGAAAGGAGTTCATATAAACAAGCAGCTTGCATCTTTTATGGCTGAATTCATATTGTCTTTTCTGAAAAAAAAAAGACAGTAGGTTTTGAGCTGGAAGAAAAACGCACGTGTACTCAGTCACCAAAACATGGAGGAGAAGTGTAACTACAGCCTTGCTATATTCTGCTCCAGGACACACCCTGCTGCCTGCTCCGAATGGCATAAAGTTCTTAAGCAGTGTGCTACGCTTTGTCTCGTCCTGCAATTTTTAACTTGTGAATGTTAGTGGCAATCTAGCTAGTGTGGATTTTACCAGTAGAACAAGCATAAACATATTTTTATCATATCATATAACAACATAATGTGGTGTGGTTGCACGTCGTCCTGGAGTTATGACGATCTGAACCGCCTAGCAAGATTTTGCTTGAAAGTAAAAGTTATATGCCATCCTTGGGTAAATGTGTCATACACTTTCCATTAGAGTGACACATTGAAGTTTTTTTAGTAGGTTTGGTGCCACAACTGTCCATAAACTGTGATTGACTCCTATGTTATAACGCCCTAAACTAGTCTTAGCATCTTCCCGGAAGGTAAAAACCGATTTCTCTGAATTTAGCTCGGTTTTCTAGAACTAAGAACCGAGTTAGGTACCCATTTTTTCGGTTCCAGTCTATTTGGCTTCGGTCCAGATTCTTTCGGTCTGGTAGTTCAGTCCTTGGGTAATATTCACAACCCTAAAGGTACTATGGATTAGTGAAAATAAATAAAGCCCTAACTACCATTTATGGACTGATTTCACCTAGGTTGGGAGATTTACGGCTTGTTGCATCAATCCTTGACTTTCTAGACATTTACCAATTATCTTTGCTTATTGCACAACCCCTACACCACGTTGGTGCTCATGGTGAGGCCAAATCAACTCTAAATGGACCCACCAAATATTGATCTTCATTAATACTACAACACATAAAAACAATCAATTTTAATGAATGAAATGACGAATTGTCAATCACTAACCATCCATCTCCATGGGTTAAACTCGAGTGGATCTTCGAACACTTCTGCATTGAGATGTACTGCCATGGGGTTCACTATGACAATCCATCCAGCCGGGATTGTATAACCTGGATGGACAACAAATCAACAAACTAAAGAATTACAACTATGCAAGTTGCTGCTAACTGTAGTGTTTTTTTTGTCAATGAACAAACTACATTATACTAATGTTCAATGGAGTGTGCATGCATTTGTACCATTTACTTGTGCGTCCTTTAGAGTTGTCCGGAAAACTCCTATGGCAGCATTGCTTATTCGAAAAATCTCATTGGTCACCTTCAGTCAAAGTAAGATACGCACATGTTAGGAATTATTAAATGACTAGACCATCAAACATAATGTGACCCTATAACAACAACTGCAAAAATATATTTGTTTTAACCTGACTGGTAAATCTCAATGACTTGCAATCTTCCCACGTGAGCCTAGAATGCCCATCTTTCCGGTTCTTCAGTATCGCTTGGTTCTCCTCCTATTGAAAGTGTATTTTTTAAGGATCTCAATCGCTTTTGTGGGAGGATTTTTTAATAAGATATTTGTGAAATTTAAAAGCGTGAAATATTGCGCTTGGATCTTTCTTGACATCCATATTATGATGTAGTATTACAAAGTAATGGTATCTACAATAGAATATGACAAACCTTGAGAGCCTGAACAACTTCAGGGTTGTCATGGAGGGACTTGAATGCTATAGCAATGATTGCAGCCAGTGTATAGATGCTGGCGAATAATAACGTAGAAACCATATCAACAGCGAAATCCTCATTTATCAATGGCTCTTCACAATGTAGTTGTTCCACAATCAGGTCTAGCAGGTCGCCATGTTTCTTGTCAGGTGTTAGCGACCTCTCTGCTAGTGTATCACGGATTGTCTTGCGCACATTTTTCCAAGCCTGTATACATGAGAGTATATTGGGTTTAAACCACAAACACAAAAATGAATTGGTTTCACCTTCTGCCTTTATAGCACTACATATAGAGAAACTTTCAGTCCTTTGACCTTCAAACTTTGCCACTAGATATCGGAAAAGGCACGATAATATTTTAGAAATTGGTACAATGACCAACAAAATATCTTTGACTATTGCTTGTAAAATATAAACTACTAGCAAGCCCTAATTTTGGTATGGAAACATTATTCATGTTGGATTTATTGATTATATTTTTACAATTCAGTTCTCATATATCAGTAGTTAAAGTTGCAGAGTTATAACTGCATATATAGGTGGATCCTACGAAATTTTATATTTTGGAACAAAGATAATACCTGCATAGATCGGTAAAATGCTGTCCCAGGGAAATATATTGGGAAGGAGAGCAATCCTTTGGAAAGTGCATCGATGCTCTTTCTGAGTTCTGCCGACTTGGCCGCGTCGAAACTCAGGAACTTCTTAGTTACGAGCTCAAATAGAATCTTCAAGTAAAACAAAAGGTATTATCACCAAACAGCAACTCAAATGGAATGAATATAACCGTTCTAAAAGAAATGGAATAGAGGAATCAAGAGAAAGCAAGGCACTGACATCCGGCGCGCCACCACGCACATCGACACTAGGTTTCGTGGCCCACGTGGCCAGGCACTCTCTCACGGCGCTCTCCAGCTCAGGAAGCAGCACCTCTTTCAGGTTCTCGAGGCCGAAGAAGGTGAAACAAAACCTGCGGATGAACTTCTGGGTTGCACCCCTGAACGCGTCAATGCTCTTCCCGCCGAAGATTTTGCGCACCGCCTCAGGATACCCGATCTGGAACAGCTCGCCCTCCTCCTTAAGGATAAACCGATTTACCTCGGCGTCACAAGTGAACACCGCAGGCTGGCCGAACAAGCTTGTCTTGAAAACAGGACCGTACCTGCTGTGGTGCAGCTAGTAGTTAAACTTATAAAGTCGAAGTCATAATGCAAAACTAGCTCAAGCTTGTTCGGTCAGCATATATATAGTTGGCCTTTGCCACCAGGATGCATGGTACACAACACATGCACAGAAGTTCACAGTTCAGACACCATACATACCTCCTCATCCTTAATTTGAAGTAGTCTGGGATGTCCAAGGAAGAGCATCCCTTGATGAACTGGAAGGTCTCTCCGATAACAGGGAATCCCATGGAGCCAGGCGGAAGGATCCCGTTGCATGTGGGGTTAATCCATTTGTACATCCAGTGTACTAACCATCCTATAATAAGCGTAACCCCAACTAGAGCTATGTATTGAGCAAGAGAAACTTCCATCTGCAAGTGCATCTAGCAAGGAAAAACAAGATGTCTCGGTTAGCTCCTACAGATTAGAGAGGTCAATAATAGAAGCTCGTATATAAAGGGTTATGCTGAGAGGAACTGTTCATCTAGCCACAAATGATGTTTTCAAGCATTGTGATCTTCATATCTGCATAGATCCCCATTTAATTATTCCTCTATATATGTGATGCGCACAGCCAATAATTCCTCTCCGCATAGATCCCCATGTATTTCTCTCCGCATTAGAGAGGTCAATAGAATTATTGGCTGTGTGCATCGAAGCATATATATGTAGAGGTGAAGAGGGGATCTGTTTCATTATCTATTAAATTTAATAAAAATTTGGAGAAAAAAATGTAGAGCATGACTTGTGGAATAATTTGCCTTCTAATCGTAAAGTGAATGCATGAGGTCCTAACTCTTAACAAACTCTACAGTCTCTTGACGGGCATTGCATTGTTTTCTTAGCTGGAGGTGCACGCCTAAGAGAATCTCACGGTTAAGTTGACCAAAATCACTTATTAGAATCGCATGTGCTATGCTTGTGGGTAAGAAAAATGAGAGCGAAAAGCTTGCAAATGTTTACTTGGGCGCATATATAAACCAAATGGCTTGTAGGAAGAAAGGTAAATAATCAAAGAGAGTCAACTCAACGGGTAATATGGTGAGTGTCATGGTCGCCAAGTCCTCCACGGTCGTCGTCGGCCCGTCAGATCGGGTGATATCTACAGCCAGAAACATTGATCTCTCGCCTTTCACGGGGCACAAGCAGAGAGATAGAGAGATAGAGAGATAGACAGACAGAGATAGGGGGACTATATTGGCTGCACTCAGCATACTTCTGGCCGGTGGCTATATAGATGTTTCGGTTTTACAACAACCAAATCACATCTAAATAAAATCAATGTACATTAATACTGAATCGGTGTACTCCTACATATTCCAACAACCAAATCACAACTAAATCAATTATAATCAATGGAGTATATCATTCTAAATCAATGTAATTAATACCAAATCAATATTGTACAAGTATAGTACTAGAGAGAGACAGATTTAATATACGGGGTTACTATGACACCCCAGTGAGAACGGTTTGTTTGCTTTGATATCCGATATTCGTTAAAATTGTACTAATAGTTCTTCATTAAAACAGAAATTGCGCCAGTTACTAATCTAACGATTCTTCTTTAAAATGCAAAAGCTCTCAATCACATATAATAATTTATATTTATATGTTTTGTCGTTGGTCTTTTTTTTTTGTCGTTGGTTTAGACCTAGTCTAGTTAGGTGTTGCTTGCCGGTGTTCAGGTTTTGCACATTTTTTTCTTCAATAAACCGACCAGTGTGGGTCCTTGTACAACCCTATTTTTTCAATACAACATCTCATGTTATCATCCAAATTACCTCTCTGATCGGTGATTTGAAGACGGACGAAGGTAGCCTGGCAGCTTGGACGTCCGATCTACATTTTGGATGGGCCAAATTGTATTTCCTGGTAGTATTGGCATAACATATTTTTTTCTGAATTGTGCCATTGTACGTCACGCAAGCTAACGGTCTGTGAATGTACAGGGAAAAATTTGTGAGATATGTACCCGAGGGCTGAGGACATGATGTGCCCCCATCATTTGATCTCTCAAATCCCGCACTGAGAGTCACCACATCTTTCATTTCTCCCCTCACATCCCATCATTGCGCTAGCAGGGTTGCTCAGAAGATATGAGGTCATCATATTAGACTTGAAACTTAGATTAGTAACAATAGAACTTTCTTTGACAATTAGTACTACACGATATTATAGTTGAGATATAACAGGTGTCTCCAACAGTTACAAAACAAACTCTAAAATAAAAGATCAAATCATAGAGGTCTTTGAACTGATATATTATAATCTCATCACTTGAATATTGAAGCAGGATGCAGAGTTGGGGTACTGACCATAAGAAGCAGTAGATCCCATCAATACATTGTTGCCTTCGGTGGCCATGGGCTCTAAGGGCGATGACTTGGTACACAACCTAAGGGTACTCGAGAACATTATATGTATGATAGCCTTGTAGGGTACACAACCTGCACTTCTTTACTCTGGCCGGCTGTGGAGACGGTCTTCCTGACCTTAAGTACAATTTTTTTATCGATTAACTTTAGGTGGTTAGGCACGGTGTAAGATTATCACCTCTGATTAGGTACTTCTGCCTTTTATACGAGGCAATAAGAGTTGGGCACTAAGTAAGTTAAATTGTTCTAGGCCTTTAATGAAGGCTCTAGAGGAGGGGATGTTGTGTGCACATCCTCTTATATTTCTCTCGAGTTTAGCAGAGATCAATTCAAATATTATTCCCTTTGATCATATGGATAACAAATAGTATTGGATGCCAACTCTCACTAGAAGTAACATACCAAAGTAAAATGTTATAAAAATTTATCCTAAATGTCACTGAGCCTCTAAACGTATAGTATATCATTATGTCCTAGAATGAAAACACTATCCTTAATGGGTGTAGCTTTATTTCAGTATCATTATTTCCAAGATCAAAAATCTTACCATGAACCCATGTCGACAATACAATCACAGAATACTGGCTAGTAATCCTTTGTTAGTGAATCCACAACCATGCTTTCTAAATAACATCAACAATTTGATCCAAGAAAAGTATATAAGGATAGGTAAGGCCATCATGACATCCACTCCTAGTTAGACCTCTTCATGTAATGTTCTCGAGTACCCTTAGGTGTCTTTGATCCATGCATGGTCCGCTGCAACAGGCTAATTTATAGCCAGAAAGAACCTTTTAAAATATTGTGATTCAACAATAAACTTTATGTGTACACAAACCACATAACAACTTTTTTTTTCAAGGAAACAATATGACTTCATTCATTATTGGCCCAGTCTCAAGGGGCCGCAAAACCAAGCCCAGCCTATGGCGTATGTAGTGGAGGAGACGCTCATCTGGCAGCACCATTAAGGTGGTGAACTCCTATTTGATGCTTCACACGTCAATTCACGAACGGACACATAAGCCCTGGCCCTGGCTCCAAACAGAAGGCCCAACTTTCTTCCTACACTTTTTCAGACATTGCATTTCCCTCTTTCCTTGTTGTTTATGTTATTTCTCTCCTCACACCAAGAAGAAAGGAAAAATACTCATGATGTTGATTAAGAAGGAGAAGGAAACAAAAAATGAACATAAAAAACAAAGAAGAAAACCAGCCCATACAAAAAAAGAAATGAAGAATAAAAATAAAAAATTGGCCGAAAGCTAATATAAGCTTCCTAAAACCGGTGAAAGGGAACCAGAGTCAGCCTAATTACCGAACTAGGGCCAGCAGGCGGGCCCATCGAAAACCCTATTCTTCATTAGTTGTTGTGCAACCCTTGTCGGCTGGCCGGTCCCGAGGATGCACCGTGTAAGGAAAAAGACTAACATCAAAGGCAAACACCAATTGCAGAAAGTAAATTAACACAGGAGAAATAGGGAGAGGTTCTTTATTGATGTATCTCTGGATAGTACATACAATGGAGCAGCTCTAACATAAAAAGGCTAAAGGGATAAAAGGATAAGATCCATTTAACGTTTGAATAGACTTAGCCTAACCGCCCCACCGAAGTGGGCTCACGCGTTGGCCCAGTTTCCTAACAATTGCATCCGCTAGCGTGTGGAGCGAACCGGCTTGTGGCCCATTAGCGGGGGATTAAACATGGACGTGTTCTTTCCTTTTTTTTCTTTTCTTGGGTCAGGTTTTCATGTTTTTCATGATTTTTCTGTTTTGGTTGTTTAACTGCTCTTCTAGTTACTATTTTCTTTTCTATATTTTCAAAATTAAACATTTTCGAATATTTTTTGAAATATGAATATTTTTCAAATTCAAACAACTTTTAAATTTAAATATTCATAAAATATAATTATATAAATAGGCATGGTTTTATATTTTTAAATAAATTTTGAATCTAAACAAATTGTAAATTAGAAAAAAAAACTAAACCTAAATATTTTAAATAAACATTTTTAGATCATAAAAATAAAATAAAAGTACAAATAGAAAATAGAAACAGTAAAAGGTTACTTGTTGGGCCGCGGCCCATGCCGCTCAACGCGGCGCGGCTCGCGCTACACACCATGCGCAGCATTGGGTTGACCCATTTATTCGCTTTTGTGTTTTCTTCTCTTCTTTGTTTGTCCTTTCATCTTTTTCTTTTCTATTTTTTCTTTCCTGTTTTTATTTTGTGTTTGCTTTTTTCGGTTTTCTTTTTTCTTTTAAGGTTCACAAATTTATAATTTGTTCATGATTTAAAAAATGTTTACTTTTTTCAAAAATAAATTCTGTTTTTTAAATGTTCATGCCTCTTAAAAAATTGTTCATGATTTGATTTTTGGTTCGTGAATTTGAAATATGGTTCATTATTTTTTGGAAAATGTTGAAATTTCTCTAAAAAAATTGATTATGAATTTTGAAAAATTGTTCATGAATTTTGGAAAATGGTTCATCATTTTCGAAAAATGGTTCATCATTGTTGGCATTTCGAAACTTGGTTCGAGAATTTCGGAAAGGAAAATGGTTCATGTTTTTCAAAAAGTGTTCATGATGTTTTTTTAATGTTCAAATTTTTTGAAAAATTGTTCATGAATTTCGAAAATTGGTTCATGAATTTCGAAAACCGATTCATGATTTTTTAAGAAAAAAACAAGAGGGAGCTGGTTCTTGTCACGAATTTTCTCACGCTCGTAGTCTTGAACGGTACGACCGGAACGAGCAAATAAACAGCGTACGTGATTACCGAACGGAAAGCAAACGGATGCAGTTTGCTCCCTGGGCCAAGCTCAATACTGAATAAAGGGACGCGTTTCAGGCGGCGCGTCTGGCTCGTACCGCTTCAAGTGGCATGTAGCAGCTACCGGCAAATAGGAATCGCCATTAAAGAGAGTCCGGAGCTCTATCTTTTTTTTTTTTGAGGGAATCCGAAGCTCTATCGTACATGTCTCTTCTACCTAGTGGGCTTATTCTTCAACCTTTTTATCCTTTAGTGTTTGTTTTTGTACGGGCCTTTCTCCTGTAGTTTGCTTGGGCCTAGTCTCCTTTGGTAAGAGTAAAAAGAATAGCTGGGGTGGGCCGGTGGCCTTGATTAAGGCCGAAATATTGAGCATAGTCCATAGGAACCACCATCACACAACTCGTCCGATTTCCTGTACCATCACGCGACTATTCGTTTTCTTTTAGGAAGGCAGCAGCGCTGCGTTCCTTATTTCACTTGTTTTATTATTTTTAAGAAACACAATACAATCTTAGACGTTTACAACGTGTATATACATTCATCCCTATGAACGCGCACATACACCCTATCCTATGAGCTCTGAAAGACTGAGTCGACGGATCAGGTCTTAAAATTGATGATTGATGTTTTTTCTAGAATGTTGTCTAAAGACTCTGTCTGTGGAGCCATAGTGGGTCTTTGTCCTAATTCTGTGCATGGGGGTGTTAGTTGCTTACAGTATGCTGATGATACTTTGCTTTTCTTGAAATCTGATATTTCTGGGGCCATCAATCTCAAATGGATCCTCACATGTTTTGAGCAAATTTCTGGAATGAGGGTCAACTATCATAAAAGTGAGCTCATTCCAATTAATTTAGATGATGATGAGTTTAGACCTTTTCTAGATATTTTTGAATGTGTTGGGGGTAGTTTTCCTGTTAAATATTTGGGGATCCCCCTGCATTTTGATAAACTGAGGAGAGAGGATCTTCAGCCTCTTATAGAAAACCTTCTTAAAAGGATTACTGGCTGGAGAGGTAAACTCCTTTCCTATGCTGCTAAAAGAGTGTTGATTCAGGCTTGCTTATCAAGCATCCCTATTTACCTCCTTTCTTTCTTTAAATTCCCCAAATGGGCCATTAAGCTCCTGGGCTCTCATATGGCTAACTTCTTCTGAAATGATGAAGAAGATAGACATAAAATTCACCTTGCTAACTGGCCCTCAGTCTGTATGAAAAAAGAGTTTGGAGGTCTGGGAATTCCAAATTTGTTAGACCTTAATTTGTGTTTGCTAGGATCTTGGATTAAAAGGTATATTCAGGGTGAGGGGAAACTCTGGAAAAGAATTATAGATGCTAAGTACAGAACTAAAAATCCTAATGTTCTTTGTTGCCATGATATTCACCCTTCCACTTTTTGGAAAGGTGTGATGTGGGCTTCTAGAGCTGTGGAAGTAGGTTATAAATGGCAAGTAGGTAATGGTAAACCTATCAAATTTTGGGAAGACGTGTGGTTTGGTAACTCTACTCTGGCCACTCAATACTGGGAAGTTTATTTGGTTTCCAATCAACAAACCAAAACTATAGCTGATCTTTGGAATGGTAGTAATCTTAGATGTGACTTTAGAAGAACTTTTACTGACCAGATGATGGTCAAGTGGCAGGAAATTTTGGGAATTGCCCAATCAGTTTCTCTGACAGAGGATGAGGATCAACTTATTTGGCAGTATGAGTCTAAGAGTGTTTATTCTTCTAGCTCCATGTATGCTTTGGTAAACTTTAGAGGGGTTACTCCTATTTATTTGCCTGCAGTTTGGAAGCTCAAAGTTCTCCCTAGGATTCAGATTTTTCTTTGGCTCTTTTCTCAAAACAAAATTCTTACTAGGGAAATCTTAGAGCCAGAGGTGTCCCAAAACCAATGGAATGCTCTCTTTGTAAAGAATTTGAATCTGTTAAACATTTATTTTTTGATTGTGTGGTTTCCAAGATGATCTGGACTGATGTTCAGGATATCTTTGGCATTTTAGTTGTTAATTTCGAATCTATTGCTTCAAGATGGCTTGGTAGTAAGAAACATTTGCAGTTTAATGTAGTTTCTGCTGTAGTTCTTTGGGGCATCTGGAATAATAGGAATAACATAGTTTTTAATCATGCCCCCTGGATTAACATGAAACAGGTCTGGCGTCTCGTCCTTTCGTATCTAAGGAATTGGAAGGTCCCATTCAAAGAGTTGGAGGAGGGAGGTTCATTCTGTTCATGGAACGGATGATAAATGTGTGAGGAACCCACCGGAGCTTATGGCAACCTGATCCGCAATGGCTTCGAGTGGATATCTACTTGAAACCACCGCTTGCCGAGCTATGGGGGACGTGCTGCTCTCGGAGACACATCCCGAGGCTGATGAGGTTCATGTGGTTCTTTGAGTTAGAGTTTCGTGATGCTTAGCCTCTTCTTCTCCTCCTCGCTCAATGTAATCTCTTAAAATTCTGAATTTCTAGCTTCTCTGCTCGCTTTTGTGCTTTCTGGTTTCCCCTTAAGGGTCCTGGAATTAGTAGTTTCCAGTTTAGCTTTAGTTTCCTTCGTTTTGTATCGGCACCTGAGGTACTGGTTTGTTTTTGGTTTCATTTCCTGAAATGGAACCGGGGATGACTCCCTGTTGATCTAAAAAAAATTGATGAAGTCATCACGGGTGTCTCGCTGTAGACGAGAACGTTGTCTTTCACTGAAAAAATATTCCGTCTTTTATACAACATTCAATGTCAAACTTAGGGTTCGAACTCTGGTGGACTGGGGATATAACCATCCTCCTAGCCATCCAAACAGGTTGATTTGCTCCTTACTTTATTTTCATTAAGCCACCGGGAGCTTTTTTTAAACGGGAGAGGTCCTTCATCAATTAATGCCATAAGTAAGAATGTCTTGCCAAATCCCTAATTGGAGATTGAAAATAGGAGTTGATAAAGAGGAAAAGTGAAGGGGGGCATGCACCACAGCATGCTTCGAACCCTACTCTTGCTTTTGCTCCTTTTGCTCCCATAACCCTCTTTCAAGACAAGGCCATAGCTTGGTACGAGTCTACTTATCCATTGGTTGTATGTCGTCTATGGCACAAATGGTCATTCCAAGGACAATAGAGATGGCGTATGGTATCCACTATGTATGAAAAACCACACCATAAGCCAAAAAGTGTACCTTAAAAGCTATCCATATACATAGTGAACTTTGTCCAACAGCCAAAATGCTTAATTAAGGATGACTCATAAGCTTTATGGGTAGTACACAAGCAATAAAAAAATACTATCTAGTACACATAGCAATAAAAAACTAATTTTTAGTTATAAGAATGTGTGTTGTTAGATCTTACATGTGGGTTCTAACTTATAGACAAGTTTGTCTGCATACATTATGATGTAATCAATTAGCTTATGTTGTAGTATGTGGCTTCCATCTTATAGTTTTGCCACGTACATAGGTGATGCCCTTACGCGACAATGCTAAGTGGTGAGATGCCCAGTGAAGATTGTATTGTGCCCACGCCTTTTTACCGTGGCATCACGATTTCAGTCATAGTTGACATGATAATTGTAAATCGGTGACTCCGCCACTGGTAGAAAACACCCCATGTGTCCCGGTTGGTAAGGGGCATTAGTCCCGGTTGCCCAACCGGGACGGGGCAATCGGGACTAAAGCCCGAACCTTTAGTCCCGGTTGCCCCACCAACCGGGACAAAAGATCATACACGCGTACTGCACGCGGCGAGGAGGGTGAGTTAGTCCCGTCGTAATACTGAACCGACTAATAACCTTCGCCGCGTAGATTTGGCCCATTTCTCTGCCGCGTAGAATTCATTTTGCACATTTTGTTGTGGCAAGATTTTCGCCACTTTTGTGCCGCTACAGAATTCATTTAGGTTGTTTTATTGTTTATTTAGTGTTTTGCACTTATCAATGAAGGAACCTTATATTACACAAGATCATCATGACAACATTACATTCAATACACGGATCGAGTTCATGCACTACATACAAAAGTATTCCCTTGTCTATACACCCGAGTTGCTATTTTTACAATCCCTATTGTCTATACACAGAATAGTACTCCTTTCGGTCTAGGACTTCGCATCCAAGAATCCCGCCAATTCCTCCCGAATTGCTCGACGCGATCCTTTGGCGTAAGACCGTCCGTAGACGCTCGATCTAATTTAAAAAGGAGTCACTATATGAATGAAACTAAACACAATTTGTTTGAAAATAAAACTATAGAAATTGTTTACATACGTGGAGTTGCTCTAAATTTCTGCCCTTCTCATCGCACGCCCGGGATGAACTCGCAAACATAGTATCCACAGAGATTGTTACCGTCCCCGTGTCGCACTTCACAAGAACATAGTTCAATCAAAATAATAATCAAGCATGATAATAATCGTATCAAAACTAGAATCAAAGATATGCGGATATAGCTAGTGGTGCTTACATTTAGTGGTTGAAATGTAAGCTCCTCTTTCCAAACACCCTAGCCTTGTTGGTGAACCGTTCCAAGCGCCGGCGAGAAAACGAATAAAATAAGTTCTTAAGTACTTGATATCATAAAATTCACGAACATTGCCGATATAGTGTCGTAATGATTAGAATTACTGGAGAAGTATCTCGCATGTCCTTCCACGCCTCAAGGGGTTTATGTTTCGAGTCCATGACTAGTACACGCCTTTGTCAAGTTGAATGATTAATGTAATATAGTGGAAGCTGTGAATGCATAACTAATCAATTATATACTTAACATCGAGTTAGCGAAATAGAAAGTGTATACAAGACAATAACACTCATCGAAGTTGTAAGGAAAAAGTATTTCCTTTTGGTTTCTTGAAACCTTAACGCGTGTACTATATTATCCTCCGTATCCTGGGGGCTTATTTTGAGATTAGCTTCATGAACCCAATATGGGTCAATGAAGCCAATATCATAGATTTGTCCTCTGCTGCATTCGAGAATCTTCATTCTGCATATTACAGTATGATTATATACATGCAATAAACAAAGTGAGATAGCCGGAGACTAAGTTAATTACAGAATTAGTACTTACAGACAATAGGCACTGATGAGCGATTTGTCCAAGGCGTCTTGATTGAATAATTGAAATAGCTCATTAAATTCAATGGATATCATGTCATCATTTTCTTTCCCATGATGCTTTTTGTAACCCTCAAGACTATCCAATTAGCCCGCCCTTGTGGCGTGCATGTACCAGTTATGCAATCTTCGCATTTTTGTTGAAATATTATTTACCTCCTTAGGTTTGACGAGAGGTTTGCCGTCTTTATTTGTATGCTACTTCACTCACGGAAGAACTCTAATCGATAAGTCTTGGGCAATACTCATACCTTGAGCAATGCGGCATTCTCCGTGTGTAACTACCTCGGATCATATTGCTCTTCGCCCCATATTTGCTCGACCCACATTGGTTTGAGAAATCACCTTGAGAGGCGCAAGTCTGTTTGCTTGTTCTCCGAGCCGGGCAACAGATTTCCGCTTGCATCGATCGCTCTTGAGGCTTTTGTGCATGTGACTTGAGAATAGAACGCTCATAGTCGATGACAGCTTTGGCTCGGGTTGATGAAGAGTCTTTAGCATTTTCAACACTTTGGCTTTTCTTCTTTGGTCTTTGGGAACTCGCTCTTTCGGCGCCTCGCCTAGCTTAAACGCTGTCGTTTCCGCATCAACGATCCGCGATCTCCTCTTCAAGATACCATAAGCTCTCTTGGGAGGAACCGTTGGTACTTTTGGAAGAGGCTCTTGTTTACGTTTGGCGATCGCTACGACGCCTGAGCGATGCGCTTCGCTTTTATCCCGAGGCGCCGGATGGCTCCCAAGCGATGGCTGCCGAGATTGGTGAGGCGACGGAGCGTGTGAGGCGACGAAGACGGCTGCCAAGGCGGCGACCTCGCTGGAGACGGGTGAGGCGGCGGCGAAGATGGCCTTGGCGTGTGATTTGAAGCACGATACAATCCTTCGCCATAGAATGGTGACGTTTTTGCGTCACCAGCGATCACATCCCTTCACCCGGGGTAGTGAAGATCCAAAACCTCAAAGGTGGGCATGATTTCATCCACGCCGACAACAGCGTAGCCCTCTGGAACCGGACTTTGGTAAGTTGGTGTGGGTCCAATTGGTAAGGCATAGCCGCCACCTTCATTGATATGTTCACAACTTTGACATGTAGCTCATGTGTCATCTCGTGATATCATCCACTGGGTAGCCAGGAGCCATCGTCGGTGCATCATCCAGATCGCCATTGTCATCACCGGGACCTCGGTGGAAGCCACCGCTTTTCGATTATTCGATAGGCGGTAGCATCGAATGCAGTGTCTTCGAGATGGGGCGCGGTAGTACTTTGCTCTTTAAGTGAGTTAATTTCATCTTGTTGTTGCTTTAATCGTTCTTCAATTAAACGCATTCGCTCTTTCGACTTTCGCTTCAACTGCCGCCTGCCTTACTCCTCCGACGGCTTCTATCGGGATATTTCTTCCTCTCTTGAAACCCAGTCCTCCATGATTGGGAGCCTATTGTGCCTCGTGTTCGTCCATCATGTTCCTTATTTCCAAGGCGAGTGTGAGCTCATCATTCTCTCTATCGGAATGAAGTCCCCATCTTTAACAAATTTTTGCTTTTCTCATCCTCTCGATTGGCAAGGGTCTTCTTTATGTCGTATGGTATATATACACCTCCTTCCGAGTCCAACGTGCCCCATGCCCGTAAAACCAATTCCTTGCACGCTCTACCCAATCATCCATCTCTGGGTGATATTTTTATCACGCAGCCTCGCTCAAGTTTCTCCCACTTAGGAATGCCACCAGAGCCACCTTGCCCCATAGTATGGTGATACTTCTTGTTAGCGAGATTCACTTATTCGTTTTACATTTTCTTAGCTTTTTCGATTTCTTGTATTCCACAAACTCATCCCGTAATGGTTTTATCTTCTCAAACCGAATATTCTTGAAATCGGAGTCTTCTTTTTCACGACATAGTCAAGGTGCAATCTTTTCTTCCAGTTGGTGAAACATGGGCCATCTTCTTCAAAGCCCACTCCCGACCTTAGCCTCCATGGCTCTCCCATGTTGTAAGGCGTCCTCAATCGATCCTCGCATTTGGATCCAGCTCTATCTTCGGTAGTTTGAAATTAACCATGAGCCTCTTCCACAAGAAATCTTTGGCGTGGTTAGGACAAATAAACATGTTCCTCTTCATCCGCATTAGCGTGCCTATTCCAATTTCTAATGGTGATCGGGATTAAGTCCCTAACGATTACTCCGCATTGTGCCACAAATTTGGTTGCGACAACTTCGGAGTCGCTTGGTCGTCTGCAGCGACATCTTCGATCCTGAACCTCTCATGGTCTTCCAACTTTTGGTTGGGCCTCGTCGCTCTTTTCAAGAGATTCCTTGATTCGAGGGCTAAAAGAAGAAAGATCGCCGTTACTATTTCTATATAGATAGCAGATGATTAATTAATGAATTGATTTATATTACATGCACCTTGCGAGCGGTCGTCTTCTCGATTACACAAGGCATCGCCTTCTCCCTCGGAAGGCAACACCTTCAACCTCAAACAAGTTGTCTACTCCGGTAAAGAGGATCACCCTCACCGAGTTGTTCGTAAACGTTGATACGTCTAAATTATCTTCCCCACGGATCACACCTTGGATCAACTCTTCCTTTTCTTCGTCTCTGACGTGTGGATCCATATTTTCTGCATAGGTGGAAAAACGAATAAGTCAAAGCGGCTAAAGGAGAAAGTTAAGGAGAAACCCTGATATATACATACACAATAATAACAATGAAGAGAAACCCTAAACCTAGCTACAAAAAGGAAACCGTGTAGTAGATAGGTAACTCTAGCTAAAATCAACGGTTATCAATATTCCGGAGTTAGAGGTGTAACCTAGTTCGAGAAACCTCCGATGCATATGAGAGGGAACCCACATGCACCTAAGGGGTATTAATGATTCTTATCTAACCACAAAGATCGGCAATGTGAATCAGTGCAGGGCTACCCACATTGACCGACCAAGTGGAAGACCAATAATACCAAACTAATTAATAAACCTAATAATACCTAACTAATAATAAACCTAATAATCGAAACACCGAAAAGAAAGGAAACAATCAACACATGGCATCGATGCAATGCTCAAGCAAGTATGATGATATGACAAGTTAATTTGCATTGGAATGTAACCCTAAGACATGCTCGACGATTTAATCGGGGTTCCGACGGTGAAAACCCTAACTCGGGAAACTCCTAACATATGAGAGGGTGCATTTGTTCTTCTAATTATACTTGTCATTTAAATTGTTGAACAATGCATGATTATAGGATAAATAGATAGGTTTCATTTTCTGAACAATTTGATATATTATTTGTATTTTTCGACTTATAAATAAAAAGATATTGAATTTACAAGTTTATATCAATTTCGAATTAAAAAGGCAAATAATTTTTACACGGGCGCCTACCCATCGAGGTCGACAGATGGGCCCCAGCTGCCACCACACGAGCACGAGTGACGCCAAGACGACGTCATCGGGCGATGACTCGAGCAATGGGCGGCGATAGCGAGCACCCCGACGCGGATGGGCGCGTTAGAGAGCGCGTCTGAGGAGAAAGGGTGGTGGCGCCGATCCTTGTTGGTCACCGGGCGTCGCCTCGAGCCGAGCTCGGCGGCGTCGTGGCTGCACACGCGGGAGAGGAGTATAGGAGGAGAGGGAAAGAAGACCACCGTGAGGATCGGCTCGCACCAGAACACGACGGAGGTGGTGGCGAGGCCGGCGATCTCGGAGACGGAATCGACGGAGGCGACGCCACGGACGAGCTTCAATCCAGCGATTGAGGTCACGCGAGAGGGAAAATAGCAGCGTGGGCGGAGGCATGGCGATGGCGAACGCTGGGTGGCGGCGACTCGGGCCACGGCGTAGAGCGCAAGGCGGTGAAGCGAGAAGTGAGATGGGGAAGAAGAAGAGGAGAGCAGCTTATAAGCGAATGGGTCATTTGTCGGTTGATGGCTCCAACTGGGACTAAAGAGATACGTCCCGGTTGGAGCCACCAACGGACCTATACTCCACTTTTTTCCAATTTTCAGAATCGAGGGCGCTAGGATTTAGTCGGTTGGTGGCTCCAACCGACATATTCTGCTTTCAAAAAATTTCAGTTTTCTCTCTGTTCCGCCTTATTTTTATTTTGGGGTTTAAATTTGTATTGTTTTTAAATGATAATTAATTTGGAATTTAGAAAACTTTAAACATAAAAGTGTTTGGATTTGAATAAATAATTCAAAACCATTTTCTGTTTTAAAAAATAATTAATGTAACCATTTAAAATATGAACCATTTACAATTAAAAATGAATTAACTTTTATTTTTTTTATCAATTTGGAATTTAGAAAAACTTTAAACATAAAAAGTGTTTGGATTTGAATAAATAATTCAAAACCATTTTCTGTTTTAAAAAATAACTAATGTAACCATTTAAAATATGAACCATTTACAATTAAAAATGAATTAACTTTTATTTTTTTAATATCAATTTGGAATTTAGAAAAACTTTAAACATAAAAAGTGTTTGGATTTGAATAAATAATCCAAAACCATTTTCTATTTCTAAAAAATAATTAATGTAACCTTTTAAAGATAATTAACTTATATTTTTGAATATTAAGTTGGAATTTAGAAAAACTTTAAACATAAGAAGTGTTTGGATTTGAATAAATAATTCAAAAACATTTTCTGTTTTAAAAAATAATTAATGTAACCATTTAAAATATGAACCATTTACAATTAAAAATGAATTAACTTATATTTTTTAATATCAATTTGGAATTTAGAAAAACTTTAAACATAAGAAGTGTTTGGATTTGAATAAATAATTCAAAACATATTCTATTTTTAAAAAATAATTAATGTAACCTTTTAAAATGAATTAACTTATATTTTTGAATATTAATTTGGAATTTAGAAAAACTTTAAACATAAGAAGTGTTTGGATTTGAATAAATAATTCAAAACATTTTCTGTTTTAAAAATAATTAATGTAACCATTTAAAATATGAACCATTTACAATTAAAATGAATTAACTTATATTTTTTAATATCAATTTGGAATTTAGAAAAACTTTAAACATAAGAAGTGTTTGGATTTGAATAAATAATTCAAAAACATATTCTATTTTTAAAAAATAATTAATGTAACCTTTTAAAATGAATTAACTTATATTTTTGAATATTAATTTGGAATTTAGAAAAACTTTAAACATAAGAAGTGTTTGGATTTGAATAAATAATTCAAAACATTTTCATTTTAAAAATAATTAATGTAACCATTTAAAATATGAACCATTTACAATTAAAATGAATTAACTTATATTTTTTTAATATCAATTTGGAATTTAGAAAAACTTTAAACATAAAAAGTGTTTGGATTTAAATAAATAATTCAAAAACATTTTCTGTTTTAAAAAATAATTAATGTAACCATTTAAAATATGAACCATTTACAATTAAAAATGAATTAACTTATATTTTTTAATATCAATTTGGAATTTAGAAAAACTTTAAACATAAGAAGTGTATGGATTTGAATAAATAATTCAAAACATATTCTATTTTAAAAATAATTAATGTAACCTTTTAAAATGAATTAACTTATATTCTATTTTTGAATATTAATTTTTAAAAGCGACCGCTTTTTTCGGAAAATGGAAAAGGGCTTTTCATGCGACAAAAGGAAAACTTCCTCTGCAACATTGTTCTCCATACCAATGTCCACACACATGCATAATATGGGCACAACATCACAAACTATGCCGTGATTCAGACATAACATCGGTCATTTGACCGAAAGCCATGAAACCTCGAACATGATAGGTCATTTTGTGAAGGTTTTTGAAACATGATCAATATACCAAGTCTCGGTATTTTTCCTTTCAACTATGTAACATAATATGACACCACGCCAAGGATTTTCATTGTTCGGATTTTTTGAATTTATTATGCCCGTTTTGAATTATTTGAATTTCTAACTATGGTCGAACCGGTGTGCATGAAGATAGGGGCGGGCATCGTTAGAACTTGCATTGGATCCTTGTTGTCATTCCGCATAACCGGTCTATCTTTACCCTTCCCATTCAGTTGACCCATTTGCAGTAAACAAAGGGACCTTAAAGAGACTCCATAGTCTAGTTCCCATATCTCCTCTATGTAACCATAATATGTGTCCTTTTGTCCATTCTCGCCTATTGCATCAAAGCGGACACCACTATTTTGGTTGGTGCTCTTTTATCTTGGGCGATCGTGTAGAATGTATTCCCATTTATTTACCTTGGAAATTCAATACAGAGAAGATGGTGACGCGCCAACAAGTATAGCCGATCTCCAACAGTGGTGTCATTCAAGAGATGTGTCCATCCAACCAACCGATGACTTCATGTGTTCATCGTAATCCATGATTCAGCTTCCCGGGTTTTGAGCGTACAATATTCTTGTGTTCCTCCATATCTGAGCTGCCAAGGTGGAATTATGTAGAACTGTAGTGTGCTTTAGTGAAAGAATCCCGTCCCTACATATCGGTGCTTTCTTTCCAAATGTGCCTTTTCCTTAGTCTTCCCTCATGCCGCAGTCGAAACACCAATCGGCTTAAGGTCGTCGAATAAAGTCAATGAAAACTCAATGACCTCCTCTGCTCCATATCCCTTGGAGATGCTTCCTTCAGTCTAGCAGTTATGAACATATTTCTTTAAGACTCCATGAACCTCTCAAAGGGAACATATTGTGCAGAAATCGGACCGAGAATGGCAATCTCTTCCACTAGATGAACCAGAGATGCGTCATAATATTGAAGAAGGATGGTGGGAACACCAATTCAAAACTAACAAGACATTGTACCACATCCTTCTCAGAACCTTGGCGAATATCTGGATTGATTACCTTCGAGATATTGCATTGAGAAATGCACCAGCTTCACAATGGGTACTCGAACATTTTTTCGGTAGAAGCCCCTCAATGCAATCGGAAGCAATGCGTCATAATCACGTGTGATCATGAGACTTCAGTTTTGGAACTTTTTCTCCGCCATATTTATTATCCCCTTTATATTAGATGAGAAGCCCGATGGCACCTTGATACCGTAAAGGACTTCAAAAGATTTCCTTCTGCTTTGGTAAGAGCATAGCCGTACGACTTAAGTGACGCCCTTTATCCGCCTTGTTATCTGTATGCATGTTCTTTGGGTCTTTCATAATTTGTTGGTCCTCCTGCTTGGTGTATCTTTTGTCTTCCCATACACGCCTAGGAATCCTAGCGAGTTCACGCAGAGATTCTTCGTCACGTGCATCACGTCGATTGAAGAGCGGACACGCAGGACTTTCCAATATGGCTCCCAAAATATAGATTTCTTCTTCCACATGGGTGCGTGTCCTGTAGCGACGTCGTTGAATCGATTGACCGGGACCCTTTCCAAAGATTACTTCTATGTCCTTGACCATACCAAATACATCATCACCGCCCAAATAGGGAGTTCAGCTTCTTCCTGATCCGCCTGCTTTGAAATGCTTGCCTTTCTTTCTTACGGATGATTGGTGGAAGAAATCGTCGATTCGCTAGGTACACAACCTTCTTGCATTTATGCAAATATGTACCTTCGGTCTTATCTAAACAGTGGGTACATGCCTTATATCCTTTGTTTGTCCGTCACGAAAGGTTACTAAGAGCGTGCCAATCATTGATGGTTACGAATAACCCTCGTAGATTAAATGGCTCTGTTTGTTCTCATCCCACGCACGTACACCTGGTTTGCCCCCACAACCGTAAGAGTTCTTCAACTAATGGCCTAAGGTACACATCAATGTCGTTGCCGGTTGCTTCGGGCCTTGGATGAGCACCGCATCATAATGAACTTACGCTTCATGCACAACCAAGGAGGCAGGTTGTAGATACATAGAGTCACGGGCCGTCTTTGGATCGCAGCTCTGCTCCCCAAAAGGATTCATGCCATCCGTATTAGACCAAACCATAAGTTCCTTGCGCCACCGCAAAGTCGGGAAGTCTCTCTCGATTTTTCTCCACTGTGACCCATCGGGGTGTCTCAACTCCCGTCTTTCTTACGGTCTTCTTTGTGCCATCGCAACAACCGGCATGCTCTTTGTTTCGAACATGCGTTTCAACCTTGGTATTATAGGAGCATACCACATAACCTTAGCAGAACCCTCTTCCGGAGGCTCTCCCTCAACATCACCGGTCATCTCGTCGATCTTATACCGAACGCGTTGCATACCGGCATTTATCTAAATTCTCATACTCCTTACATGTAGAGGATGCGATCATTAATGCATGCATGTATCTTTTGCACATCTAATCCCGGAGGATGAGAGTCTTCTTTGCTTCGTAGGTACTATCGGGAAGTTCGTTATGTTTTGGAAACTTGGCTTCATTATTTTCAGATCTTTTCAAATGAGGAGTCGGTTAGACCACACTGCCTTCCATCGCAACAATTCCAAAGGTCGCATCGAGCTTTGTGCCATCTTCACAATTTGGGTACAACAATTTCTTGTGATCTTCTAACATGCCCTCTAACTTCAACTTCTCATTTTACATTTCACGCCTCGCTTTGCATCGAAATGACCCTACCAAGTTCATCGGCTCATCGATGCCCGTTCTTCACCTTTTTCCTCTCCATTGTCTTCCATTGCGGTATCAGATTCAGAAACATATGATGATAGTTGTTATCATCATCTTCTTCTTCACCATCTTCCATCATAACCCCTCTTTCCCGTGCTTGGTCCAAAGAATTATAGTTGGGCATGAAACCTTTCATAATCGGTGGCGCGAATGATTTTCGAGGAAGAGTACTCCTTGTTGTTCCGACATTGAACACATGGACAACGATAAATCCATTCTCTTTGTTTGCAGAGCCACATCGATAAATTTATCCACGCCTTTGATATACCCGGCTACCCGCGGTCACCGTACATCCATTCCCGACCGCTCATCTCGCATCATATAAGTAAGTTTATCAAAAAACAGGACATCATAAATAGTGAAATAACCAATTCACACCGACACATGAATTGTATCAATGACCTAGAAAAGATAAGATTGCTAACCTCAAGTGCGTCTCGGACACCTTCTATATTTTTGTTCTATGAGAAATTCAACGGATTTTTCACTCAAACATTTCAACAAACACCTTCCATGCATGCATGAGAAAAACTAGCACACACCCTCACAGCTTACACCATTCGAAAAAAGCAGTGGAGAGGAGGGGTGGGCGTTGCATTTATAGAGGCGGGGTCTTTAGTCGGTTGGAGCCAAGAATCGGGACTAAAAAGTGCGAGCCACGTGGCCAAACCTTTAGTCCCGGTTGGTGGCTCCAACCGGACGCATGCCTCACCAACCGACCCATGCCCTGGCCCGTGCCCGCTCCAACCGACGCAGCGTTAGTCCTGATTCTGGCGCAACCGGGACTAATGCTCCCAGGGGTGGCGAACGGATGGCCCTTTTTCCTCTAGTGCGCATCTGTAAATATTAGAATAAACTATTAACATAACACACATGATTTATTTGATATCAATATTACTTGTGGATGTAGTTTAGGTTTTACTGTAACATTTGAATAACAACCCTTCATTTTTGTCCATCTAAAGTCTTACTATATTACTTTATTACTTTGTTGTTTTGTATTTAAGTCTCCTGATCATAGTTTCACCTCAAGCCCTTGAAATCGCAGGATCGGTCCTCAATGGTTATTCAACAGAATAATGTTAAAGCACGCCCAAACAATAAGGATCTTAGATAAATTTAAAAGATGTAATGTGATCTTTTGAAGTCGTAGCCTCGATCGAGGCTCATCTCTTTTGCGTCTCAATTTTTTTCTACACGAGTAGTATTAGTTAGCTTCATAATTCCGGTAAGCGGTGTCGGTCTTAACAAAACTGCATGTGCACGTATAACACACCGAAACATAAAGTGTGAGACCCGTACGTAGAATATATTTCCTCGGATTCTCTATTTTCTTTTCTGTCGGTGCATGATGATAATGACGAGTCGTTCTTGTAGCTACTTGTGGTTTGTCTTTGGCACAAAGTCAGAACCTTGAAATTGGATTTATATGCTCTGCTAAGTTGGAGTATTGCGCATTTGCAGCTGATGAGTCACCAAACTCACCCTGTGGTATGAAAGAAGGAAAAAAATTGGCAAAGATGAAATGAAGGGGATCGATGATGCATGATGATCCATCTCTGTCTGCATGCGTTCAGATCGCTGTCAAACTGAAACCGAAAAAAGGCGTCGAGTCTTGCTTCGTTTCCAGACCAAGCCAAACTCTGGAAAATCAGGTCGAGTTTGGTCGGGCCCCATTGATGCATTCTGGTGTGCTCAGCTTTCGTTTGGTTTCCCCCCACGCCACGCGCTGCATTCCTTTTTGCTGGTTGTTGGCATCCATGTCGACCACAGTACATGTGTGAAACCATATGCATGCACGATGATGTACAGTACTGGAAGCGAATAGTTTGAGTTAATTTTAATGATAATCTCTCCGCATTTTCCGCTGATGGGTCACTCATGAAGTCCCGATCCATCAACGTTGTCAGTGGGAAAGATCGAGTACGTAGACAAAGAAGATGAAGAAAAGGAAGATCAGTCTCTGTCAGCTTAAATAAACCCGAAAAGGCGTTGAGGATCGTGCAGTGTGATCCCCCTTCCAAGCAAACTTGGAAAAAAAAAAATCCATCGAGTACCGTCGTCCCGACGAACCCATGCAAAAAAAAAAAAAAAGTAGCAATTCTGGTGTTCATTCCATTTGCGGGTTTCTGGCCATCGTTGACAACCACCACTGGCAACGAGACACGCCCAATGATTGGTCGACAGCTAATGTAAATCCCGCCACGTGGCATGTAAACGTGTACATGTGCGTGCCCTCCATAGATCGGCCGCCGACTGACAGGAGGAATATGAGTCGTTGACTAAATCTTGGCGCTGGGATGAGCATATTTTCCTGTCGATCGATCTGCCTAACATGCACGGCATGATCCAGCCCAGTTACGACAGACTTCCGGACGTAGTAGAGCAGTGCTGTTCATATAGGAAAACTTTTTTATTTTTATTTTCAAGTAGCTGGCGTGTGTGTACGTTTGCTTGCTCGATCTGGCCGGCTAAGCGTGTGTTTGGTAGTCCGGGTGGGCAATCTCATCTCATACAATCTGAGTCTAGCTATGTTAACTAGATACAAGTGTTTTTACAATGTGATGTTTGGCAGGTCGTGTTAGACGAGCTGTGCTCGGTTGAGTTTGTGTTTGGTGTCAACGTATGACATGAGGTAGGCTGGCTATTATTAAACAGCAATCAAGTCCCTGGATAAAAAGATAAAAGCAATCGGGTCCTTAATTACAAAACCAAAAAAGCAATCAGGTCCCTGCTGGTACGGCTCCGGCGCCGCCACAGCCATGCGCTACCCGCCGCCGGCGAGAGAGACTACGCCAGGACGCCCAGAAGCTCCGTCGCAAGCTGCCGCCACGCGCCGCTGCCGCCCGAAGCGCCGCCGCTTCGTTGCCTCTGCATGCTTCGCCCGAAGCGCCGCCACGCCTGGCTCGCTTCTGCATGCTTCGCCCGAAGCGCCGCCGCCGCTGCCGCTCGTTGCTCAAGCTTCGCCCGCGCCGCCGCCACGCCCGCTGCTGCCGTTTCGCATGCTTCGCCCGGCCGCGCCACGCCACGTTCTTTGCTCGCATGCTTCGCCCGAAGCGCTGGTTAGCGTGCTTCGCTCCGAGAGAGGCACAGAGATGCGCGCGGTGGAAGAGCCTAGTTCCGACGGTCTGAAGAGGCGTAGCAGGGAGAGGCACGCAGAAACGAGAGACGCACATAGCCCCGGGCGGGGCAAATGGGATGCTAGGCCTCGACCCCTGTCGGTCTTGAGAGACACGTCACGCGTGGGGGCGTGCTCAAGGTTGCAGTTGTGAAGCCCGATTTGAGCTTCGATCACAACCGGGCAGGGCTGAGGACCCTTTTCCGCATCAGGTGGGCACTGCCGGAGGAAGCCGATCCGAGCTAACAAACAACAAAACATGGTATGAGATGAGATTATCTGAGTCTAGATTTATTTTTCCGATAAGCCTAAAACATCTTATATTTTAAAACTTAGGGAGTAGATAAGATTGGCATTAGCGCGATCGAATCCGGTCCATGTGCAGCTAGAAGAAGCGTATAGGAATACATCGTCAGAGGAAGGAATTGGGAAAACAAATTCCCTACGTCCCGTCCTTTCCCTTGAGTGCTCCGTTTGTATGGGGTGCTGGGCTGGGAAAGAACAAGAATATCCCATACTAGATCGGTACTCTAGCAGCCACGGCGCCAACCAGATCTTGCGACTAGCAAGCCCCATAGGCCATAGCTTGCCACCACCGACCGCCGTAGCTCGCTAGTCGCTAGTCGCTACGTCGAGCTCGGCCCATGGACCATGCATGGTGCCAGGCTACTACTTACGTCGGGCGCGTCCAAATCCGCAGCAATTTCCATACTATGGCTCCGCCGACATGGTGGGACTGTCTTCCTCCTATTTATTAATCTGCTATGATAGCATTGTGTCAAAACAAATATTCTGCTCTGACCGCAACTCCACATGGTACCCCTAGGGGCGTGTTTGTTTGCTCGTTTCCATGTTTCTCGCATGGAGCGAAAAAAAATAAGGGCTTTTGGTTGGTTCCGTGCGGGTGAAGAAATCTTTGCATCGTACAACCCGGCCCTCGAGGAACGTCCAAATCGGACGTTTCCGCTAAGCCAAATTCTTCTCGTGCTCACGGGGGAAGAATATGCTGGCTCGCGTGCAGGTAAGGGATGGCGGGAGAAATTTGGGTTACCGCCAGCCGATTTACGGCGGCTATTTACAACGCCCCTCCACCGGCTTTAAAATCTCCGCCACCATTTCTCCCAATTTCGAGCAGGTAAACAGCGCCTCCTACTCTGGTGGGTCTAGCTCATCTCCGGCAAGCCTTCCTCCTAGGCTATCTCCGACATGTCGTCCCCGTCGGTCGAGATTGAGATCATGCTAAGAACCACATAGCCCTAACTCTCGCGCCTTAGATCTGTTGCCATGTTCTAGCTCACAATTCATATGTTCGCATGTGCTCGCCTCTAATAGATCGTGGTCCATTTTGGCAGTTAGTATGCATGCTGTACTATTGGGATTGGCATGTGCCGTAGGTCGGATTAGTGTTACAAGTATAGTTCTTCCCCTAGAACTAAACGCGTTGTGTATCTCTTGTGCCGTAGGAGAATGTTGTGTTCCCTGATCTGTCTGCAACCTCTGTGAGGCCTCTGCGTTATGTGTCGATGCCTGATGCGGTGACCATGAGGAAGTTGGCCATGTCATGGACAGCATCTCTGTCCACCTTCGTCCAGAATCAGGTCTGCCAGTTGATCGATAAAAAGGGGTTCAGTTGTTCGGGGATTCATAGAGGTGGACATGTGCTTGATTGCATAGGATGTTTTCAAGTTCTATGGTCGGATAGTCACTTCGAACCAGGTGTACAACCACATGAGGCACTGAAGAGTTAGGTGGATTTGGGTGCTGAGGATCAAGAGGCTTGAGAACATGCACTGGGTTGAGGACACCTCTTCTATCATGATGGACAATGATGATTACTATGTGCACATCAAGGTTCGATATATGTGCACTTGCATCACTAGTTGTAAATCTCACATATGAACTACATGACTTGAACTAACTGTGATTCTCATGTAGACTCGGTCGAAGGTGGTATGTATATTTTGTAAGGTGGTATTCAGTTATAACCCCTCCGTTTATGACGAACTTGTGATGCATCACAGACAATTGTTTGTAAACTCGTGATGCAGCACAACCGCCATGACTGATTATATCGATTCAGTCTTAATATAATCTAGTAGTTCTTTGAATTGCAATTTTCTGAACTTTGTTTTCTGCCTTGCTAATGTTGTGTAAGCTCACCTCACCAGAGAGGAGGTAAGGCTATCAGGGACAATGCAACTAGCCAAACAAGTACCAATTTTGTGAAAACTAAGAATGCATGGAACCAAACAACTGGGGCTTGGCTTCCAAACCCTTAGGGAAATGTGAATACATGGAACCAAACGAATGGCCCTTTTGGCACGAGAGGTTGCATTTCCGCGTGTAGCTTCCATGGAGCCATGATCTCCAGGTGCGAATAAAAGCCACGAGCAACCAAACATGCCCCTACTTTCGAAGTACTCGGCAAAGCCCACACAACAAACGGCGGTGGTGGAGCCCTTCTCCAAGGGTGTCGGCGGTGAGCAGCGGGATTTTGGCGGCACAGTGCTGCGGATCTTCGGTGGTGATCTCGATGCATAAGACGGTGGGGGTCCTTGCCTAGTTGTGCCGCCCTTGTAGTTATGGTTGCAGTGGCCGAGACGGTGGTTATACACAGCCGACGGTTCATCCTGGCTACGACGGCTCCATGGAACCATGGTGGTGCCAGCGTTTGATGAGCTAGGCTTGGCCATGGTTGTGGCATGGCTGGACGTCACCGTACAACTGCTACCATGACGGAGCGACAGACGTCATGCTTCTCTCCGGATAGATCGACGACAGTTGGGGTGGTGGTGGCCTCCCTCTCCTGCGGAGTATGCACTTTATGTTTGTTGGTAATTATGTTAAGAGATACTATTCCAATATCAATAAAGGAGTATGCACATATATTGCTAACTTATTATTGAACCCAAATTGCAAGATACATTTTCCAACGGTTTACTTTATACTATAGAAGTTCTATAATTTTGCACACCAAAAATACACTAGAAGGACTGCTAAGATATATTTTCCATGATACGCTTTAGAGATCTCTATGATAATAACTGAGGATATTAAAATATGTACACGAAACACATATATACACACAAATACATTTGTATACACGATATAATTTCTGCAACTATGAAAAAACAACCCAAGTGGAAATGTTATTACAACATAATATTTCAAATTAGCACAAAACTTTGTAGTGATATGCACCATAACTATTGTTAACTATGTTATCAAATGTAACAAAAAATCATACTCTTTAGGATTATAGTTCGGTCCCTTTTCGAAAAAAAGGATTATAGTTCGGTAAAGCTAAACTGAAAATAATTATAAAAGTTTAGTATAAATATATTTATGTTAATTGTTCCACATTTATAAAATAATTATCGATCGGCCGTCACCTTAGACCATGTCAAAATATAACTAAGTAAATAATATTATCGCAAGGACTTGGAAAACTCTATGATTCTGGTAATCAATCATGTTAATATATTTTTCAAATATGCATCATATCTGTTTCGTTAATAATTGTTGTTATCTTTTTTATCCAAATCTCACATCATGGTGTGTTTACGTTGAGCCTACCAATCTCTAACTATCAATAACATATTCAAAAAAAATATAGGTGTATTCCGTGATTTGATTAAAAAAGAGTAACGAAATGCATAATATATGACGTTAGGATCAAGACCCACAATTAAGAATATTCCATACTAAACTAATATAACTTACCTTGGTGTAATCCATGTCACTTTACCCTACATCTTTCAGCAGTATGTGGCATGTTCAGTTTGCGGACTAGCAGTCACCCTATTCCAATTAATTATGTAGTACATAAATTTTCAAGTGCTTCTTAGATATATATGAAGCAACAATGAAAGAGAACTCCTCTACGGACATCTCTATTGTAGTTTGGGCATTGTTGATGCAAAATACCTATGGAAAACTCAGAGATGAAACAAGGTGTGCAAGTGTAGGTGGCATCACGATGCTTTTCGACATCCTGTCGTCCTAAGATTTAGAAAGTTCTGAACACTCTAGCAATTAAGAGGGTACAATGATCGAGCGAGAGCAAACAAGACAATTTACTTCTAATTGATCGTCTCGTTGATGCAATAGAAAAAAAATCGAAAACACGAAATGAACAAAATATAAATATATGTTCATGTTCAGTATAACGATATTGGTCTTTTTATTGTGGTTAGTAAGTGAATGCTCATTGTTTTTCTTAGACATTACTTGGTCAAAGAAAATCTTGTTCGACTTTAAAAAATCAGTACACCTAAACACCTTATAAGAAGGAAGCGGGAGAGAGCATTTGCTATTTCACATTCATATATGTGTCTTTTGTTGTGCCCATGAAAATGTATGAAATGGAAACTACATATAGGACACAATGGTGTGCATGTGGTTACATTTTTAAGACCTCAAAAAAGAAACATTTTAAAAAATTCCTAGATCACTGAACGCAAAAGTACAATATATGTTCAGCACATCATGTTTAGATCAATTGACGTACACAGGCGACCTCTGCACCCATCTCTTATTGGTTCCCTCCTGATCCTGAAGCCGAAGGTGGGCTGGCACACAACTTCCCGTTCTTCGGTCTTTATCTAGCAGCACCCTTTCACATCCGTATCTCTTTCTTTTTCTTCTGGTGATATGGTGCTGTGTCGGTCACTCCACTCTATTCTTGGTGCTACGTCAGGAAACATTTTGAGCCTGATTCAATGTAATCTCTGCGCATTTTCCGCTGACGGGTCACTCGCTCGTTGATGGCATTGTGCGTTGCAGTAGTATGAAAGAAGAAGAAAAGGAGTTGGCGGAGAACACACGCATGCATATCCATCTCTGTCAGCTGAAACCGAAGAAAAAAGCGTCCAAGGCCGTGCTGTCTGGGGTCCAACTCCAAGCAATCAAACTTGTACACCCTCCTGCCAAATATATACGCCCGCATGCGCTTGCTTTTAGGTCCTTGATTTTTACCCAAAGATATATAAGCAGAGTAGTCGGTCGCAGAAAAGTGCCAAAATACATTTTGGTCGCGTATAACACATATTTAGATGATGATAAACCTAAGGGGCTTACTAATAATGCGGGAGAACCTTATATATTTATTAGGATGGAGTGTACAGGAATTCTTGCCATGTCCCATGCCAAATCTCGGTAGGCTTTGCATTTTCTGTTGGCTTGGTGGAGCATGGTGTTTTGATCCATGGCGTATACTGGGTTGGGATCCGATCCCTTTTGCTGGTTTGGCCTCGTTGACAATTGATCTATCTATCTATGTGTGAAACTGTCCCATCCCATGGCGTCTGTCACTGGCAATCTGGCATATGCGTGCCCAATGTGCATGTGCCTGGGCACCCTCGGCCGCCGACCGATGACACAAGGTATATGAGTCGTTGACAGGGGTATATATGCTGTGGCGGTCAGCATCTGCAGGCGCGTCGATGTGCCTAACAAGCATAACATGGACGACCATGGCATGGCGGCAGGACGTGGGCATATATATACCACAGTGACGCCTCTATTTTATACTGCTGGATCAGTGGGCACCGCGTACGTCTGTTTGATCTGGATAATTTATCAAACTATTATACGTGTACGCACATGGCCGTCGATCTCAGATACGAGTAGTATTGGTGGTTGACAAAACAGATAGGATATTACGCATTTTGTTGGGAATCCGGCCGGTCCGTGCATGTGCATCCAGCAACGGCCGGAGCCCGGAGGGAGGGCGGAGGGGGAAGGTATAGTTTAGGCCGGCTGCAAGTGCAGAGGCCAGCGAGAGGAAGGAAGAGAATTCCATTCGCACCTTTGCCCTTGCGTCGTTGCGGCTGCTGCTAGGCTGGGAAGAGAGGGAAGGATCGGTCAAGAACAAACACTTTTCCGACTTTTCCTAGCTCCTACTCCACCCAAATGTTGCGCCTATATCGACCTTGCCAGAAGCTGCTCAAAATTCAAAAACCTTATATGAGCAAGTACAACAAGACAAAGTTTAATAGAAGACTCATCAGATATGATAGCTATAAGGTATTGACATGTCATGTATACCCACATGTACGGTTAATATATTTATGTATAATGCTCCTTAAAATAGGCATACGCCTAGCTATATAAATATAGCAACCACGATTGAGACCGCTGCTGGGCCAGACAGCATAACGCCCAAAAGAAACCAAAAAGAAACCAAAGAGGAAAAATAAGAGAAAACAAAGCCGACGACAGCGGCTCAACGAAACCGATGATGACCCGCAACCGTTGCGCCCACCGAAGAATTGCCACCCCTCTACTAGCCTCGCTGAAGCGTCGCGCATCAAGCAACACCTTCAAGAAGGAAAGCGACGACGACGACGCTGCTGCCCGGACAAGTCCTAGGGTTTCCCCTGATACGCAACGGGAGGTGGGGAAGAGATACACCCGACGCCCTTCAGGAAGGACGGCTACACCCGTAGGCGTCACCATGTCGGTGTCAAGACGACAAGGATTTATCCCGACCCCTCAAAAAAACCACACTCCCGGACGCTCCGAAGCTCTCCACCAAGCTTGCCGCCCACCAACACACGCCAACACGGTCTTGAAGACACCCCCGACGTCTCACCATGACCCACAATGTGAGGCTGGTCCGACCGAAGGAAGAACCACCGGCGAGGATCGACAGAACAGTAACACGCGGGAGGGAACTATCTCGACCGCCGGAAGGCGATAGCAGTCCGGATGCAGCAACGAGGGTAAACCAGGCCCTCTCTGGTCCGGCCGAGCCCAAAAGGACTCGTGAATCCCCGCCGCCACACTGCAGCAAGGGTGTTACCGTCACTGCCGACCCTAGCGCTAGGCGCTACCCCTCCGCCCACCAGTGGATCCACTTCCACCGCAGATCCCTGCCGCCAAGCAGCAGTGCACTCGCCATCGTGCTCATGCAGGATTAATGGTCCACCGCCGGTCTGAGGATCGCCACCTAGGCCCGCGAGGGCGAAGAGGGACGAAAACAGCGAACGCAACACCTCCGTGCCCCCCCTCCCGAACCACCCCGGACATGAGTTGGTGGGCGTCCACCTGACCTAGGCCCGCCCGGCCCAGATCCAGTGCCCTGGCCACGCCACCACCGGGGGACGGGCTGCCACCCGCCACCTGTCGAGACAGAGGGCCCTGGCCAGAGCCCGCACGACCCAGATCAGGCCCTGCAGATCTCTGTCGGGGGCACCTGAGGCCACGCCTGCCGCCCAGCCGAGCCCAAGACACCGCCGCCTCTGGCCCCACAGCCAAGCCCGCCATGGCGCGCTGCCGCCAGCGAGAGGGCCCCGCGCACCCCTGCCGCCGCCGGGAAGAAGAACGCCCGCCGCCGCCGCCGGCTTTGCCCGAGGTCGCGGCAAGCCATGGGAGCAGAGAAGGAGGTCAGGGGGAGGGAGGCGATGCGGTGCTCGCCTCGTCACCCGCGGGGGGCGAGACGAGACGAGGCGTTTTTCGGGTCGTGCCACTCTGACCTTGTCTTTACCCCCCAAACCCCCCTCCCATTTATGTATAATGCTAGATATATAAAAGTATTAATCTTTTAATACACGGTTTATCTCGCACTCTCACAAAGTATCTGGAAGTATGTATTGATGTTGGCTATTAATGTAGGATCCGTTTCTCTTCTCTCTGAAAACTCGATAAAAATATATTATTTAAATATGCGATATTGATATGAGCTTAGTGAATCTCTTCTTACCCCCTTTGACTATATGAATAGCATGCGGGGACGTCAACATGCGTATTACCATATGTACAACAGTAATTTTCTTCATGAGACTACTAATAAACATATCTGATTACACTTGTACCATCTATAACAAACACTTCCTCGGTTGGTTCAACAGTGATGATTTTATTAGGTTCTTCATCACTAAGATCCACAATCTCATCTTCAAAGTCACTTGCATTGCTGGTGTCAACACTATCCTCCTCCCCATGGTATTCAACTAGCACATCAGTTACTCCTCCAACAGAAATATACTCTTCCATACTCAAACAACCGTTTGATCATCATTGAAAAAAAGCAAACCATCTGCAAGCTCAGTGCCAGGAATATGGAAATACAGTTTCATCGAATCCTTCACAGCTAGATGATCTCTAAGAAAGCCTAAAACCTCCTGCAGTGAGATCTTGTCCCTCTCGATCTTTGAAATAGCCTCATCTCCCCCACATACTACAGATTACGGCCAACGCGGACGAACTCGCTGCCGAAGTGAAAATGCATGTTCGTAATCTCTGTCGGGTCCATGATTGAATAGAAAATACCTACAATGCAATGAAGCAGCACTTAAGTATGCTAATCGGAACCCTAACGCCATGCAAATTAGACCAAATTCAATCAAAATCCAAACTTTTTCTCCACCCGAAAAACCCCTAATGTTGGGGCTCCAAACCCTAACCCTAATGGCGTCAAAAGAGACAAAACAACGGTCGTTAGAGTAGGGCGAGGTCGAAGACATTACCTCACCGTCCTTCTTCTTCTCCTCATCACGATCGTCGGCGGCCGCCGCGGTCATCCCCACCCCGCCATCTCCGGCTCAGGAGCAGAGGAAGACCAGGGGACGATGTTTTGACTGGACGGACCGAATGAAATCTGGGCCGACCCAACTTAACCACGACGTCAGCCTCGCCCAACCCCCAATTCCAGCCACCGCTTGTCCACGTCGGCGATCCCTGTCTGGGAACTGCCCAAGGGTTCTATTTGGACCAGGATTGTATAATTTGGTGTGCTAACTTCTAAGGATCAGGAGTTTCGGGCTTGATTTCACTACACTCTACAACTTCAAGGTTTAAAATGAACTTCACCGTGGATAAATTTGTACACGTAGTTGGAGACCGGGTTCGCTTGTCGCTATTGTGGGGCTGGTGCCGGGGCCACACCAGCACCGTATGTACGCCGCCGTGCCAGCGGTATGTGGCTGACTCGTCTGGGAAGGATAACACAGCCGTACCGGCGGTGTGTGGGTCTCACGCCCACGCCCTCGCTGGATCCGCTTTCGTTTGTGCGCTGCGGGAGGCGGACGCGGATTCGGATACTGTTGGCTGCCAGCTACGTACGTACTCGAATAGTACTAGCAAGCAAACGTACGCGTACGGTTGCGAATCGCGACTGTCTCCTCACCCGTTCACACGCACCATGCCGTCAAAAGGCTACCTTTTCTCTATCTCGTGTGAGCTAACTGGGTCTCTCGTGTTTTAGATCGTACTCCCTCCGTTTTTAAATATAAAATCTTTTAATTTTATAAAGCAAATGTATCTAGATTATTTTTAGTGTATAGGTTCACTTATGTTTGAAATAAATCTACACACTAAAAAAATCTAGATACATCTTCTTCATATATTTTAAAACAGTGGGAGTAGTAACAAAAAAGAGGATCGTTGATTTAGAGCAAAAAAGAGCACGCCATGTTTCATTGCGAACGAGTTTTTTAGGGTTTTGCCACGGTTATTCAGCCCACAAATATGTATTCTCGAAATAAGTCTCAGACTTTTTAAATAAAAAATACGAATATCAAAATTTTCAAATACTAAGCTAGCTCAAGTATGAGCTCTGGAGCCACATACTCCCTCCGTCCCAAAATAGATGTCTCAAAATTATTAAAATTTAAATGAATCTATACACTATTTAATATATAGATTCATCCAAAATTTTAAAAATCTAAGACATCTATTCTTGGACGGAGGGAGTATCAAATCTACTCCACTAGTAACATGGCGCGCCCTCTCGATCGGCCGCCGACTGACACAAGTAACTAATATATCCGTCGTTGACTGACACAAGGTATGCTTTGCTGTGGCCCGTCGATCTGCCCAACATAACATGGATGACAATGACACGAGCCCGGCCAGTCCAGAGACTCTATCTCATCCATGTTATACTACAGTGGTGATGCCTTAATTTTATATACTGCATGCATCAGTAGGCAGCTCGATCGTATGTCTGTTTGATCTGGATAATCATCAAATTATTATGTGTACGTATATGCTCGTCGATCTCAGATACAAGTGGTCAGATAGGATACGTAGTATTTTTTTGTGTGTGATCTGGTCCGTGCATGTGCACACAGTAAGGTATAGTATGTACTCCCACCTTGCAAAAACATGGTGCAAAAACGTATAGTATAATTTATTTCAAAAGTCAAACAAGGTAATTGATCAAGTTTGTAGAAAAAACATCGAAATTAGATTCACCATGATGTAGTATTGTTTGTATGGTATATTGGTATTGTAGATATTAATATTTTTCTTGAATAATTTGATTTAAGTTGATGACCACTAGTGCAGAACGGCCCATGCGTCCCGGTTGGTAAGAGTCATTAGTCCCGGTTGCCCAACCGGGACGGGGCAATCGGGACTAAAGCTCTAACCATTAGTCCCGGTTGCCCCACCAACCGGGACAAATGGGTGCACGCGTGGCAGCAGCAGCGCGGTGGAGGGTGGATAGTCCCGTTCGTAATACGAACCGGACTAATAACCTTCTGCCGCGTAGATTTGGCTCATTTCTCCGCCGCGTAGAATTTATTTTGCACATTTTGTTGCCGCGGCAGATTTTCGCCACTTTTGTGCCGGCAGAGAATTCATTTAGGTTGTTTTATTGTTTATTTAGTGTTTTGCACTTATCAATGAAGGAACCTTGTATTACACAAAATCATCATGACAATATTACATTCAATACACGGATCGAGTTCATGCACTACATACAAAAGTATTCCCTTGTCTATACACGGATCGAGTTGCTATTTTTACAATCCCTATTGTCTATACACAATGTAATAGTATTCCCTTTCGGTCTAGGACTTCTGATCCAAGAATCCCGCCAATTCCTCCGAATTGCTCAGACGCGATCCTTTGGCGTAAGACCGTCCGTAGACGCTCGATCTGATTTAAAAGGAGTCATCTATATGAATGAAACTAAACACAATTTGTTTGAAAATAAAACTATAGAAATTGTTTACATACGTGAGTTGCTCTAAATTTCTGCCCTTCTCATCGCACGTCTGCGGATGAACTCGCATACATAGTATCCACATAGATTGTTACCGTCCTCAAGGCCAGCACTTTACGAGAACATAGTTCAATCAAAATAATAATCAAGCATGATAATAATCGTATCAAAACTAGAATCAAAGAGATGCGCGGATATAGCTAGTGGTGCTTACATCTAGTGGTTGAAATGTAAGCTCCTCTTTCCAAACACCCTAGCCTTGTTGGTGAACCGCTTCCAAGCTGCCGTGAAGAAAAACGAATAAAAGAAGTTATTAAGTACTTGATATCATAAAATTCACGAACGTTGCCGATATAGTGTCGTAATGATTAGAATTACCGGAGAAGTATCTGCATGTCCTTCCACGCCTCAAGGGGTTTATGTTTCGAGTCCATGACTAGTACACGCCTTTGTCAAGTTGAATGATTAATGTAATATAGTGGAAGCTGCGAATGCATAACTAATCAATTATATACTTAACATCGAGTGTTTAAATAGAAAGTGTATACAAGACAATAACACTCACTCGGTTGTAAGGAAAAAGTATTTCCTTTGGTTTCTTGAAACCTTAACGTGTACTATATTATCCTCCGTATCCTGGGGCTTATTTTGAGATTAGCTTCATGAACCCAATATGGGTCAATGAAGCCAATATCATAGATTTGTCCTCTCACGCATTCGAGAATCTTCATTCGCATATTACAAGATGATTATATACATGCAATAAACAAAGTGAGATAGTGGAGACTAAGTTAATTACGTAATTAGTACTTAATAACAATAAGCACTGATGAGCGATTTGTCCAAGGCGCCTTGATTGAATAATTGAAATAGCTCATCAAATTCAATGGATATCATGTCATCACTTTCTTTCCCATGATGCTTTTTTGTAACCTCAAAGACTATCCAGTTAGCCCCGCCTTGTGGCGTGCATGTACCAGTTATGCAATCTTCGCATTTTTGTTGAAAGATTATTTACCTCCTCGGGTTTGACGAGAGGTTTGCCGATCGTATTTGTATGCTACTTCACTCACGCGAAGAACTCTAATCGATAAGTACTGGCAATACTATACCTTGAGCAGCAGCTTCTCAGACAGTAAGCAGCACCTACGGATCATACTGCACTTCGTCCCATATTTGCTCGACCCACATTGGTTTGGGAAATCACCTTGAGAGGGGCGCAAGTCTGTTTTGCTTGTTCTCCGAGCTGGGCAACAGATTTCGCTTGCATCAAGATCGCTTCGAGGCTTTTTGTGCCGCATGTGACTTGAGAATAGAACGCCATAGTCCGATGACAGCTTTGGCTCGGGTTGATGAAGAGTCTTTAGCATTTTCAACACTTTGGCTTTTTCTTCTTTGTGCTGGGGAACTCGCTCTTTCGGCCGCTCACTTAGCTTAAAAACGCTGCTTTCAGATCAACGATCGCCGCAGCCTCCTCTTCAAGATACCATAAGCTCTCTTGGGAGGAACCGCTGGTACTTTTGGAAGAGGCTCTTGTTTACGCTTCGCGATCGCCACGACGACAAGAGCGGTACGCTTACGCTTTTATCCCGAGGCGCCGCGATGGCTCCCACGGCGATGGCTGCACGAGACGGTGAGGCGACGGAGCCGGTGAGGCGACGAAGACGGCTGCCAAGGGCGGCGATTTAATTCGCCGGAGACGGGTGAGACGGCGGCGAAGATGGCCTTGGCGGTGATTTCAAGCACGATACAATCCTTCGCCATAGAATGGTGACGCTTTTTGCCACCAAAGATACCACATCCCTTCACCGCAGGTAGTGAAGATCCAAAACCTCAAAGGTGGGCATGATTTCATCCACGCCGACAACAGCGTAGCCCTCCGAACCGGACGACGGTAAGTTGGTGTGGGTCCAATTGGTAAGGCATAGCCGACCGCCACCTTCATTGATATGTTCACAACTTTGACATGTAGCTCGCAGCAGTGTCATCTCCGTGATATCATCCACCGGTAGCCAACAGATCCATCGTCTGCATCATCGGCATCGCCATTGTCATCACCCGACCTCGTGGAAGCCACATCGCTTTTCGATTATTCGATAGGCCGGTAGCATCGAATGCAGTGTCTTTTGAGATGGGCGCCGTAGTACTTTTGCTCTTTAAGTGAGTTAATTTCATCTTGTTGTTGCTTTAATCGTTCTTCAATTAAACGATTCGCTTCTTTCCGACTTTCGCTTCAACCGCCGCCTGCCCTTACTCCTCCGACGGCTTCTATCAGATATTTCTTCCTCTCTTCGAAACCCAAATCTCCATGATTGGGAGCCTATTGTGCCTCGTGTTCGCCCATCATGTTCCTTATTTCCAAGGGCGAGTGTGAGCTCATCATTCTCTATCGGGAATGAAGTCCCCATCTTTAACAGCCTTTTACCTTTTCTCATCCTCTCGATTGGCAAGGGTCTTCTTTATGTCGATGGTATATATACACCTCCTTCCGAGTCCAACGTGCCCCATGCCCGTAAAACCAATTCCTTGCACGCTCTACCCAATCGTCTCCTGGGTGATATTTTTATCACGCAGCCTCGCTCAAGTTTCTCCCACTTAGGAATGCCACCAGAGCCACCTTGCCCCATAGTATGGTGATACTTCTTAGCAAGATTCAGCTTATTCTTTGCGTACATTTCCTTAGCTTTTTCCGATGTCTTGTATTCCACAAACTCAGCCTGTAATGGTTTTATCTTCTCAAACGAGTCTTCTTGAAATCTGAGTCTTCCCTTTCACGACATAGTCAAGGTGCAATCTTTTCTTCCAGCTTGGTGAAACATCCATCTTCTTCAAAGCCCACTCGACCTTAGCCTCCATGGCTCTCCCATGTTGTAAGGCGTCCTCAATGGATCCTCCGCATTTGGATCCAGCTCTATCTTCGTAGTTTGAAATTAACCATGAGCCTCTTCCAAGAAATCTTTGCGTGGTTAGGGACAAATAAACATGTTCCTCTTCATCCGCATTAGCAGGCCTATTCCAATTTCTAATGGTGATCGATTAAGTCCCTAACGACATTCGCATTGTGCCACAAATTTGGTTGCGACAATTTCGGAGCTTGCCGCCGTCTACAGCGACATCTTCGATCCTGAACCTCTCATGGTCTTCCAACTTTTGGTTGGGCCTCGCTCTTTTCAAAGAGATTCCTTCGATCCGAGGGCTAAAAGAAGAAAGATCGTCCATTATTTCTATATAGATAGCAGATGATTAATTAATGAATTGATTTATATTACATGCACCTCGGAGCGTCGCCTTTCGGTTACACAAGGCATCGCTTTCTCTCGCGAAGGCAACACCTTCAACCTCAAACAGTTGTCTACTCCGTAAAAAGAGGATCACCTCACCGAGTTGTTCGTAAACGTTGATACGCCTAAATTATCTTCCCACGGATCACACCTTGGATCAACTCTTCCTTTTCTTCGCCTCTCGACGTGTGGGTCCATATTTTCTGATAGGTGGAAAACGAATAAGTCAAAGCGGCTAAAGGAGAAAGTTACGAATAAGTCAAAGCGCTGCTAACGAATATTTTCTCGGATCAAAGGTGAAACCCTAATATATACATACACAATAATAAAAATGAAGAGAAACCCTAAACCCTAAGGCTATGAGAGGGAACATGAGTATAAGGCTACAAAAGGTCTTCGATCTATCTATGGTCTTGATCTCGGTCTTGATCTCGATCTCGATATCGTATTCTACCGAGAAGAACCAAATCACCGGAAGAAAGGGAAACAATCAACACATGGCATCGATGCAAGGCTCAAGCAATGATGATGATACGACAAGTTAATGTGCATTGAATGTAACCCTAAAGCATGCTCGACAAGTTAATCGGGTTCCGAGGCGCAAACCCTAAATCAAGGAACTCCTAATCACCGTTAGGGTTATTAGGGTGTTCTAATTAAACTTGTCATTTAATTAGATATATCTATGGTCTTGATCTCGGTATTCGATCTCGATCTCGACATCGTATTCTACCGAGAAGAACCAAATCACCGAAAGAAAGGAAAACAATCAAAGGAGCCACCTCGCCACCTCGCCGGCTGTAAGGGAAACAGAAGGGCCAGTTACCTCGCCGCTGGTCAAGGAGGACGCCATTGTGGTCTGTGGACAAGGAGGACGGTGGAGAAACGCGCCGACGGTGCACCACCTGCTCAAGCCGCCGCCACCAGCAGCAGCAGAGGAGCCAATCCGAGCTTTCTACGTCGAACACAATGGTTTTGACCGACCCCTTCGCCCATGTCTGCACGCGTGAGCAAACAGGAACTCCCATCGCGCCGCCTCCACCCCCTCTCTCACCTTCCCGAGCAAATGTAGCTTCTCTCTTGCCACAATACACCCGCCCCAGCGTCCATGCACGCCTCCCATGTCTCATGGAACTGCCACCGACATCTCCTTTTCCCGAGCTTTACAAACCCGACATGAGAGAGTATAAATCTATCATTGAGTAAATGTGATACTCCTATAGCAAACAAGGATAGTCCGATGATACGGATGCGATTAGGGATGGCAATGGGCCCCCGACAAAACGCTAACGCGCTAAATATGATTTTTTTCCATCCGTAGTGTTTGTCGTCCAGGCGAGCTGCCTCTGCTGCTGCTTTTATTCCTCGACCATGCAGCCGCCCACAATTTCAGACGATGGGGCCCATCAGAAGTGTTGATGTGTCAAGGCGAGCTCAGATACATCTCATTTAGGTCTATTTAGAACTTTTGTGGGCCCATGAGAAAACCGCCGCCGCCGCCTCTATTTTTTTCCCAAGCCTCCTTGCTTCCCTCACGCTGCCGACTCACGGCGCCTCCACCTCGCGCCTCGCCTCCGCTTCCCTTGGCCCCACCGCCTGTGGTGCTCACTGCCAAGACCGCCCCAGAGTTCTTCACCGCAATTATTGAAGACAGCCCCACCAATGCCCACCATGTGCAAGAATTACCATGTGCACCATGCAAGCAGCCGCCACCATGTACCGCCGCCCACCATGTGTGCAAAGCAGAGAGAAGAGGGGAGGATGTACCTGGGATGAGGAAGAGACATGATTGTCGCCGATGAAGCAGAGAGAAGAGAAGCAGAGAAGAAGAGAAGTTATATAAAGGGAGGAGATACGTCCCGTTGGTGGCTCCAACCGGGACTAAAGACAAGGCCCGGTTGAGCCACCAACCGACCTATAGTCCAATTTTCAGCAGTGAAGAGAGGCGCTGCTAGGATTTCCTCCGTTGGTGGCTCCAACCGGGACGTATTCCCCTGTTTTCAAATTTTTTCAGTTATTTTCTCTCTGTTTCCGCCTTTTTTTTATTTTGGGGTTTAAATTTGTAATATTTTTTAAATGATAATTAATTTGGAATTTAGAAAAACTTTAAACATAAAAAGTGTTTGGATTTGAATAAATAATTCGAAACCATTTTCTGTTTTGAAAAATAATTAATGTAACCATTTAAAATATGAACCATTTACAATTAAAAATGAATTAACTTATATTTTTTTAATATCAATTTGGAATTTAGAAAAACTTTAAATTCCCGGTTGGTGGCGCAACCGGGACTAATGCTCCCAGGGGTGGCGAACGGATGGCCCTTTTTCCTCTAGTGGACGTTTGACTTTTAAAAAAATCTTATAAACACTAATGTAGTATGTTATGGCAACGGAAGGCTGCAAGCGGCAGAGGCCAACAAGACGAAGGAAGAATTCCATTCTTTTTTTTTTTTTTTTTTTTGAACGGGTGAGGCCCCGAAGGGCCAGAAGAACTCCATTCGCAACTTTGCATTGCGTCGTTGCGGCTGCTGCTAGGTCAAGAACAAAGGACTTTTCCTAGCGTGTACTCCACCCAGGATGTTGCTACCGTTTCCTATGCATACATCGTTCCGTCGCGGCTGTCGGACACGACAGGCTAATCTGAAACCGGGTTATGAAATCATGGGTATATCTATCTATCTTATAATTTGTATTAAGATGGTTTATAATTTGTATTAAGGTGGTTTATGAAATCCTTGCCGGCGGTGCCGGCACGGACACGGTGACGCCATGCGGGCGCCACTTTGCGTCGGGTGTACCCCCTTTCACTCCCCTCCGTGTATCGGAAGAAATCTCAGGACTTGGACACCTGCACTAGACGTCGTCGACTCTGGGTTGTTATGGCATGGGTTGGCGGCAGTAGGCGGGGAGTGGTTGTCGTTTCCACCTAACATGGTAGGGAGGCAACAAAGGCCGCGTCGAACTCCTCCATCTAGACCGGCTACCCGGTAGGAGGACGGTCCATCAGGTTGCTGGCTTGTTGCTGGGCATGTCGGCGAAGGCAACAAGCTCCGCCATCTCCATGCATGTCCTGTGTATCGATGAATGACTGACTTAACCTTGCGCGATCTTGGGCTACGCTTGGCCGCACAGAACAAAGTGGTGGCCTTTAAGAAGTAGAAGGAGGGATCGAGCGCGGTGAGGGACGTCGACGTCTACCATCGGCGAAGGCTCCAGCCGCTGAAGTATAGACCCAGGAGGCCAGGAAGCACTCGGCTGGGCGGAAAGAGGAGTTATGGGTGTGGTATGTGTTGGCCGAGGACATGGCATGACGCCGACGCGTCCATGATCTCGCTGATGTCATTGACTTGCGTGTAGTAGTGATACAGTGTGCACGTACTGTACATATAACAGTGAGCTGCTGCTATTTGTGTAGGATTTAGGAATGTAATATATGAATCCCAGTGGTTTTTATTTTCTATTCGACGTGTTGTTACCGTGAATGCAGAGTGTGGCACATAATCTATATAGAACGAGATGATACAAACATAATGTACTATTAGAACCTTTAAGCCCTCGACCCTGATCTACATTTAGAACCAATCCAATGGCCTAAGGTGAATCTTATGCAGTTCTCCCTAACATTACCATCTGAATGTGATAGCTACGAGAGAAAGATAAAATGATGGAGAAAAACAGGTGAATTGCATAGTTGAATGATTCGGTAGTATTTTTTCATATGATTGAGCGGGTCGATAGTACTCGGATCTAGCTGCTGCTAAGAGAAAACCCACCCATGTGATACACTAGAAAAGACTATCATTTAGGGATCATGCTATGAACTACTCTACTTTTCTCTAGATGTGTATGGAAAATAAGTTACGGTGAGTATGGTAGCAAGTACGGGTTGCCAATGCATTTGAATAACAAGGCATTAACATAGCCGCAAACAAATCATGTGAGGTAGACATGACCATGCCATTGAAGTCTATATTTTTATTGCGCACAAGTTCGCCGTCAATATCTAAAATGATATGTTAATCATTAATTTTATGTAACGCAATTTGTAACAATAAGTAGAGATGGTAGCAGCAAACAAATCATGTGAGTAGCAACTTACCGGCATTCAACTAGTATATTGGTAATGCACAGCTAATTTGTTTTTTTTTTGTTTTTCGTACGTGGTTCGAGACCGATGAGTTGGCTTGTGGGTCTCTGCGGGAGTGGGGCCACACCAGCGCCATATGTACGCCGTACCGGCGGTGCGTAGCTGACGCCACCGTGGGTGGTCCTCACGCGCTCGGTCGATCCGCTTTCAGCTTGGTTGGTTTGGTTTGTGCGCCGCCGGACGCAGACGCGGAGAGACTCACTGCTTCCTCACTCGTTCATACGCACAAAGACCACGTACGCTATATCCCGTGTTGCGGTGGGTGCGTGTCATTTGTCAACAAAACAAAGACCATGCTAATGCTATCCTCCCTCGTTTTAACAGTAGAATAGGTCCTGCTTAGAGGACCCACCTTCGTTCTTCTTTTTTTTTTAGGGGAGGATCCACCTTCGTTCTAGAGAGCGAAAGACACGCGTGTACTGTTCCATTCGATCGAGAATGTATTTAAAAGATCTTCTAACTAGTCCGTATAGAATGAGTGGAAACTATACTATTGTTCAGTCGCAAATCACACGTACGATGAGTAAGAAAATGCGGAGGCGCATAACAACTCAAACCATACCGTTTTGACCTAGTATATACTAGTACAACATCCCTTCTAAAATATAAAACTACTTAATTAACTCTTTTGGCAGAAATACACATTACCAATTTGATCATTTATTGGGTATATAGCCAAAACCACCGATGCCGCCAACATGAGCGAAATAGAAACATGCACTCACTATGTTCGAAAATGAATGACTTGGATTTGTCTAGATTCGCATGGATCGACACGCTAAAACGCGTTTAGATACATGTGAATTTAGATAAATCCGGATCACTTATCTCCAGACAGAGAGAATATCAAATTCCATGTCACATTTACCAACATGTATCAAATTTCATCAATAATAGTCAAAACGCCCAACGGTACCAACATGTTTTCTGGCTTACCTGGCACATAAGGTAAACAAAAGCGGGGATAAGCGACACCAAATTTCATGTCACTTTACCACGTTATTATAAACAATATAATTTTTAATAAAGATGTCTTAACAAAACAAAATCATTTTTTAAGTAAGAAACAAAATCATTTTTATATTACCAAAATGAAGGAATTAAAGATAAACTATCAGAAAGTTACCGTCTGCCAAAGATCAATGTGATACTCTAGTAAAATTCAGAGGTAATTGCACCACTAGTACAGCGAGTTGTCCAAGATGTGCAGATGCATACAAGTTGTTGCAGCATGTGATCCCATTGTTCAACAACTTGTCTCCTATGTGCACCGTCCATACAACTCACCTCTGGAGTTGACATGTGTCCTCTCCGATGCAACCTGGCAGTTTTGCTAATTTAGAGAAAAAAACCTAACCTCTCTCGAATTCACACACATTACCACATCCATTACACACGGACAACCTTTTCTTTTTTTGTCTCGCGGCAGCTGACAACGAGCTAGACCAAACCCTAGCTTGGCGATTGGGCGTGATGGCGGGACTGGGAGAGGCAGAATAAAGGGACATTCATGGTGGGGATGTCGAGGTCGATGGTGGGGGCAAGCGGTGACATGCGGGAGCTTCGTGCAAATGTTGTGCTGGAAGCAGGGGTACCGCGACGGCGGCTCTAGCCTCTCTCTCAAGATAGCAGGACATTCAATGCTTTTCCGGTTTAAGCAGACAAAGATCGATATGTGTGAATCGTCTTTTTCTCAATCTTCTTTGCCAATTCATTTCTTCTTCTATTTTTACATACTGACACACCCAACATGTATCTACGAGTGACCCATCAGTGGAAAATGATAATAATTAAATTAAAGCTATTTCCGGACGTAGCAATAAGAATGGAGTAGTACATCATCAATTCATCATACACCAAAAGAAAAGGAAAAGGCAAGAAAGGGAAAGGGTGATGCTGGATAATAAAGTCTGAAGCCCAAGAAATTGTGTGTCAGCCCATCTTCGGGTTTATTTTTTTGTTGTAACTACGACGGGCCAAAGACAACCTGAACTCTATAGACCAACCAGTTGACTACGAGGCTTTGTAGCCTCAAGCCCTCTACAAGATAGGTTCAAATGAACCAGAGTACATAGGGGTTGCACGAGAGGAGAAGAAAAGAAAAAACACTTACAACACACAAGAAAAAGGAGAAAAGTAGCCACCCGCCACCCCGCAAAACATGGGGACGGTTGACCGATGAGAAAACTCATCGTGACCCAAGCACCGGAGGGACAATCCAGTTCGAGGCCTCGCCGGAGTAATCGAATGGCTTTGGTCAGCCGAGACCTACCAAAGACACTGCAGCATTTACATAATCGAAGGGCATCACACATCCGAGACCACACAACGCACCGAACACACCTATGTAATGGGTGTGGCCAAAAGTTTGCATGCACGGACACGACGCATGTTTGCCACCGGCTGGAGTCGAAGGGCATCACAGCAGCAGAGACACACACTTGAGCACTCTCGCATAGAGCACCCTCAATGGATGCGGGCGTCGCCACCATATTCAAAAGACATAGCAACACCGAGGGCAACCCCAACCCCACCTGGGTTGATATACCCGAATGGCGGGCTAGTCGAGAGCACACGCCAAGACCACCCGCACTCACACCATAGAACTCCGACAAGGACCCAACACCGGAGCCTAGCAACTGGCAAGAAGAAGCCACCACCACAACTGCCACGGATCACCTCACATCAGATAGAATACCGCACCCATGACCGTGATCTGTAGAATAATGGGGCACACTAGTATAGATGAAAGCAGTGTCCTCTGCAACTGATGGCAAGATAAATGGGATCTGCACCTAGCAATGACGACGCCCCATGTAGGGAGCACATCACCACCCTGGCCTCCATCTACGAAGCCATGGCACCGCCAGCCCTAGCAGGCGCCCACCTATAGGATGATGGCTAAGTAAAGAGGTAAACAACCCTCGTAGCCACACCACCAACCACCAGCGGACAACACACCGTGAGCAGGCATGTTGTCACCCAACACCACGCTGACAAGCAAGAGGACCATCCAACACCCACTGCCTCCAAAATGTCCGCACATCAAGGCCTGGGGCACGCCCTGCCACCGAGGTAGGATAAGGCAACCACCCCATCAGATCTAGGCCAAAGTAGAGACAAACATGTTGGAGATATGCCCTAGAGGCAATAATAAATGTAGTTATTATTATATCTTTGTGTTTATGATAAATGTTTATATTCATGCTATAATAGTATTAACAAGGAAACATTAATACTTGTGTGAATTGTAAACTTAAATTGAAGTCCCTAGTATAGCCTCTATACTTCACTAGCTTGTTGGTTGATTAAATGATTGTGGTTTCTATATCATGAACATTGAGATGTTATCAACAACAAGATCATATCGTTAGGAGAATGATATGGTGGACATACTCCTATTGATAAGCGTAGCATAAAGATCAAGTCATTTCAATAGTTCAATTGCTATATGCTTTCTGATACATAGTAACCTAATTCCTTCGACCATGAGATCATGCATATCACCTTTACCGGATGGATGCTTTGATGACATCAAACACCACACCGTGAATCGGGTGGCTATAAAGGTGGCATTAAGTGTTCGGAAAGTATTGGTTGAAACACATGGATCAAGAGGGATTTGTCCATCCACATGACGGATAGATATACTGGCCCTCTCGGTGGAATGTCATCCAATTGGCTTGCAAGCATGTGACTTGGTCACAAGGGATCACATATCACGAACGAAAAGAGTACTTATCGGAACGAGGTTGAACTAGGTATGCAGATACCGACGATCATAACCTCGGATAAGTAAACTATCGTGAGACAAAGGGAAATTGGTATCGTATGTAAGTGGTTCATTCGATCGCAGTAATCATAGAAATATGTGGGAGCCATATGAATTTCTAGATTCCTCTATTGGTTATTGTTCGAGAAGTGTCTCAATCATGTCCGCATAATTCACGAACCGTAGGGAGACACACTTAAGGATTCGACGTTGTTTTGAGTAGTTATGGTATTATGAGAAAGAGACCGAATGTTGTTCGAGTCTCGATGGGATCCGGATATCACGAGGTGATCCGGAATGGTCCGGAGAATAAGATTCATATAAGGAAAGTCCTGCTTTGAGTTTGGGAATGATTCCTGTTTTCATCGAATGTTCTAGAAGGTTCCGGATTGTCCCAAGACTCAGGGGGAGGGTACATGAGTGTGTCATTGAATGATTGAATCATGTACTAAGTGTTCTTTCTGTTCCATAAAACATGAAAGTCAAATTGCCGCTTGAAAGTCAAACGGCTAAAACAGAAACTGGGAAACAAGCAAGAGGAGTTGAACCAACTTGGAGGAGGAGTTGGACTCCTCCAGCCGCGCCAGCCCTAGGCCGAGTTGGGGAGGACTCCTCCTCCCCGGCGCGCCAAGGCCCCTCCACCTATATAAGGAGGGGCAGGCTCCTCCTTGAGACACACAAGTTTCCACCTCTAATCTCGTGTTTAGAGCCGCTTGGTTTAGAGCTTCTAATTGCTTTAGCTCATGGTTTAGAGCCTTCTAATTGGTGTGTCTAATCTCTAGGCCACTAATAGCCTCTCATAATCCACCATACTCGCCCGGCTTAAGGCGAAGCCTCATGATCTCCCTCTACTTCCTACCACGCTGCAGCCGTCTAATCGCGAGGAGAGTGCTACAACCTCCGCCTTTGGAACAAGGGAGAGGAAGGTCTTCGTTGAGTACCGAACGTGTGACCGATCATGAAGCGCTGCCGAACGCATACCGGAAGGATCGCCCACGATCTTGAGATCGGAAAGAGTACGACTACATCACCCACGAGAATCCGCCTCGTTAAACACTTTGGAATCTTCGAGGGTAAGTTATTCCATCGACTCGTTGCTACAATCTAGTAGATAGATCTTGGCTTGTTTGTTTGTATGCGATAGAAAATTTTGTTTTCCATGCTACGAACCCCCTACAAAGGGTATCAGAGCCGTGTCTATATGTAGATCTGTTGCAGACGAGTAGAACACAATGGTCATTAGGGCGTTGATGCTTTTATTGTCGATTGCTTTTTGTGTACTTTGCATCTTGCGGTATGTTGGGATGAAGCGCCCGCTAACCTTACATGACATCGTTCATGAGACTTGCTCCACGCTTGACATGCAACTTGTATTGCATAAGTGGCTTTATGGTGCCTGCTTTCTCCTAGCATAGTTAAGATCCAATTTACAACGGGTAATCAACAATGCTAGTATCAATGTTGTGGTTCTTGTTCGTAAGTTAGAACGACACTTATTGAAAGCCCCAAACCACGTAAAATATGCAAAGAAAGTAGAAGCGTCTAACTTTGTTTTGCAGGGGTGTGCAGTGATGTGATATGGCCATGATTGTGATTATATTTGATGTATGCAATGTTCCTTATTGTAAGTTGGCAACCGGCAGGAGCCATATGGTTGTCTTTAATTTATGTTAAGACCCGAGTGTCTATTCAAAGTAGTTGTAATAGTTGAAGCCGGTGGATGACAACCATGGTGAAGCATCATTGACCTTGATGCAATGCCGGTGATGATGGAGATCATGTTCGTGTTTGAAGATGGAGATCGGACGCACAAAGAAGAAAGGCCATATCATATCACATATTATGAATTGCATGTGATGTTAATCCTTTATGCATCTTGTATTGCTTAGTAGACGACGGTAGCATTATAAGATGATCCCTCATGCACATGAATTTCAAATCATAAAGTGTTCGCCTTAGTTAGCACCGCTAAAGCTTGTTGTTTCAAGCACCACGTGATGATCGGGTGTTAGATTCTGCAAGTGTATACAACGTGAGCAAGCCAGATTTGCTCATGCAGAAACTAAGGTTTGATCTTGACGAGCCTAGCATGTACAGACATGGTCTCGGAACACGGATTACCGAAAGGTAAAGCATGAATCGTATAGTAGATATGATGAACATGATGATTGTTCGCCATTGAAACTCTCTCGTGATGATCGGTGTTGATGTAGTGGATTTGGTTCGTGTGATCACTAAAACAATGTGAGGGATGTTGTTTTGAGTGGGAGTTCACCTAGTTTAATTTCATTAATTAATTTGAACTCAATTTGTCATAAACTTAGTCTAAACTATTGCAAATATGTTGTAGATCAATGGCAGCCCCTACCATCAATTTTAATGCGTTCCTAGAGAAAGAAAAGTTGAAAAAACAATGGAAGCAACTTCGCGAATTGGTTCCGCAATTTGAGGATTGTCCTCACAGCTGGTAATTTGACCTATGTGCTGGATGCACCGCTGGGTGACCCACTGCAATGATGCTTCCGATGAAGTAAAGAATGTTTACCTCGCTTAAGAATCAAGACTCCATAGTTCAAAGGTGCTATCTTGTATGGTTTAGAATCGAGCTTGAGAAAAGGTTTGAAGAGTCGCACCCATATGATATTGTCGAGGATCTCAAATTGATTTTTGAGACTCATGCGGCAATTGAAAGCTATGAGGCTTCAAAAGTTCTTTAACCGCAAGATGGAAGAGGGCAGCCAAGTGAGCATGTGCTTAAGATGTCCGGGCACGCAAACAAATTTCAAAGCTTGGGTATAGTGATTCCTAATGCTTTGGGGATTTACAGACTCCACCACTTCCACCAAGTTAAGGTGAACTTTGTGATGAACTACAACATGCGTAACATGAACAAAGAGTTGCTTAACTGCTTGCTATGTTAAAGTCTGCAGTGGAGATCAAGAAAGAGCACCAAGTGTTGATGGTCAATAAGACCACCAAACTCAAGAAAGGCAAGTCTAAGCAAAAGGACACTTCAAGAAGGGTGGTAAGAAAGTTACCACCGACGAAGAAAACCAAGGCTGGACCAAAGCCCAAACCGAAAGTGCTTTTACCGCAAGGGAGAAGGTCATCGAAGCGGAATTGCCCAAAGTACTTGGCGGATCTCAAGAACGGCAACATCAAGAAGAAAGGTATATCCGATATACATGTTATTGATGTGTATCTCACTAGTACTGAGTAGTGCTCGGGTATTTGATAATCGGGTTCGGTTGCTCATATTTGTAACTCAAACAGTCCGCAGAATAAACGGAAGCTAGCGAAGAACGAGGTGACGATGCGCGTGGAAATGTGATCAAAGGTTGATGTGATCGCTCGGCACGCTACCTCTTCATCTACCATCGGATTAGTTTTATACTTAAATAATTGTTATTTAGTGCCTGCGTTGAGCATGAACATTATATCGTGATCTTGTTTATTAAGTAGACGGTTACTTGTTTAAGTCGAGAATAATGGTTGTTCGATTTATATGAGTAATATGTTTTACGACATGCACCTTTGATAGATGGTCTATTCTTATTGAATCTCGATAGTGGAAATACACATATCAACAATATTGAGGCTAAACGCTTGAAATCAGCGATAATTCGACCTATATGTGGCAATCGCTGCCTTGGTCACATTGAGTGAAGCGATGAAGAAACTCCATTCGATGGACTTCTTGAATCACTTGATTTTGAATCACTTGAAAGATGCGAAGCATGTCCGATGGGAAAATGACTAAGACTCCATTTTCAGTATGATGGAGCGAGCTACGGACTTATTGGAAATCATACATACCGATGTGTGTGGTCCAATGAGTGTAGCATCGCGGTGGTTATCAAGTATGTTCTTACCTTCACAGATGACTTGAGTAGATATGGGTATATCTATTTCATGAAACATAAGTCCAAACTTTCAAGAAGTTTAAGGAGTTTCAAAGTGAGGTAGAGAATCAACGTAACAAGAAGATTAAATTTCTACGCTCGATCGTGGAGGTGAATATCTAAGTTACGAGTTTGGCGAGCATTTAAAGAAGTGTGGAATACTTTCACAATTGACACCGGAACACCACACAGTAATGGTGTGTCCGAACGTCAGAATCGAACTCTCTTAGATATGGTTCGCTCTATGATGTCACTTATGATTTATCGCTATCATTTTGGGGTTATGCATTAGAAACAAAGCATTCACTTTAAATAGGGCACCGCCTAAATCCGCTGAAACGACACCGTCTCAATTATGGGTTGGGAAGAAACCTAAATTGTCGCTCCTTAAAGTTTGGGGATGCGGTTATGTAAAAAGTTACAATGACAAGCTTTAACCCAAAGCGAAAAATGCGTCTTCATAGGATACCCAAGGAAACTATTGGGTATACCTTCTATCATAGATCCGAAGGCAAAATCTTCGTTAAGAATGGATCCTTTCTAGAGAAGGAATTTCTCTCGAAAGAAGTGACCGGAAGGAAAGTAGAACTCGGCGAGGTTGTCGAACCTTCTCTCGAATTGCAGTAGCGCAAAGACCGAAGAAGTTCCTATGGTGCCTGCACCAATTATATAGGAAGCTAATGATGATGATCATGAAACTTGGTTGAAGTTGCTACAGAGCCTCGGAGGTCAACGAGAACTCGTACCACCTGCATTGGTATGATTCGTTATGAGTGTCATGTCTGCGGACAACACCGATGACCCCGAGACATATGAGGAAGCGATGATGAGCCCAGATTCCAATAAATGGCAAGAAGCCATGAACCGAGATTGGATTCATGTACGAAACCAAGTATGGACTTTGGTGGACTTACCGATGGCCAAGGTGTCGAGAACAAATGGATTTTCAAGAAGAAAACAGATGCTGATGGTAATGTTACTGTCTATAAAGCTCGACTTGTCGCAAAAGGGTTTCGACAAATTCAAGGAGTTGACCACGATGAGACTTTCTCACCAGTAGCGAAGCTAAAGTCTGTGAGGATTATGTTAGCAATCGCTGCATATTTTTATGAGATATGGCAGATGGATGTCAAAACATCATTCCTCAATGGAGATATTGATGAAGAGTTGTATATGATGCAACCCGAAGGTTTTGTCGATCCTAAAGATGCTAACAAGGTATGCAAACTTCAACGGTCCATCTATGGATTGAAGCAAGCATCCCGAAGTTGGAATCAACGTTTTGATAAGGTAATCAAAAGTTTTGGTTTTATACAAACTTATGGAGAATCTTGTATTTACAAGAAAGTGAGTGGGAGCTCTGTAGCATTCTTAATACTATATGTGGATGACATATTGTTGATTGGGAATGATGTAGACCTTCTTAATAGTGTCAAGGAATATTTGAATAATAGTTTTTCAATGAAGGATCTTGGCAAGCAAATTACATATTAGGCATAAAGATTTATAGAGATAGATCAAACGCCAAATATCATTGTCACAGAGTACATATTTGGACAAAGTTCTAAAGAAGTTTGGAATGGAAGAAAGCAAGAAAGGGTTCTTGCCCATGTTGCTCAATGCACCTTGAGTAAAGCTCAAAGTCCAACATCGCGTAAGATAGATAAAGGATGAGTAAGACTCCCTATGCCTCAGCCATAGGATCTCTAATGTATGCCATGCTATGTACTAGACCCGACATTGCATATGCCGTTAGTTTAACTAGCAGATATCAAAGTGATCCAGAGTGGATCATTGGACAATGTCAAAACGTCCTTAAGTACTTGAGAAGAACTAAGGATATGGTTCTTTCTTATGGAGGTGATGAACAACTCGTTGTTAATGGTTACACCGATGCTAGTTGGAACACCGATCCGATGATTCTAAATCACAACTGGTACGTATTTATTTTGAATGGTGCAAAGAAGCTGGAGGAGTGCAAAGCAAAGCGTTGTGGCGAGATCTTCAACCGAATCGGAATACATGGTCGCCCGGAGGCTTCACAAGAAGCGATATGGATGAAAGAGTTCATTACAGAGGTGTGGTTCCAAGTCGCTGGACCCAATGTCTATCTACTGTGATAACATGGGCGCCATAGCCAATGCGCAAGAACCAAGGTCACACAAGAAGTCAAGCATATCAAGCTGCTTTCACGCTATTCGAGAACATATCCGTGATGGGGATATAAAGATTTGCAAAGTACACAGATCCGAATGTATGGATCCGTTGACTAAACCTCTCCCGAGGGCAAAACATGACCAACACCAAACTGCCATGGGTGTTCGGTATATTACCATGTAATCTAGATTAGATGACTCTAGTGCAAGTGGGAGACTGTTGGAGATATGCCCTAGAGGCAATAATAAATGTAGTTATTATTATATCTTTGTGTTTATGATAAATGTTTACATTCATGCTATAATAGTATTAACAAGGAAACATTAATACTTGTGTGAATTGTAAACTTAAATTGAAGTCCCTAGTATAGCCTCTATACTTCACTAGCTTGTTGGTTGATTAAATGATTGTGGTTTCTATATCATGAACATTGAGATGTTATCAACAACAAGATCGTATCGTTAGGAGAATGATATGGTGGACATACTCCTATTGATAAGCGTAGCATAAAGATCAAGTCATTTCAATAGTTCAATTGCTATATGCTTTCTGATACATAGTAACCTAATTCCTTCGACCATGAGATCATGCATATCACCTTTACCGGATGGATGCTTTGATGACATCAAACACCACACCGTAACTGGGTGGCATTAAGTGTTCGGAAAGTATTGGTTGAAACACATGGATCAAGAGGGATTTGTCCATCCACATGACGGATAAATATACTGGGCCCTCTCGTGGAATGTCATCCAATTGGCTTGCAAGCATGTGACTTGGTCACAAGGGATCACATATCACGGAACGAGAAAAGAGTACTTATCGGTAACGAGGTTGAACTAGGTATGCAGATACCGACGATCATAACCTCGGATAAGTAAACTATCGTGAGACAAAGGGAAAATGGTATCGTATGTAAGTGGTTCATTCGACGCAAAGTAATCGTGAGAAATATGTGGGAGCCATGAATTTCCAGATTCCTCTATTGGTTATTGTTCGAGAAGTGTCTCGATCATGTCCGCATAATTCACGAACCGTAGGGAGACACACTTAAGGATTCGACGTTGTTTTGAGTAGTTATATTATGAGATAGAGACCGAATGTTGTTCAAGTCTCGGATGGGATCCGGATATCACGAGGTGATCCGGAATGGTCCGAGAATAAGATTCATATAAGGAAAGTCTCGTTTGAGTTTGGGAATGATTCCTGTTTTCATCTGAATGTTCTAGAAGGTTCGGATTGTCCCAAGACTCGGGGAGGGTACATGAGTGTGTCATTGAATTATTGCATCATGTACTAAGTGTTCTTGCTGTTCCATAAAACATGAAAGTCAAATTGCCAGTTTGAAAGTCAAACGGCTAAAACAGGAAACTGTGGGAAACAGGAAACTGTGGGAAACAAGCAAGAGGAGTTGGAACCAACTTGGAGGAGGAGTTGGACTCCTCCAGGCCGGAGCCCAGCCCTAGGCGGAGTTGGGGAGGGACTCCCTCCCTCCCCTGGCGCGCCAAGGCCCCTCCACCTATATAAGGAGGCGCAGGGCTCCTCCTTGAGACACACAAGTTTCCACCTCTAATCTTAGGTTTAGAGCCGTTTGGTTTAGAGCTTCTAATTGCTTTAGCCTGCGGTTTAGAGCCTTCTAATTGGTGTGTCTAATCTCTAGGCCACTAATAGCCCTCTCTCATAATCCACCATACTCGCCCGCTTAAGGCTCAGGATCTCCCTCTACTTCCGGTACCACGCCACAGTCTTTCGGAATCGCGAGGAGAGTGCTACAACCTCCGCTGCCTTTGGAACAAGGGAGAGGAAGGTCTTCGCCGAGTATTTAACGTGTGACCGATCATGAAGCGCCATTTAACGCAGCCTTAAGGATCGTCCACACGATCTTGAGATCGGAAAGAGTACGACTACATCACCCACGAGAATCCGCTCTCGTTAAACACTTTGGAATCTTCGAGGGTAAGTTATTCCATCGACTCGTTGCTACAATCTAGTAGATAGATCTTGGCTTGTTTGTTTGTATGCAATAGAAAATTTTTGTTTTCCATGCTATGAACCCCTACAAAACATCCGTCACCACCGTCAGTTGCACCAGCAACACCTCGAGGCCCAACACGCTGTCACCTAGCACCCGTAGCTCTGCCATCATGCCGCATTGCCCCTCGATGCCAACAGCTCGCATCGTCGCCTCCGAGCGGGGGAGAGATCGACATCCCCACCGCCGCCGATGCTAACTGGGCTTTGCCCGCCAGCAAACCTCAACGACGACAAGGGAAAGGGAGGAAGGAGGGGGTGCAAGGACCAAAGGCTAGTGTTTCCCCCCGATCGTTTGCGGGAGAGACGCGGGAGTGTTTTTTCTTCCTTGATCAATCCTATCTGAAAGAACATTTCTTAATCCCTAGTGTTTTGTGTGTTAGATAACAATACCAAGGATCTTTTAATGTGTGTTGAAGTGTTGTAGCTCAGAACTCTGCCTTTGGGGGCGGATAATCCGGCCCCTGGTGGGGCCGGATTATCCGCCCCTCCCTCTGCCCAAGCAAGCGCAAGCCCCAGAAGGGGGGGCGGAATGTTGGCCGGATTCTCCGGCCCGCCGGATAATCCGCCTCGGGGCGGATAATCCGCCTCCGCCATCGCCAAGGCAAGCCCCAGAGAGGCGGAGTTTTGGCCGACTTTCCGTCTAGGCCGATAATCCGCCTCTCGGGGCCGGATTATCCGCCCCCCAAGATCTTCTCCAAGTTTCACCAAGGCGCAAGCCCCAGAGAGGCGGATTTTCCTCGAGAATCCGCCTTGGGGAGTTCAGGCGGATAATCCGCCCAAGTGGCGGATAATCCGCCTCAAAGTTGTGCAACGCGATCTGGGAGGGTATTTAAGCCAGCCTTCCCCCCTCCTGCCAGAACTCTTGATTCATCTCGAACAAGAACAGGTCAGATCTGAAAGCTTCATACAAGAGTGCTCCACCTAGATCCACCCAAAGGCCCCATCCCTTGGGGAATCAAAGGAGGAGAACTCGATCTTCATCATCCCCAGTCAAGCGCTTCATCTCCTCTCCATTCATTTGAGAACCTATGATCTAGTATTTCTTGCAAATATCTAGATCCTCGCTTTTGTTTATATTGATAAACCTTGTTCTTGTGGCAGCTTGTTGTCATCCCGGAGCCCCCAATTCGTTGTGGTGTGTGCCCGATAGTGTTGTAAAGGCACCGGTTCCCCTCGAAGGATCCAATAGTGGAGAAGGTGGATCAGCCTCTCGTGGCGAGATCCATCGGAGAATAGGGTGAGGTTTATTGTGGCGCGGTGGTCTTAGAACCGCCCACCCTCCAACGCATGTACTTCCCTTAACAAGGAAGGAACTGCGTAAAACAAATCCTGTGTCTCGCGTGCTCCACTACGGTTTCTCGCCTCTTTTACGTGCTTAGTAGTTAGGTCTACATAGGAAAATTCTCGTAGTTGCATATATAGAGAATTTACTTTGTCAAGCTTAAAATTGAAAAAGTATTAAAATTGGTTAGCACCTATTCACCCCCTCTAGGTGCCCATACGATCCATTTCAATTGGTATCGTGAGCTTATTTCGGGCTTATTTCGACCTAAGAGAAGTATGGGTTCCAAGGAGATGGGAGTGATGCTCGGAGGTAGTCACCATGAACGATCTCAAGACGTTGTAAACAACCTTGGTGAGTTCTATGGAGGATAAGATGGAAGAGATGCGTCAATTGATAATGCGTCTCCACATCCGCAAAGATCACCTCCATCTAACTTCGAGGATACCACTCCATGATCCAAGGAAACGGGTAAAACTGTTTCCAAAGATAACGAAGTGGTAGGTGATGATACAAGTAAGATCTCCTCGAAAAGGATAGCGGTAAGGATGGATACAATGAGGTTTCATGTGTATTCCCCGATCCGCCTATTCCTCACCCACATATACATAATAGGGGTGATCCACCCAAACCGCTGCCTTCTACTTTCTCTCAATGGCAATTTTGATGAAATCTCATGTGCGCAGTTCCTCCATAGAGTTGTGGAAGATCATCGAAAATGGTCTTCACGTTGGAAATCCTAACAATCTCACAAGGAGAGAAGTGGTCGATAGCCAACTCAATGCTACTCTTTACATGACACAAATTGGTGTGGGAGATGTCACACATTCATCACACAAATGAAAGTATGAGAAGGAATAGATATGATGCCTTGAGAAATGAAAGCATGAGAAGGATTTTATATGCTGGATGGAGAAGACCACGAGGACATGTATAGGAGGCTCAAGGCAATAGCCACAACCTTCAGAAACCACGGTGCAGCTCATGTTGATGATGCTTGGATCAAGCGCAAGTATGTCAGTGCTCTTATGCCATTTGAGCCCACAGATTTGAAAAGTGTCGTGGGAATGACCACGGCAGATGCTGCAATCGGCAGCGAGTAGTAGAACGAAGGGCAAGGGCCACCATCTCATGGGCGAGATGAGGCGGAGACTGTGGTTTTACCCAGTTCGGCCCCGGAGGGTAAAGACCTACTCCTGCTAGATTGTATTATGGAGGTGTTACAATGGGCGAACTCAAGGCTAGGCGCGAGTTGCTTGGGTGTATGAGGGAACGTATCTCTACTCACCCCTTAGGGAGGTTTATATAGGCTTACCTCCCTAGGGTTTACATATCTCAACCGATTCGGTTACAACTTTGTCAATCGTTTAACTCGACCGACCGGGCCTAACTACCGCTGGGCCTTCGACCTCCGATGCCTGTACTGATGGGCTTTGATCCACTCGCTGCTCGCAGCCACTCGCCAGCCTTTGGGGCGGAACGCCCCACGAGGATACCCCAAGAGGCATATCCCCATCGAGTCCCCGAGGCCGTCGTTGATTAGGCGGGTGGTGTTGGCGGTGAGTATACGGCTTCAAGTTGGCATCCAGAATCGTCGGGCTCTGTAAAGGAAAAATCCGAACCGAGTCGCGTTGAGGGTACCAAACCAACGGGTCGCGCTCGGCGAATAACTCAGCGAGCCGAGTGGCGAGGCGGACCGTCGGCGTGGTCAAACTAGCCGTTAAGGTAACTTAACGGTAACTTTCGGCGTAATCATCGCGCGTAACGCCCCTAATTTGGCGGGCAGCTCTCGCTATATAAGGGAATGGTTGGCCATCGGAAAGCCAACCGCCCACCATTTCTTCCGAGTCGCACATCTTCGCCTCGATCTCGCGACCCGCAATCCTCCGACCTCCGTGCAAATCCTCAGCCATGGCCCTCTCCACCGAACCTTGGGTAGATCCAAGTGCCAGCGCAATCGCCTCCTTCGAGGAGGCCGGAATCCTAAGGCTGCCGTTGGCGAATCCTCGCAGCGGAGAACGACTCAACCCGCCGAGAGAGTTCATCTGCTTCACTAGTCACCTCGAGCGGGTTTAGGGTTTCCCACTTCTCTGTTCTTCCGGCGCTTCAAGGCTTACCACGAGATCCAGCCTCGGATCCGGGTCCCCATAGTATCGGCAGCTCGCCATCTTTGTATGCTCTGCGAGTGCTACTGGCTGCCGCCCTATTTTCCCTTGTGGCAAGATCTGTTCCATGGACGGATCAGCCGCGAGGCGGCGGCTCAATGCTAGCCATGCGGCTTAACCTTCCACTGAAATCCAAAGCCTTCTTCGACTTGATGCCGGCCAAAGCAGCGATCGAAAAAGTCTTGGTTTTACGTGACCGAGGCGACCCGGAGGACGATGGCGATCCCACGGTACTCGCCGACCGCCCGAGCCGCAATCTCCGTGTCGCCAGCTTCCCGACGACCAGCGGATGGTCGTCGACGAGATGCTCCAGACCATTCGCGTCTGAAGAAGGGGCTCAGACGGTGAACCTGTACAACTGGCTTGGGCGGCGATTGCCCCGCCGCCTAACGCGAGCACTACATGTACCAGATATAAATGAGAAGACTCGACGAAGGCCTGCCGCCGAAAGTGGAAGCTGGAGGACTACCTCTGGCGCCAAGAGGATCACCCAGCGGCATACACGGATGCGCAGCCGGGCTCCTCCATACACCACGGCGTCAGCTCCGGCCGGTAATAACCTGATCTTATTCGCAATGCAGCATATGCGATCGCGGTAATTCTAACTTTGTTTCATGTTAACGCAGCTATTCCAAGTGGTGGAAGGGTGGCTTCCACCGCCGATGACGAGCCCGCCATCCGCCCAGACACAAGCGAAGTCGCCCCGCCAAGGGCAATGAGGACGATGAGGACGAATCAAGAGGAGATCGCCCCACCGTCCGAAGACCCGCTGGCAACGCCGCGAACTCGAGTAGCAGGAGCCTCGGCGCCATGACGATGACGAGGAACTCCGGAGACCACCGCCCGCCGTGCCACTCCCGAAGAAGAAGAAGGAGAAAGAGGCGAGGGCCCCCTAAGGAGGCGGGCCGCCGAAGATGGCCTCACCGCCAAGGCCGAGCAGCTCCGATGCTCATAGCTCGGCCGGTGACGGGCGGCTCGCAACAACCACACTAGACGCACCATCCATGGAGGCACCGCTGGCCTCAATGCCCCGCCTTCGCCGATCTCCGGGCTAGGGCTCCACCGAGGCGATTTCGCCGCCAGGGGTCCCGAACGTGGCGGTCTCGCCGCAAGGAGGCTCCGTCGCAGCTCCTAGCAAGGAAGCCTCCGTCGAGGGCGCCGGAGGCACCAACCGCTACCTCAACATCAAAGAAACCGTCTGTCACGGCCCTGGCGCCTGGACTGGGCTCATCGCCGGCTTGGCCCGAGCTGGAAAAACAACCGCCTTCGCAGGCTGCGTTTCATTCCGTCGCCAAGTGAGTGTACTCGGCTTTCGCCTTTCTCTCTTAGTATTTTGAATGTTTTCCTGAATTGTCTCGGCGCGTAGGACCGAGTGAAGAAGATGAGCCACCCGACGGTGGCCAAGGTGCCCTCCGCCACTAGCGGGAGGACCCTTCCGTAAGAGGAAGGTGGATGAGGTCGCCGCTTCCACGGAAGGCCGCAAGAAGGCCAAGGGCGATGACATCGCCTTTGTCTCGACGACAGCGATCGCGCCGGCCGGGCCCGCCTGAAGCGACCGCATCCACGGCGGAGGCATTTCGCTGTTTAGACCGAAGAAGCGAGCTCCTTTGGGCGGGTGCTACCTTTCCCCGCTTCATGACCAAGGCGGCCACGGCGAGTGAAGCCGCGACTCGAACCCGCTCGTAGGTCGCCGACGCCGAGATTGACCAACGCCGCGGCACACACCGGCGCCGCTATGCCCGTGGACGCGCGAATCGCACGGCATGCTTGGCGCGCCATCCAGTACCTCCATCCCCCGAGGATCAGGTCGGTGTTTTGCAGCCTGATTCTTTATAGTTACTTGTTTCGTGCTCGAGTCCAGTCCCCCGAGTGCGTACTCGCTAAATTGTAGCGGTGGGCACTTAGTAATTCGAGCCACTCCTCGAGTGCGCACCCGCTAAATTGTAGCGGTGGGCACCGAGTAATTTTCGAGCCTCCCCGAAAGACTTCGCTAAATTGTAGCGGTGGGCACCGAGTTGTTTTCGTGAACGACTTTGAAACTTTGCGGGTTTACAAATCGAGTCGGCAGAGCGGTTTGGCTGCGGCGTCTTTGAGAAGGAGTTGGGCGCTTCCAAGAAGTAAACAAGGAGCTGCAGCGATTGCTGCTTGGCAGAGGTGGCTCGCCAGAGCTTGTCCTCGCCGGGCGAGTAATGGCCATGAAGTTCACAAGGCATCTGAGCAAAGGATCGCCGACCTCGGCGAATCGGAGGCGAAGAAGAAGCGATCTCGTGAACGGGCGAGCTAAGGCCACCGTTGTGCCGCGAGGAAGACCGGAAGGTGTCGGAAGCCCTCATCGTTGGGCTTCGTGACGAAGACATCGCTTCAAAGCTTCATTATCGCTCGCCCGCTGATCGGTGAGTGCGTCTTCCGCCTTGTGGTTACATTGTTTGTGGTTTCCGTGGTGCTCAACTGTTTCCATCTAGCAGCCGTATGATTGGTAGCCATGAAGAAGCGAGTTCTCTTGGTGCGAGGGAGTGCGTGAGCATGCTCGTCGACTCGGCGACGCTGTCGGACTTGCATCCGCGCTACCTTCAAGAGATGTCGCCACGGAGGTTATTCCCAATGACCTCATTGAGGTGGGAGTACTTGGAGAAGGCGCCACCGTGGAGTTCATGACGCGGTCGGCTTTTTCGACGGAGCGCCGACGGCTCGAGCCTCGACTCGCCCACTTCGAAGATTTCGACCTCGACGACGTGACGAGTGGTTATCCTTCATCGCCCGCGGTGGATCTGTCTGCGGCGTTTAAGCTGCGAGGACGCCGCAGACTGGAGCGTGTTTGGGCGATGGGCGACCTTCTTCCGTGTCGAAACGCGCCGCAAACGACGCCGAAACCGCCAGATCGCGACTTCAAGGTCGAAACCTTCCGCGGCGATGGCGGCAGCCGACGACTTATCCATCGAACCCGTACATCGTATTCATCCGAAGCACCGGACGCTGGTGCATCATCGCCGGCTCGGAATAGTGTTAGTAACAATTTCCGAGTAGGCATATTTTGTAATGTAAGACAATGCGACATGCGATTGAATGGAACGTTGTGTTCATTTTGCTGTTTGTTTGCGTGTTTTGATTTGATTTTGGTGAGTCCCCGAGCTCCCCGCCTTTTGGGTTTCACCTTAAATATGATGTTTTGTTGTTTATCATGTGTGTTGCTGGTTTAGTCGACTACCGAGCTCGGAGAGCCGCAAGGCGACTCCTCGAGTGCTCAGATTTACCGCTTTCTCCGTCTGTGAGACGATGCGGGTGGAGTCCCCGGCGTGGTACTTGGTAGTTCAAGGCGCGACTCGAGGGTGGTTGAGGATCGAGCGTTTGTGTTAGCGCCGCCCCGCTCGCCCGGTGGGTCGGCCGCGTGGCAGTCCCGGCACGCCTCTTGGCGTTTTCCTGTCTCGAGACGAACTGGTATCCAGCCCCGGCGTGGTACTTAGCCGCTCGAAGTCGCTCCGCCAAGGATGCGGAGGACCAGGGTCGCTGGGAAGCGAGGATGATGTCTTGGTTCAGAAACCAGTCGAGCTAGGCGACTCAATGGGGCTCCGGATTGGCGTTTTCGTGGACGATGCAAGACCTGAAATGACTCAAGGTTTTACATCGACTACTTAGCCGTGGCCGTCGCTGTACCAAGGGTTGACTTCGTATTTTAGCATGACGCTGTTTAATTACGAAAAGCAGTGGCACAAGGAATGGAGAGTAGACGAATTTTTGCGGTAACCGCTTTTTATTCATAGCGACCGGAGAGTACATGTGGGGTTCTAGGTATAGAACTTCCGGAGGAGATTTACATTCCACGGCCGCTCGCCGAGTTCACCGTCCCCGGACGCCGACGAGGTAGTAGGCGTCTGCTGGCACGCTACCGATAGCGAACGGGCCTTCCCATGGGGGAGAGCTTGTGCATGCCCTTCTTGTCCTGGATGAGGCGAGCACCAAGTCGCCTCGAAGGTGCGGGTTTTCACCCGTCGGCTGTGGTAGCGACGGAGCCCTTGCTAATAGATAGCGGTGCGCGATCGGGCGAGGTCGCGCTTCGAGTTGGTCGAGCCCATCTTGGCGGGCCAGTTCGCTTGCGGCTCCGTGATAGTGGATTTATCCGCGAAGTCGAGGTCGGTTGGCATAACGGCTTCGCCAGAGACCATGAAGAAGGGGTGAATCCGTCGACTGCTGACCGAGGTGCGGATTCCCGGATGACGGAGGGAAGCTCTTCGACCCGGCACGGTGAGCTCGAGTGGTACTTGGAGTCGCGCTTCAGCCGTGGAGGATGCTTTGCTGGCTCGTTCACCGCCGTTGGATTCGGGTGTCGACGCGAGGTCGAGCCGATGTGGTGCTCCTCGCAGAACTCGCCATTGCTCCCTTGGCGGTTTGTACCGTTGTCCGTGATGATGCTGTTGGGGAAACCGTAGCGGTATATGAGCTCGCGAGGAACTTAGTGGCGATCTTCCGCATTCGGACTGGCTTCTATCCACTTTGTGAATTTGTCGACGGCGACCAGCAGGTGGGTGTAGCCAGAGGGGCCTTCTTGAAGGGGCCGACCATGTCCATGCCCCACACGGCGAATGGCCGTGATGGGGATTGTTTTGAGCGCCAACTTGGAACGTCGTCCCGTTGGCGTATTTGCACCCGCGATCGCTGGACGATATCGGCAATGTCGGGCGCAGGTGGCCAAGAGAAGCCGTCGCATGGCTTTGGCGACCAGGAGCGCTGCGCAGCGTGGTGGCAATACCGAGTGGATGTCGGTAAGATTTTGCGCCCTTCACCGGTTGGACGCAGCTGGAACACGCCGGTGACGCCGCTTGTGTAGCTTCGCCGTCGGCGATGGTGTAGGACTTGCATCGGCGAACAATCATTCGAGCGCTTGTCTCGTCTCGGGCAGGTTGCCCGCTCTGTAGGCGATGTAGGGCTTGGTCCACCGTTCGTTCGGTGACGAAAAGTACCTGTTGCTCTGGTTGAGTGGAACTCCAACGTCGATCTCGGAGGAGAGACCGACGGCGTGAAGATGGTGTCGAGGAACACGCCGGGTGGTGCGGATCGCCGACGGCGCGAGAGGGCGTCGGCCTCCTCGCTTTTCCTCCCGCCGATCCACTCGACCGAGTAGCCGTGAAGTGGCCTCCCACCTTGTCCACCTCTTGGCGGTATGCCGCCATGGTAGGGGAGACGGCGTCGCAGTGCCGCGACTTGACCCGAACGAGGTCGGAGTCTCCGTAGCATCAAGGCGATTGACGCCATCTCCTTTGGCGGCTCGCATGTCGTGGAGTAGGGCCTCGATTCGCCATGTTGTTGGTGCAGGCGTGAATTCGAGGCGGAGGATGTAGCGGAGCTTGTCGCTTTTGGTGAGGTCAAGACTATCCTCGCCTCGCGCTGTCCCGTTTGGACCCGTCAAGCACAGCTCCAAGAATGGAGGTACGGGCGCTTCTTCCGTTGCCGGGCCTCCCACGGCGAGGAAATCGCCGTGCTCGACTTAATCGCTTCGCGGTTTCAGATTAATGTTGTGGACGCCGATCTCGACGGCCCACTTGGCGACCCGCCTGTCGCCTCGCGATTGGATGATGTCTTGTAGTGGAGCGGAGGAGACGACCGTGATGGGTGCTCTGGAAGTAGTGCGCAGCGGCGCCGAGCTCAAGACCGCAGATACCAGCTTTTGGTATCGGGCTGGCGCGACTCGGTTAGGACCTCGCCGATGTAGTATACCGCCGGATCGGGCGCTTTTCCTTCCTCGTCGTTCGACGACCATTACAAATACCGACGACGCTCGGACGCCGCGACGTAAACCAGCATGGGCTCCTTGTCGACGGTGCGGCGAGTAGTGGTGCGCGAGTAGCACTTTTTGAGGTCGCGAGCGTCATCCGCCTCCTTGTCCCATCGAAGGTGGGATTCTTGGCATCAGCGGTATAGGGGCATCGCTTTTCGCCAGCGGGGATGAAGCGACCGAGAGCCGCTACCCGCCCGGCCAGCTTCGACGTCGCAGCACTCGGTTTGCCGAGCCGATCGTGTCGATTCGCGGTTTGCCTCGATCCCTAGTTTGAGACGACGACCCTAGTAATTGCCCGCGGGTACAATCAAGGTGCACTTGCTCGTTGAGCTTTATCTTGTACCTCCGCAGGTTGGCGGTCTCTGCGAGGTCGGCGCAGTAGGTCGCCTTTGGCGAGTGGATTTTACGACCACGCCGCCGATGTAGACGTGGATGTTGCGCCAATTTGGCTCGCGAGGCATTCTTGCATGCACCGTTGGTACGCTGTTCGGCGTTCTTGAGGCCAAGGTCATGGCGGTAGCGTAAGGCTCGAATGGCGTGATGAACGCCGTTTTCCTCGCCCTCGACAGCCATTTTGATCTGGTTATACCCGAGTAGGCGCCGAGGAAACATGACTCGAGCCAGCGGTGGAGTCGACGATCCGATCGATCCGCTGGAGGACGAATCGCCTTTGGGCAAAGCGCCTTCGTTTGTGTAGTCGATACACATTCTCCAGTCCCGCTTTTTTCGACCAGGACTGGGTTTGCCACCACTTGAGATTTGATTGGCGAATGAAGCCGGCAATGGTAGACGCTGCACTTCTCGGCTATTGCCCGACGGGCGTTTTCGTTGAATGGTCAGAATCGCTGACTGGTCGCACTTTGGGTCGGCGATTTGTGCTCGCGAGCTCCCTAGGGACACCAGGCATGTCGGAGGGTTTCCATGCGAAGATGTCCCTGTTCTCACGGAGGAACTCGGCGAGCGCCTTCCTATGCCGGGCTCATGCCTGTCCCGATCGTACCACCCTGGCCGGGTCGCTGGGACCAGCCGACGGCGGGTGGCCGTGGGCCTCAAAGGTTGAGGTGTTTGTGCCCTCCGAGTTGGGCTCTTAAGTATTGTGGGGTCGTGGTTGTTGACCCGCCAGATTTGGCGAAGCTCATCGGCGTGATAGCTCGCCGCGATCACGGCGGGCGAAGTTCGCCTCGTGGCTCGCATTCGCCGCTGCGTCGTGGTCGCTGATGGTGATGACGCCGACGCCCGGGAGCTTTATCGCGTTACGCCAGAGCGGGTGCCGCCATGAATTTGGCGAACGCGCCCAGACGCAATGGTAAGGGCTGTCGAAGGGCACCACCAAGACGATCCGCTGCGCGGAAGTTCGCCGGAGTGCCGAAGGTGACGGGTAGCGTGACCTTGCCGATCGGGTACGCCTTCCGACCGGGACGGCGCCGTGGAACGTGGTGTGGGTTGTCTCGATCATCGATCGCGGAGCCGCAATGCTGAAGGTGTCGAGGTAGAGGATGTTGATGGAGCTGCCGTCCCATCGTAGTCTTGGGAGCCGTGAGTCGCCGACCTTGGGCTTGACCACCGTATGCGACTCGCCCCGGTACTGGCGCGTGGCGAGTGGTCTTGCCGGTGTGATAGGTCGCTCCGACCGTTCAGAACCGGGGACGTCTGTCTGGCCACCGTTGACGGCGCAATACGGGCGATGACCTTCTTCGCGCTGTGTTGAAGCCGTGAAGGTGTGGAGCGAGCCGCCACTTTGCCGAATTTTCCGCCATTTTGCGGGTCGTTGTCGGTGTCCTCCGCTGCCGTGCCTTCTCGATCTCCCCGAGGGTGGTCGGCGGTGGTGTGCGTGGCGGGCTTTCCTTCCCTGTGAAACGCACATGGTTGGTTAAGGAGGGCCGCGATCAACTCTGGCTTGTTCTTGTAATTCCGCCGCCGCTGCTGTTCTCCGTCAGGGCGGTAGCTCTGGGGTCGCCAGCGTGCCCAAAGATTGGCGACGAAGTCGATCACGCATCGCTGCGCGCTTGCTCGTGAGGCGAGTGCCATCAGAGCGTAGGTCTGCCGGGCGTCAGCCGTTGCCGCCCGTGCGCCGTTGTCCGCCGGACTCGCTGTCGACGTCTTGATTGGGATCTTCTCGGCTCGGATCGTTTGGCGATCTCGAGGAGGTCGGGATGTTGTCGAGTGCGGGCGTGTCGCTGAGCTTAGCGACTAGAGGCTCAGAGCGCACGAGGTCTTGAAGCAATGGATGGCGGTGTCCGTGGATGCCGACCGCGTTGTACCGAGCTCTTGCCACCGTTGGACCCAGCTGGTCGACTCGCGGGTCCCCGGACGATCGTTCCGTGTCCTCGATGGTGGTGGCGCGGTAGGAGCACTCGAAGTGCCCGACGGCGTCTCGCATTTCCTCCCGTGAGTCGATCGCCCCGGGGAGCGTGTTGATCCATTGCTCGCACGCCCCTCCATCATCGGGAGGTAACGGGCGGTAGTAGGTCGGTGACCCGATCCCCATTGCCATGAGGTATGTGTCAAAGCATCGCTGGGTCGCATGGAGTCGATTTTTCGATCTCCTTCGCGCCTTGAAGTTGGGTGGGTACTTTTCACGGATCATTGGTCCGGCACTTTGGCCCTAGTCGATCGAGCGACCCATAGGCTCGCCATCGCGCGTAGTAGTTAGGGTGCCGCAGTCGCCGGGCCTGGCGTGGCGCCGCTTTTGGTTGTTGATGATGTGAGTGCGGCGCCGATTGGTTTTCCATTACGGCGACGAGGTTGGTCGCCGACCTGGATCGCAGGGAGAGTGCAGCATTCGCGGTCGCCGTTGAGCTGCAGCGGCTCGGGCGGGCAATTGAGGGTGTTTGCCACCGCTGGACGGCCGCTGAGGCCGCCGCCCGAGGAGCGCGAGTACACTCGCCGCGAAGTCGGCCGCTTGCTGTTCCACGGCCTTCGCGAGTAGGGCCCTGACATATCGATCTGTAAGGCGCCGCCGCGGTCGCCGTGATGATGTCGGCACGCTGCTCGCCCGCCACGCAGGTTGTCCATCGGGGTGGAGAATGGAAGGCCGTCGCTGCCGCGCCCGTGAGGAGACGACTATCCGCGCTGGTCCTCGAGGTGCGGTTGGGTGGTGGGCACCCATCGCCGTTGATCCCGGCGAGGGCGGTTGCTTCCCGTGGCGCGTTCTCGCAGATCGCGCCGCGGCGAGCCGGTCGTTCTCGTCGCCGGTTCGTGGCGCTGAACGTGGGGTTCAGCGTGACCTGATCCGCTGGTGGTAGCGTGATAGCCTCGCTGCCACCGCTCGAGGCGAAATTTTTCGCCGCCGCCTTATGCATCGCCCGCGCCAGCGGAGTTCCTCCTCCGCCGCCGTGGCGTTAGGAGGATCGGGTGGAGAAAGGGTCCTCCGGATCGGTGCCGGTGGCCATGTAGGTCGCGCGGGCGTGACCACCGCCGGAGGTCGGCGGAGTTCTCCACCCGAGTCAAGTCAAGATCCCGAGGATGGAGGGTCCTCAAATCTCCCGCTGGAGACCGAGCGATGGAGCCCGCGGACGAGGCCGGTGATGGATCCGGCGAGTGACGCCGGGTCGCCGAGTCGGCGCTGCGGTGAGGGTCGCGTCTTCCGGCCGCTGAATTCTCGCCACGCTTGTGGCCGAGTCGCACGGAGGCGAGGCGGTGGATCGTCGGATCGGCTTCGGAGAGCCGATCGCGTGGTGGCGACTCGCGGATGCGAGCCGAGTCCTCCGAGGTGATGATGTCGGTGAGGCCGACGAAGAGGCCGATCGTGCCGATTGGGCAAGATCACGCCAGGCGTGACGGGTCGCGGCCGACGTAGCCGCTTGGCAAGATCTCGAGCATCTCGCCAATCGCTATCATGCGCCGTGGCGGCGCGTCTCGTTGATGGGCAGATTGGATCTCGCCGCGGAACACCGCCACCGGTGCCCCACGGTGGGCGCCACTGCCGGGAATGACCACGCAGATGCCGCAATCGGCAGGTAGTAGAACGAAGGGCAAGGGCGGCCAGCCATCTCAAGGCGAGATGAGGGCGGAGACTCAGGTTTTACCGTGTTCGCTCGGAGGGTAAAGACCTACTCGCTAGATTGTATTATGGAGGTGTTTACATGGGCGAACTTCGGCTAGGGCGAGTTGGGTGTATGAGGGAACGATTCTACTCACCCTTAGGGAGGTTTATATAGGCTTACCTCCCTAGGGTTTACATATCTCAACCGATTCTTACAACTTTGTCAATCGCTTAACTCAGACCACCGCCTAACTACTCGCTGGCCTTCACCTCCAGCCTGGTACTGATGGCTTTGATCCACTGCTGCAGGCCCACTCGCCAGCCTTTGGGCCAGTCGGAAACGTCCCGCTGAGGATACCCCAGTAGGCATATCCCCATCAAAAAGTCTCCAAGGTAGGCATAATTATCACCTCATGTCATCCAATGAGGTAATGCAAGAAATGGCCGCCTTCAAAGTGGCTGCCAAGAATGCCGAAGATGCTCGTGCTCGAGCTATGGGGATGCAAAAGGGGATCAACATGGCCTTGAAGACTAGTGTGTTTGATCATGATGAATATGCGGTAGAAGGTCCGACATCCGAGGATATAAAAAGGATCCACAGCAATACTTGGCTCTTTATGCAAGAAACTTTTGGAAAGATCCACCAAGGCTAAAGTGAACTAGATCGCAAGAGTGGAGCTTATGGAAGAAAAGAAAATGGTCCTAAGTCGAGAACATGCTTCAATTGTGGTGACCGCTGCACTGTGGCTGAGTGCCCATATCAAAGTAGAGAGGATAATGGGGAAGACTCATTTTCAAGGACAAATCAAAAGCTCCACGTAAGAAACAATTTGTAAAGAAGAATACTCCTTTCAAGAAGCAACAAAGATTGTTCTAGTGGCTCAAGAAGAATATTCATCGGGAGTGAAGATGAGGACGATGACGATAGCTCTCAAGAGGTGGCTGCTATAGCCACTACATCTACATCAACATCTCTTCGACTCTCCAACGAAAATAGCATCATCAAGAATGCTACTTGCCTCATGGCAAGAAGCTCAGGTAACTTCTTCCAACTCCTCTTTCCCAAGACTATGATAGACATGGATGATCCTTCTAGTCTTAAGGTTAAGGAAGAGATTATTGCTTTGGACTATTTCTATACTAACTCGCAAGGTGAGCACAAAGTTCATTTTGAGGCTCTTATGGATCATTAGCCCAAAACGAAACACCTCAAGAAAAGGGCAGATTGAAAGGGAGGATGCAATGGAAATTGCATCCCTAAAAAATGCTCTTGAAGAAGAAGAAGAAGCTCGGTATCTCTTGAAGAGAGACTTGAGTCTATGGAAGAGTCACATGAAGAAATTGTGACTAAACTTAAGGATGATCGACAATGTCATCACCAAGGCAAAGAAGTTAAAGAAGGAAAGGATTGACTTTGGGGCTGCTCATGATAGACTCTCCAAGAATTGGAGAAACTTGACAATGCTCACAAGGCATTGAAAACGAGTTCTCTATTCTCAATGAGTCACATGATCGACTTCAAAGTCGATTCCAAATATGAATCTTCTAGCTCGTCCAACTCAACATATAGTAACAAGGAAAAGAAGTAATCAAGGACATCACTACAAAGGACAAAGGTGCTTGATGAAGTCCTTGACAAGCAAAGGTCAAATCATGGTAAAGAGGGACTTGGGTATGTCACCAAGTCCAAGAAGAAGAAAACCAAGAAGAACAAGACCAAGAATGTGCAACTAAAGACAAGCATCACGAGAAGGTTGACACAAAAGACAAGACTAATGATATTGGTTTTGCGAGGTCTCACAATCCGAATTATGAACTCTTTTGTGATGACTATGGCGATGTTTATGCTTATTATGTTGGTCCTTTGATGAATATATCACTTGGTCTATTTGGGTCCCAAAGACTCTTGTTACTAACATGAAAGGACCCATTGAAAAATGGGTACCTAAAACCAAGAAGTAATTTTCTTGGGCTATGCTTCCTTGGGTTGAAATGGGTGCCGGATAGTGGTCACTAGTCATATGACCTAAGCAAGGAGATCTTCACGGAGATGCGTCCAAATCTTGATAATATCACAGCCTCCTATGGTGATAAGTCTAAATCTCGTATTGGGTCTTGGCAGGTTGTGGTTGCCCACGATATCTCTCTCGTGGACGTCATGCTTGTTGAGACCCTTGGCTACAATCTTCTTTCCATTCGTGCCCTTGGCAAGATGGGTTTTGCTTTTTATCGATGATGATTTGGTGGTACTCTTATGGAGCAAGTCTCTAAAGGTCGCTGTTGGATACGCCGAAAATGACTATGTGGTGGACTTCGGGAAAACCACTTGGTCCGATGTGTTTATTCGAAAGGCCGACGTAATGGCTATGGCATCGCTGCTTAGCCCATGTCAATATGAGAACTTTGCAAAGTCTCCAAAGGGTGGCCACATCCTTGGACTAAAAGACAATGTCTCTTTTGCCAAAGATCGTGTTTGGCGTGTGTTGAAGGAAAATGCATGATTCTTCCCACAAGAGGAAGACTATTGTGTCATCAAAGAGGATCTTGGAATTACTCCATGTGGATTTATTTGGTCCTCCTTCTCATGCAAGTCTTGGTGGGAAGAAATATTGTTTGGTCAACGTCGATGATTACTCAAGATACACATGGGTATATTTTTTCAAGCTGAAAAGTGAGACTCAACAAACTGTCATCGACTTTGCCAATGAAGTTCAACGTCAACACAATGTTCCCATCTTGGCAATTAGAAGTGACAACGGCACAGAATTCAAGAACTACACTTTAAACGAGTTTCTTAGCGAAGAGGGGATTAGACACCAATATTCCGCTGCGTACACCCCTCAACAAAATGGTGTAGCCGAGAGGAAGAACCGGACTTTGATGGATATGGCAAGATCTATGCTAGCTGAATTCAAGTCTCCTTATAATTTTTGGGCTGAAGCCATATCCACTGCTTGTCACTCATCAAACCGGCTCTACCTTCGGAAGATCTTCGACAAGACCCCATATGAAATACTTACCGGCAACAAACCCAACATCGCATACTTCAGGGTATTCGGGTGTAAGTGTTTCTTTCTTATTAAAGGTGTCTGTTTGTCAAAGTTTGAATCCAAGGCTTTAGAAGGTATTTTTGTTGGTTACGGTGCCGAATCCCACACTTATAGAGTCTACAACAAGCTCCTTGGGATTGTTGTAGAGTCTTGTAGTGTGGAGTTCGATGAAAATAACGGCTCCTTTGTAGGGCAAGTTGATGTTTGTGATGCAGATGTTGAAATACCCCAAGATGCCATAAGAAGAATGGGCGTGGGATTTTTCCGCCCCATTGAGGAACCCCTTGTGGCGGATCGGGAAGGACAATGATCCACACATGTGGAGCCCTCATCTACACAAGATCAACAAGCTCCCATCTGAAGACAATCCTGCACCAACACCACAACTGCTGAAGATCATCCGCCTTGGACAAGCTGGTAGTCCCAAAGCCGACTATCCGCCTCCAAGGCGGACAATCTCGCATCAGGATCCGAGGGAGAAATCAACATCTCGAACTCCAGTGCGGATTCTCCCGGCCAAGGGGCGGAGTATCCGCCCCGGGTCTCCAACTCCAGTCAGCTTTCTCGGGAAGATGGCTCTTCACCTCCCAGTCGGATAGTCCGCCCTCCAAGGCGGATTATCCGGCCTCAAGAAAATGTTCAGAACAATCTTCCTCGGCAAGACTTGATCAAGATCAAGGGCAAGGCAGTAATCAAGACAAGGATACAACATTTGAATCCACTCCTCCTCGAAACAATAAGGACATTGAGGCTCGCCGCAAGGCTCGTGCTGATCGCAACCTTGAACTAAGATGTCACACTCTTGACAAGGTTGTTGGTGATCTACGACGAAGGGTATCCACTCGAAGAGAGCTAGCTAGCTTCTGTGATCATCAAGCTCACATTTCCATGGTTGAACCAAAGAAGGTTTTTGATGCTCTTGAAGACCCCGATTGGGTTGTTGCAATGCATGAAGAATTAAACAACTTCGAACACAACAAAGTTTGGAAGCTCGTAGAAAAGCCAAAGGATTGCCGCAATGTTATCGGCACCAAGTGGATCTTCAAGAACAAACAGGATGAAAATGGCATTGTTGTGAGGAATAAAGCATGACTCGTGGCTCAAGGATTCTCTCAAGTAGAAGGAATTGATTTTGGCGAGACCTACGCCCGTGGCTCGCCTTGAGTCCATCTCGTATCCTTCTTGCATATGCAGCCCATCATAATTTTAAATTACAGCAAATGGATGTTAAGAGCGCTTTCCTTAATGGTCCTCTACATGAGTTAGTATACGCTACAGCCCCGGGTTTGAGGACCCTAAATTTCCAACCATGTCTACAAACTCGATAAGGCGCCTATGGCCTTTAAACAAGCCCCACGTATGCGTGGTATGAGCACCTTAAAGAGCTTTTGCTAGACCGTGGATTCAAAGTTGGGCAAATCGATCCCACTCTTTTTACTAAGAAGGTCAATGGGAGCTTTTGTATGCCAACTCTATGTAGATGACATTATTTTTGGCTCTACTAACCAAGCTTTTAACGATGAATTTTCAAAGCTTATGACCGGTAGTGTTTGAGATGTCCATGATGGGTAAGCTCAGTTCTTTCTTGGATTTTAAATCAAACAACTTAGAGAGGGAACCTTTATTAATCAAGCTAAATACATCCAAGACATGCTCAAAAGGTTCAAGATGACGGATCTCAATGGTGTTGCTACCCCAATGCAAACAAAGTGTCATCTTGAGCTCAATCCCAAGGGTAAAGATGTGGATCAAAGGTATACCGATCCATGATCGGCTCTCTCCTTACCTCTCATGCATCTAGGCCCGATATCGTGTTAAGTGTAGGAGTGTGCAAGGTACCAAGCCGCTAAAGAAAGCCACTTAGTGGCGATCAGCTTAATCTTCCGATATTTGGTTCATTCCCCAACTTTTGGGTTATGGTATCCCAAGGGTTCAAGTTTCTCTATGTGGTTACACCGATTCAGACATTGGGTGACAAAGATGATAGGAAATCCACCTCTGTGCATGCCAATTCTTGGGCAGGTCTCTAGTGTGTTGGTCATCAAAGAAACAGAATTGTATTTCACTCTCAACCGGGCTGAATATGTTGTTCTGCAAGTGCTTGCACTCAATTGTTATGGATGAGGCAAACTTTAAAGGAATATGGTGTCAATTGTGACAAAGTGCCTCTTTATGCGACAATGAAAGTGCTATCAAAATTGCTTACAATCCTGCAAGATACGAGAACAAAACATATAGAGATTCGCAACCACTTTATTCGGGATCATGTTGCTCGTGGAGATATTGCTCTATCCTTTGTGAGCACGAAGAACCAACTTGCTGATATTTTCACGAAGCCCCTCGATGAAGCAAGATTTTGTTATTTGTGGAATGAGCTAAATATCATAGATTCAAGGAGCTTGGCTTGACTACCCTTGCACACTCACTTACTCTTATTCATGTATTTGGTTTAGATGCGGGCATAGACATAGGGGGAGTGTGGCTCTAATTGATTGGGCCAACCCTCCCCCCATAATGTCAAAAGCAAGTAAAATCGGTTCCCTTAATATCATTTTGTGATATGTGGGTCATCGATGAGCATTGGTTTTGAACTCAAGATACATCTTCGCGGTGTCATGCCATGCGCTCCAACATGGTGGCTTCGGCCACCGCCCTCTTTCTCGAGAAGAGTTTTTTTTGGGTCTCGTTGGAGTTTCTTGCATATCTTTTGTTCTTATGGAAAACACACTCAAATTTGGCTTTTGGTTGATTTGATTCTTGCAAATTTGGGTGTGTGATACCATCTCAGTTCGATACTCTCAACCCAAGCCTTTACCTCCCCCCTTGAACCATCTATTCTTGCACACAAGTCCTCTTAAACACCATCGAGAGATTTGCTAGGTTGCTCGATTCTGCTTCCTGAATTTACAGGGGATTATCCGCCTAAGTGGGGGCGGATTATACGCCTGCGAAATCAGCCCCTTATAGGCTGGTCGGGAGGGCAGGCTCACAGGCACCAGGTCCTCCCCCAACCCTACCCTTGCCGCCCACGGAGATCCGCCTCTCCCGAGTCGATTTGACCACCTGATTCTCCTGCCTCCCGGATCTTCTTCACCTCGCCTCGGTATCTTCTTCTCACATTTTCCTCCAATGAGTGAGGGTAACTCCCTCATCTCTCTCCTTTTGTATGGGATGTATTCTTTTTGGTGGAAATCTCGTTGTAGAAGGTTCTTGGTGTTGTTTCTTACATGCTAGAATCAGTAGCCTTGCAACCCTAGTACTCGATCTGTTTTGCCATGGTAGATCTGAGCCAATCCAGAATTTTTTTTGCGGGGGGCGGATTATCCGCCCCTGCCATGGCCGGATAATCCGGCCTGGAGAGTTACACTCTGGTCTGTTTTGGTTCTGGTTCTGCTCATGTACATCATTGGTTATGGGGTTGCATCGCTACTCTTTCTCCGTGTTTTATTTCTCCTGGACTTGTGTGTATGCTCATCCCCATGCTACCTCTCTCAATGCTTTTCACATGTGGTTCCAAGCCGACCAAGACCTTCGCCCGTCGTCCACGTCCCCGTTATCTCAAACCCACTGCAGAAGGGAAGTTTATTGACGAAACAGAGGTCCACCGGGCAGCAAGAGAGGCTGCAAGGATGGCAGAGGCAAGTAAGAAATCTAAGCGGACCGCTTCTCGCAAGGGCAAACAGTCTCGGCCCAATTACAAGTCTATGGACAGCATTCAAGCTACCATCCGCAGACTACTATGATGATGTGATGATGGCCAACCCGAGGACACTATGTTTTGGAATGCTCACTGCTATCCATGATGATGTCTATTCTACTCTCAAGATTCCCCATGCGCCCCCATTAACTTGATCGAGGCTCAATCCAAGGCTCGCTCCTTGAGGCATTGGATGTGACCAACAAGATGGGGCTTCACCACCTCATGACCATTCAAAGGTAATTATGACTCTTCCGGTGCGCCTTCTTTTCCACACTTGTGATCTGCGGTGATGAGCGCCGCACTATGAAGTGGATGACCGGGACTACCATGCTTCAGTCAGACTTTCGCACTTTTGGGCAGGTTCTTGGGTATGCTTTCCATGGTCGCGACACTCCCGCTGGTCACCGCATCATCACTCTGTTGAAGCCATCCAAGGACACTGCACTGGCTCTCTGTCTCTCTCCTGATGGTGTTGCTGGTACTTTTGCTGGTCTCTCTCCCTTGTATGCCTCTCTTGTTGGCATGTTTCGGGACTGCATCGCGCCTAGTGGTGGCAACAATGACAAGATCCGTGGCCACCTTGTTCCTCTCCTTGCGTTTGCTCACGAGTGTGCCACCAACACCGGATCCGCCATCGGTTACAAATCGATGTCATGGACTATATTTTTCATGAGATGACGGATGCTATGATCAACCGGCTCTCTATTCCTTATGCTCCGTTCATTATGATGCTTGTCAAGCATATGTTACCCCATGAAGAGTTTGGCACTGCTTTGGATGGTGTTCATAAGCCCAAGAAAATCTACAACAAGGCTCAGAAGACTCATCATCCCTCCACGGCCCCGGAGTCCTTCATGCGTGATGCGCGGGCTAGTGGTCGTCGTTCCACGGTGTCCCCAATGGCACGTGAGGTCAAGCAGCTTAATTGGTTCCAGCGAAACATTCTTTGCATGGGTATTGACATTCACAAGGGCCAATATGAGGCGTACCGCCGGGATCATGAGAGGGATCACACGCAGCATCTTATCCTCCACCATGTCTCAGGTGCCACTGGCAATCCACCTCCTCCCACTGCTCCGGATCCGTATGCTCAGTGGAACACTTCAGGGATCAACTATGGCGAGCTCGAGAGTTGTAACACCCTCAGAATCGGACCTATGCAAGTTTGAGCAAAATTCGCCAAAACCCGCATAGAAACGATTCAAAGGTGCCCACCAGGCACTTTCGTGCGGGTGGAAAACGAAGTAATAACATTACACAACAGTCCTCGATGGGACCCACGTAAGCAGATATATAACAACGACTCAAAGAGTCAAGAATACAAATATAATATACAAAGATCCAAATCACCTTGAACGGTATAGTCAGCTACCGGACAAGATGCAAATGGGGCTAAGAGCCTCAAGAATAACCAATGGCGTTCATAACCCTGTGCCAAGCCGGAAGGGTAACCTGCTAACGGCGCCGATCTCAAACCTGCTTAAACAAAAGGTGCCGACAAAGGGCAAAGGAAAAGAAGGAGCATCGATCGAGGCCAAGACACGGCGAGGCTAGAATTGCGGTCTCGCCACAAAGGTATGGTGGATCGCGGCGGCAGATGCACTAAACAACCTATAGAGACTCGATACAACCGGGCGGTAGAGGGGTAAGAATAACCTATCCGGACCCAACTGAAGCTATCACCAAACAAACCCATCCCGTGTTTCTCGAGACCAACGAGGAAGTCAACCGAGGAACTCACACCGCTGGCGGTTTTATTTATTCGATTATCGTTAAGAATTACTAGTCAGGTTTAGATAATCATCCCGATAAGGTGGCGATGGGCACTTTGAATTAACCATTCCGTTATAGTTGTAACACTTACTAGTCGATACAATTAGCATGAGATAACCCTTAAACCCAAAGGTTGTTGGTACTTTTATTCAGCCATTCGCTAGAAGTTGCCATACTTACTAGTCAGGTACAATGGTCGCAAGCGACAATCCAAACAAGCAATTGTGGGTAGTATTATTAGCCATTCCGTTATAGTGGAGCTGATTACTAGTCATTATAAGTCAAATTTATAGCAATAAACTTTAGTTATGCTTGTCTATGATCGAGATATCAGGCTCCAAGTCGCCCATATCCGCGGACACGGCTTTGAAAGTTTTACCCGCCGGGTGCACCAATAGCAACACACGCCGATCAACCTCGAAAACCAAATCAAAACCCAACGAGGCTTTCACGATTGAACAATCACAGATTCAGAATTATTTCAGGGGCCACCCTTGAGTAGATCCGAGCGAGTAAGCAAGCTCCGAGACGGGCTCAAGGTTGCGCTGGTCAAACGATCGGGAACCCGAAAGTGTGGCTGGGCTTGTCGATACGCAAAACACTCCGCTTACCTAACAAGACAAAGGTGCTCTCGCACAATTTAAATACAGAAAGTAGCATGGCATAAGTACAGATCGTAAATAAAACCTCAAACTAGTTTGTGGCCCCAAGAAATAAGAATGAATCAAGCTCGCCTGTGGGGGTCCCATATACCTCCGGATGTGGATAGCGCGATAAATCAAGGAACAGTATCAAGTACTCGGGGTCTTACAGGACACAAGTGGGCTCGAAACCAAATATTTTCTATCACCCATCGATGCCTCGCTTATTTCAATTTTAGTTGTTAAACAGAAATTAAAGTGACGATAAGTAAAACTATGATCAACTCCATCATCAACATGCGGCAATACATCAAGAATCAGGCATATGACGACACACATCAAAGACTTGAGCAAGCAACTACGACGCGCAAGTCCAACTATCTACCAAACAACAGGTAAAAGGGTGTGTCCAAGGCAATATGAGGCTGCAGGGAAATATCATGGGTACGGAAACTAAAGCATCGCGACACAGATAGCAATAGATCAACAGGAGGGAATAAATACTATAAAAGTAAGATAGGTAGAAAGGGGGAGATGCTCGCCTGAAAACATTGTCGAAGGGTTCGACCGAAGATCGGGGCGAAGCTCACATCAACTCAACGGCCTTATCCGCGAAGAAGCAAAACACTAGAATAAACACCGGATGCAATATTTAATACAACGGCAGAAGGTCGGCATGATGCATGTATGATGCATGGCATGGCAAGGGTGCAATGCAATTAGGTCATATCAAGCGGAACCGGGGTCCCGACATTTAATTAAATGGTTCAAGTTGTTTAGCTACCCCGCAATTTAAATGTTGCTTAACATGGCCAAAATATGGTACCGGTTCGCTACATCAATTTAAATGGGGCCGATATGAGACTAAGTTTGCCCGCATATTGGTCCCATATTTAATTATTAGGTGAATCGGCATAAAGCCCCAAACCACATGATTATGCATGCAAGATGACAATTAAATATGCGACAAGTTGTATTATGTTATGAAATCGGGTTCGAGGAAAGGGTTCACACATTTAGGGTCTCGACGATCTTGGGGGTTCCGGGGTCCGGGGTTCGACAGGGTCCATGGTTCGGCGGTTCGGGCTCGGCGGGATCGTTCTCGGAAAGGGGTAGATCTTGGTGCATCCGGGGCCTCCGGGGCATGTTGTCGGTCATGGCGTTCGGGACGAGGCACTTGTCGCGCCGGGGTCTCGGTGTCGGGGTGCGGTGCTTGGTGTCCGGGGTTAGGGTCTTCGGATCGGGGTAGATCTTATCGGTCTTGGCGTCTTCGAATCCGGGAGGAAGAACTTGGCGCGTCGGGTTCGTGCCTCAGGGTTCAGGGGTCTCGGCGTTCCTGGCGATCTTGGCATCCGAGGGTTCGGGGTTCTTGTCGTACCATGACGGCATTTGTTCGCCGTGGCGTATGTCGAACCGTGGCGATCTCGGCGGTCATCGGGTCCTTGACATCGGTAGATCTTGGCGGTTATCGGGTCCGGAACGGCTCGCCGGGTTCGACGGTCCGCCTCGACGGTCTTGATGTCGATGGAGAACTTGGATCCAATCCGGGGTCCTCAAGATCTTGTCGATGACACCAATGACCTTGTCCAATTTTCCATTCCGTTCACCGGAATGTTGGTCGAAGCCGGTGATCTCAGATCACCATCTTCTTAGCATCGTACCACACCACCTAACACCTTCGATCTCACGCGACCAACAACACCAACACATTAACCATGGGGAAGGGTCACGCCGGGGCAGGAGCCGAGCGAGGAACGGGTGCTTGACGGGACGCGCGACGAGGAAAGGACCGGCGACACGGACGAACGGGCGGGGGGCCGGGACGAGCACCGCAGGGGAGCCCCACGGCGGAGGTCGGGACGGAGGCCGGGCGTGGCTCGACTTCGGCATCGCGGCCGCAGGGAGGCGGGAGGCGAGGCTCGGTGGACGACAGCGCGGCAGTGGCCGAGGTGGTTGCCGCGAGCAGCCGGGTCGAGCGGGTAGGGGCGCGCGCTGCGGAGGTCGCAAGCGGCGAATGGGCGGCCGGTGAGGCGAGGGAGCGGTTGGCGGGGCAGGGGCCGCGCGAGGGAGACGGCGGCGGACGGTGGAAGCGCGGGGCGGTGGTGGTCGCAGCGGCGAGGGCTTCGGTCGCGACGGAAGCCGGTGGCGGGCCAGGCGGAGGAGGCAGGAGGGGCGCGGCGAGCCGACGAGGGAACGGCGGGCGCGGAGGGTCTCTGGCGGAGGCTTGGGCGGAGGAGGAGCGGGCGGCGGCCAGTGGCGGGCGCGCATGGAGGAGGGGAAGGCGGCCGAGAGCGAGGTTCGGCGGGCGGAGAGGCGTCGGGGAAGGGAGGTTGGGCCGGGCGGGCAAAGTGAAGCTCGTGGGGAGGCGCGGCCAGCGGCTGGAGCGGGGCTGTCTTGGGAGGGAGAGACGAGAGGAGAAGGAACGTGGGGGACGCTTGAGTGTGTGGGAGTCGGTGGGGCCGAGACAGGGAACTGGGGGACGGGTGGGGCCCGGGAGGTGGATCTGGGCAAAGGGAGGGCGCAGTGTGTGGGGCCACGGGGCCTGGAGGCAGGCTGAGGCAGGGGCTAGTGGGGTCCGTCCGGGTGGGGCCAGGCTGGAGGGGTGTGGGGGTTGGGCAGGGTGTGTGGCTTGGGTGTGAGCTGAGAGGGGAGAGAGAAAAAGGAGGGGTTAGGATTAGGTGGCAGAGGGTAATTGGGTGAGGGAGAGGGGAAAGATGAGGTGGCGAGGTTTGATTGGCCAGAGTGATGTGGCCAGATGGTTGGGTAGGATAGTTGGTGGGTTTAGGATTTAGATGGGGCTGGTTGGGGTGGACCGTTTTATATTTTTCTGGGGTGGTCGTTCGGGTCGCTTCGGCCCGTTCGACTGCCCCACTAAGATAATTATAATTTTTATTTGTTTTCGAACAAGTCTTTTGCAACCCGATAACAGACAAAACAAAAATAGTCCGGCGACCCGGGTTTCCGGTGTTTGAATAAGATGGCGTTTAGAAAACAAAGACGGGTTTTCCAAACATAGTTTTAGCAAACAATGCATGATGATGACGATGCAATGCACAAATTCAACGCGATTTTCTAGTAGTGGTTTTGCGGGATGCCACAATTCGACACCACTAACAATGGATCTCGCCCTCGAGATCCGCCTCATGCTACCGGAAGGAAGGTCGGAAAACTGCGTCCTCTCGCTTCGTGTAGATCCTCGCGACACCACTAACAAGAGTTCATCCGCCATCTTGAAAACGGCGACACCACCAACAAAGGGTCGTTGATCCTGATCGACGAGAGAGCACTCCGGAGAACAAAGGGCGAAGGTAGAGGTATCAAACGATAAGGCCACCTCTAACTTCCATTAGAAGAGGGAAAAGTTACATTGATCCACTAGTTCGATATACAGAGCGAACAGTAAGAGCCGGGTAGGGTGATCACCCATCCCTAACCAACTATCAACTCTATACATGGGTAGGAGAATCAGCAACTCAACTCTCGAGATTTAGATCAAGACCTTCTTAGGTGTTCGAACAAAGGAATGTTGCCAGCAGAAATCGTATGAAAGACACAATGATTAGGTTTCGCGATGGTTCCATTGGCATGAACAACACGTGCTCAAGGTCGACTCCAACTTCACCAAAGCTCGTCCTTCTCATATGTTTTTCAACGACACTGATATCCAGCAAGGAACACATATGGGATAAAGATCTCAAGAACAAAAGATTGGAGGAAGGTTCAACAGACAAGTTGCAGATTGATGATCGTAGCACCTCCGTTACAAAAAGGGAGAAGTGAAACCCTAAAGGTACGACGGATACCCAACCACGAGAAATCCTGGACTCGAAGAGAGAGAAGAGAGCGGATTCAAAACACGTCGAGGTAAGAGGGGAATAGCAGAGGGGTAAGGAGTAAAATCAGACCTAATCAGAACTTTCCAACCGATTTTGCAAAATAGTTTTGACACTCTACTTCGGCCGTTAGCTAGGTTATCCTACAGGCTGGACTTGTGGGGTATCGAATCACGAGCTCGATACCACTGTAACACCCTCAGATCGGACCTATGCAAGTTTGAGCAAAATTCGCCAAACCCGCATAGAAACGATTCAAAGGTGCCCACCAGCACTTTCGCGGGTGGAAAACGGTAATAACATTACACAACAGCCTCGATGGGACCCACGTACAGATATATATAACAACGACTCAAAGAGTCAAGAATACAAATACCATATACAACGATCCAAATCACCTTGAAACAGGTATAGCCTCCAGCGACTGACAAGATGCAAATGGGGCGAAGAGCCCTGAAGAATAACCAATGGCGTTCATAACCCTGCCCAGGCCAAAGCCGGAAGGGTAACCCCGCTAACGGCGTCGATCTCAAACCTGCTTAAACAAAAGGGGTGCCGACAAAGGGCAAAGAAAAAGAAGGAGCGTCGATTGAAAGACACGGCGAGGCTAGACCAAGGCCCTCGCCACAAAGGTATGGTGGATCGAGCGCAGCGGCAAAGATGCACTAAACAACCTATAGAGACTCGATACAACTGGCGGTTATCAGAGGGGGGTAAGAATAACCTATCCGGACCCAACCTGAAGCTATCACCAAACAAACCCATCCTGGTGTTTCCCCCCTCGAGACCAACGAGGAAGTCAACCGAGGAACTCACACCGTTGGCGCTTTATTTATTCGATTATCGTTGCAGCAATTACTAGTCAGGTTTAGATAATCATCCTGATAAGGTAAGCAGTGGGCACTTTGAATTAACCATTCCGTTATAGTTGTAACACTTACTAGTCAGATACAATTAGCATGAGATAACCCTTAAACCCAGCAGTTGTTGGTACTTTTATTCACCATTCGCTGTAGTTGCCATACTTACTAGTCAGTACAATGTCGCATGGCGACAATCCAAACAAGCAATTGTGGGCAGTATTATTAGCCATTCCGTTATAGTGAAGCTGATTACTAGTCATTATAAGTCAAATTTATAGCAATAAACTTTAGTTATGCTTGTCTATGATCGAGATACTGTGCTCCAAGTCGTCCATATCCGCGGACACGGCTTTCAGAAAGTTTTACCCGCCGGGTGCACCAATAGCAACACACGCCGATCAACCTCGAAAAACCAAATCAAAACCCAACGAGGCTTTCACGATAACAATCACAGATTCAGAATTATTTCGAGGGCCACCCATTGAGTAGATCCGAACGAGTAAGCAAGCTCCGAGACGGGCTCAAGGTTTGCGTCGGTAAACGATCGGGAACCCGAAAGTGTGGCTGGGCTTGTCGACACCGAAAACACTCCGCTTACCTAAAGTACAAAGTGCTCCTCGCACAATTTAAATACGTGAAGTAGCATGGCATAAGTACAGGATCGTAAATAAAACCTCAAACTAGTTTGTGGCCCCAAGAAATAAGAATGAATCAAGCTCGCTCGGGGGTCCCATATACCTCCCGGATGTGGATAGCGATAAATCAAGGAACAGTATCAAGTACTGGTCTTACGGGACACAAGTGGGCTCGAAACCAAATATTTTCTATCACCCACCGATGCCTCGCTTATTTCAATTTTAGTTGTTAAACAGAAATTAAAGTGACGATAAGTAAAACTATGATCAACTCCATCATCAACATGCGGCAATACATCAAGAATCGTGGCATATGACGACACACATCAGACTTGAGCAAGCAACTACGACGCCAAGTCCAACTATCTACCAAACAACAAAAAGGGTGTGTCCAAGGCAATATGAGGTCAGGGGAAATATCATGGCACGGAAACTAAAGCATCGCGACACGTATAGCAATAGATCAACAGAGGGAATAAATACTATAAAAGTAAGATAGGTAGAAAGGGGAGATGCTCGCCGAAAACATTGTCGAAGGGTTCGACCAAGATCGGGCGACTCACATCAACTCAACGGCCTTATCCGCCAAGAAGCAAAACACTAGAATAAACACCGGATGCAATATTTAATACAACGGAAGGTCGGCATGATGCATGTATGATGCATGGCATGGCAAGGGTGCAATGCAATTAGGTCATATCAAGCGGAACCGGGGTCCCGACATTTAATTAAATGGTTCAAGTTGTTTAGCTACCCCGCAATTTAAATGTTGCTTAACATGGCCAAAATATGGTACCGGTTCGCTACATCAATTTAAATGGGGCCGATATGAGACTAAGTTTGCCCGCATATTGGTCCCATATTTAATTATTAGGTGAATCGGCATAAAGCCCCAAACCACATGATTATGCATGCAAGATGACAATTAAATATGCGACAAGTTGTATTATGTTATGAAATCGGGTTCGAGGAAAGGGTTCACACATTTAGGGTCTCGACGATCTTGGGGTTCCGGTCCGGTTCGACAGGTCCATGGTTCGGCGTGTTCGGGCTCATGGATCGTTTCTCGAAAGGGTAGATCTTGGTGCATCCGGGGCCTCCGGGGCATGTTGTCGGTCATGGCGTTCGGGACGAGGCACTTGTCGCGCCGGGGTCTCGGTGTCGGGGTGCGGTGCTTGGTGTCCGGGGTTAGGGTCTTCGGATCGGGGTAGATCTTATCGGTCTTGGCGTCTTCGAATCCGGGAGGAAGAACTTGGCGCGTCGGGTTCGTGCCTCAGGGTTCAGGGGTCTCGGCGTTCTTGGCGATCTTGGCATCCTAGGGTTCGGGGTTCTTGTCGTACCATGACGAAGTACTTGTTCGTCCGCGGTGGCGTGCATGTCGAAACTGTGGCGATCTCGGCGGTCATCGGGTCCTTGGACATCGGTAGATCTTGGCGGTTATCGGGTCCGGGAACGGCTCGCCCGGGTTCGACGTCCGCTCGGGACGGTCTTGATGTCGATGGAGAACTTGGATCCAATCCGGGGTCCCAAGATCTTGTCGATGACACCAATGACCTTGTCCAATTTTCCATTCCGTTCACCGAATGTTGGTGTCGGGCCGGGTGATCAGTATCACCATCTTCTTAGCATCGCATCACACCTCACCTAACACCTTCGGATCTCACGCAACAACACCAACACATTAACCATGGGGAAGGGTCACGCCGGGCGTGGAGGCGAACGAGGAACGGGTGCTTGACGGGCGCGCGACGAGGAAAGGACCGGCGACACGGACCTGACGGCGGTTGCTGGCCGGGACGAGCAGGTGGGAGCCCCACGGCGGACCGAGGCGCGAGCCTCGGCTCGCCAGGGCGGCCGCTAGCGGAGGCGAAGGCGAGGCGGGGTGGACGACGGCCTTGCAGCCGGCTTGAGGTGGTTGGCGCGGCGACGAGCCCAGGGTCGAGCGGGTAGGGCGGCAGCTGGAGGTCGCATGGCGAGAAGCGGCGGCGGCCGGTGAGGCGCGAGGAGCTTTGTCATTGGCGGGGCCGCGACGGGCAGGGAGGACGGCGGGCGGTGGAAGCGGGCGGGCCGGTGGTCGCAGCGGCGAGGGCTTGCGCGTCGCGACGGAAGCTCGGTGGCGCGGCGCGGAGGAGGCAGGAGAGGGCACACGAGGCCTGACGAGGGAACTACGGGTCAGGCGGAGGGGTCTCTGGCGGAGGCTGGGCCGGAGGAGGGCAGGCGGCCTGGTAGGCCTTGGGAGGAGGGGAGGCGGCCGAGGCGCTAGGCGAGGTTCAGGGCGAGAGGGCGTCGGGGAAGGGAGGTTGGGCTGCGGGGCCGGTGTGGGAAGCAGCGGGAGGCGCATGGAGGCGGTGCTACGGGGCTGTCTGGGAGAGAGAGAGAGGAGAAGGCGTGGGGGGACGGGGTGTGGGAGGCGAGGGGTGGGGGCCAGGGACAGGCTGTCAGGGGCCGGGGACTGCCGGGAGGTGGATCAAGGGCTGGGAGTGGCCGGTGTGTGGCGGGACAGGAGGGTCCACAAGGCCTGTGGGCAGGCCGAGGCGAGGCTAGTGGGTGGTCCGTCTGTGGTGGGCAGGTGAGCCAGGCGCTGGGGTGGGGTGGGCAGTGTGTGGCTGGGGTGTGAGCTGAGAGGGGAGAGAGAAAAAGGAGGGGTTAGGATTAGGTGGCAGAGGGTAATTGGGTGAGGGAGAGGGGAAAGATGAGGTGGCGAGGTTTGATTGGCCAGAGTGATGTGGCCAGATGGTTGGGTAGGATAGTTGGTGGGTTTAGGATTTAGATGGGGCTTGGGGTGGACCGTTATATTTTTCTGGGTGGTCGTTCGTCGCCCGTTCATTCGCTACTAAGATAATTATAATTTTTATTTGTTTTCGAACAAGTCTTTTGCAACCCGATAACAGACAAAACAAAAATAGTCCGGCGACCCGGGTTTCCGGTGTTTGAATAAGATGGCGTTTAGAAAACAAAGACGGGTTTTGCAAACATAGTTTTAGCAAACAATGCATGATGATGACGATGCAATGCACAAATTCAACGCGATTTTCTAGTAGTGGTTTTGCGGGATGCCACAAGAGTTGTCTCTTTCCTCCTCCACCGAGGGCACCCACTCCTCCAGCTGATGACGATGATGATGAGTATGATGAAGAGGAAGGGGACGAGGACGACTACGACGAGGATGAGGAGGAGTGATCTCCAGGGACGTTAGCATCGCTCTTCTTCCTTTTTGGCGTTTCGATGCCAAAGGGGGAAAATTAGTTCTATTAGGACTCGTGGATTTGCAAGGGTCGGGCACAAGCTCTTCGATTTTAGTCGTTTTTATTTGCTTGCTTGTGCCTTTTCTAGCGTGAACTTGTTTGCTATTTGTGGTTGTTTGTGTAAGACTATGTCGTACTCCCCAGTTTGGTACTATGTCTGGTATTCATGGATTTCTGGATTTATCTATCATGGACCCCATGGAATTCTGGAATTATGGAGCATATTTGATGACATATGGATTCATGGGATTATCTATGTATGCCTTGGCTATATATTCCGGTGGTATGATTTTTTTTCCCAAACCTTAAAGTAGTGTTCTACCTAGTGTGTGTATTTGTATTCAAATGCAAATCTTAAATATGCACACATCTAGGGGGAGCGTCTTTCATTATCTAAGGTGTATGCTGGTTTTATTAGAATTTAGTATTGTCATCTAACACCAAAAAGGGGGAGATTGAAAGAACATTTCTTAATCCCTAGTGTTTTGTGTGTTAGATAACAATACCAAGGATCTTTTAATGTGTGTTGAAGTGTTGCACTGAACTCTGCCTTTGGGGGCGGATAATCCCCCACCAGGCGGATAATCCGCCTCCTCCGCCTGGCAAGCGCAAGCCCCTGAAGGGGCGGAATGTTGGGATTCTCCGCCGGATAATCCGCCTCGTGGGCGGATAATCCGCCCCGCCATCGCCATGCAAGCCCGAGGAGGGGAAGTTTTGGTCGGACTTTCGGATAGGTCGGATAATCCGCCTCGGGCGGATTATCCGCCCCAAGATCTTCTCCAAGTTTCACTAAGGCGCAAGCCCCAGAGGGGCGTGGTTTTCAGGCGGATAATCCGCCCCAAAGTTGTGCAACGCCAGATCCGGGAGGGGTATTAAGCCAGCCTTCCTCCGCCGTAACTCTTGATTCATCTCGAACAAGAACAGTCAGATCTGAAGCTTCATACAAGAGTGCTCCACCTAGATCCACCCAAAGGCCCCATCCCTTGGGGAATCAAAGGAGGAGAACTCGATCTTCATCATCGACAATCAAGCGCTTCATCTCCTCTCCATTCATTTGAGAACCTACGATCTAGTATTTCTTGCAAATATCTAGATCCTCGTTTTGTTTATATTGATAAACCTTGTTCTTGTGGCAGCTTGTTGTCATCCCGGAGCCCCCAATCTGGGTGTGCCCCGATAGTGTTGTAAAAGGCACGGTTCCGCCTCAAGGGATCCAATAGTGGAGAAGGTGGATCAAGCCTCTCGTGGCGAGATCCATCGGAGAATAGGGTGAGGCCTATTGTGGCGTGGTGGTCTTAGAACCGCCCACCCCTCCAACGCAGATGTACTTCCCTTAACAAGGAAGGAACTGCGGTAAAACAAATCCCTGCGTCTCCGCGTGCTCCACTACGGTTTCCTCGCTCCTCTTTTACGTGCTTAGTAGTTAGGTCTACATATAGGAAAATTCTCGTAGTTGCATATCTAGAGAATTTACTTTGTGTCAAGCCTAAAATTGAAAAAGTATTAAAAATTGGTTAGCACCTATTCCCCCCCCCCCCCCCCTCTAGGTGCCCATACGATCCTTTTCACTATCGCCATCTTCGGCTTTACTACTAGAATGAACCAATAAAGTCCCAGAAGATGCATCCTACGCAGAGGAACTGCGGACTAATACAACACCCGAGCTCCTCATGCAAAAAACATAGAGTTTTCCCTAAAGGAATTGGATAACTTAGAGCGTCAAATGATTGATTTAGTTCCATATATTACTTGTTAATACATGATGCATGTCATTTGCAAGGGAAGAATATCCAAGAAAAACCAGTATGATGGCGACTCTCCCTCCAGCGACTCTAGGGAGACTCATGGCGATTCCATCTAAATCTTTGTGTGCATCATGGATCCTCAAGCCTTCGGATCCTCTCTTGATTTATCCAAGGGCCTCGATTTCTTCAACAAGGTTCGATCATCTTTATCCAGTCTTCTTAACCCGCTTTCCTCTGATCATTCTTTCGATCTTGTTGTCTCCTTCGGTCGGGCAAACTTTTGTTTATACACGGACCATGTCGCCTTAGCCCTTGAATCTTGCCTAGGGCGCTCTGCCAATTGCCTTGATGTCTCCATTATTTGAGACTGTGTTTTCAAATTTCCAGTTTCTTCCAAAGCGATTGGCTTTATGATTTTCAACTTTAAATCTTTCTCTTGCCGTGCTTTCATTTGTTTCTTCCATCTTTGGGGCTTTGGTGGTCCAAATTGGCACAAGGAATACACATCATGGCTCTCAGAGCAATCTAATGAATGGACCTATGTCATTCACCAGAAATCACCCCTCACCGGAGCTAACGTGAAGCCACTGGCCGGCCATCATTTTCTAGACCCAGTCATTGCTCGCGAACAACCACCTTTGCATGGCCCAACTTCCTCGGATCACGTGCATCGCGCTCACGCAGACGTTGGTCAATTTTATATTTCAAACTTTGACTCACCGCCTGGCAGCCCATCTTCCGAGCCCATCCACTCGACCAGCCCACCTCACCCCACCACCTTTCAACCCACTTCCTTTCGCCTTTAAAAAGACTCTGTATCACCTATTCTTCGACTGTAGTTTCATTCAAAGCTTCTAGTGGGCCTTGGTATTGAATGGAACAATAACATGAACATTCTTCAAATGGTTCTTGATGCAAGAAACAGATACTCACATGACTTTACTATGGATATATTCATTACTGGTTGCTGGAGCATATGGGATCAAAGAAATGAGTATATTTCAAAGATGTACTACCTTACACTAGTAGATGTCTTAGCTTTTGTAAGAATGATTTTAGCCTTATTATGCATAGAGCTAAGCCTAGCCTCAAAGAGGGTAGTCATGGCTTGACACTTTGTAAACTCTATAAGGGTACATTATCCCCTCCACCATTGTACATTCTCCAACAAAAAATTATGAAGTACATAGTATGGGCCTTCCCTACTGTTTTTGTCCAAAAAATGCTTGTTAATATATGATCTGGTCAACATAGTTTGTCAATGTAAAGACATAAGTACCACTTGGATCCACCGCTTGAGCGATCCGAGAAATAGAAAAATAAAAAATGTGTCGAGATTAAAATAAGTTGTAAAAAAATTATTGTTTTTTAAAAACTTAGAAGTTTTCATTTCATACATGCTTTACATGGGTATGCATAAAACAAGAATATGTGGATCTCAAATAAGAAATATTATCCCCATTCCTTCTTATATAGTGATTTTTTTAAAGTCAAACTTGATTTTCTTTGAGCAAGTGTTTAGGAATAACTATCAACATGCACAATACAAAATCAATATCATTATAAATATATTTTTATAGTTTATTCACTTGGTATTCTAGATGTTGAGAAATGTTTTCTGTTGTGAACAACATATGAATCATGTCAACGGAGTAAATTGTCATGTTTGCTCTCGCTTGATCGCTCTCCGCTCTCGCTTGATCTATCCTTCAGACCTTCATCAACCTTAGGATGACAGGATGTCGCAAAGCGTCGCTCCCACCTGCACTTGTGTAAGAACTTGTTTGCTCTATGAGTTTTACCATAAATATTTTGCATCCACAATATCAAGACCATAATAAATATTTTTCACTAATGAGTTCTCTCATGTTGTTTCTTACTATATCCCAGTATCCAAGTATGAACTCGTTTGGTGGACACTATCTAGTCTTTAAGAAGAACATGACACATATTGTTAAAATATATAGGTAAAACTGATTGCATGATTTATATCAAGGTAAAAACTACACTTGTCTAATATGCACTAGTCCCTATTGCTTCTCTATTCATTTATAATTTGACCGTGGTCTAAGGTGAAATCAAGATTGGTCCACATGTTTTTTTGGGAATCGGGGCAAATTAAAATAAAAAAATCTATACTAAACTTTTATAATTCCTTAAAGTTAATTTTACCAAACTATAATACTAAAGAGTATGATTTTCTATTACATTGATGACATAGTAAATAGCATAACAATGTACTATAAAATTATTTACAATGTTATTGGTTATATAGTTGTGGTGTATATCACTACAACGTTTTGTGCTAAACTGAAATTGTATGTTGTAATAACATTTCTATTTGAAATATTTTGTCATAGTTGCAGAAAATTATATCATATATACATATGTATTTGTGTACATTTATGTCTTTTGTGTAGATATTTGTATCCTAAAATATCAGAGAGATCTATAAGGACTATCGTTGAAAAAATATATCTTATAGTTATTCTACTGTACCATAGGTGAGTAAAATTATCGAACTTCTGTAGTATAGAATGAATCATTGGCAATGTGTCTTGCGAGTTGGATTCAGTAATAAGTTGGGAACATAAGTGCATACCTCTCAACGTAATTATAAACAAACTTATAATTATTGCATATCCTACTTTGTCATATATATGATTTGATTATTCGGTATGCTTGTCTTGAATGTGCTTGGTTATATCTGGTGTAGTGTATGGAAAGTTTCTCAAATAAAAACTCGTGCATGGAAATCTATTAAATATTAGACTTCACTTCAATATTTTAGACGTTAGAGAGAGAGAGAGATAGAAAGAGAATCTTATCGTATGTATGATGTAAAGAAAAAACTATGTCATACTTGAACTTGTATGGAAAAGTGGTGTTGGAGATGGTTTTTGCTAAATAGGAAAATCAAACTACCCATACTACTTGGTCCGTCAAAAGCCAGAGGCATAATTTGAGTGTCCAAATTGAGCAATATAGATTTCAAAATGTCCATCTATTTTTCACGAAAACTCGGGAGGACCATTAACGCAATACTTGAGTTATTTGATTAGAATTGTACTCTTGAAAGAAAACTTACCAATTAGACTTGCTCTTCGATTCGAGTCGACTACATGGTGCATATAAATAAGTCTTGTAAAACGCACAATCGATGACTTGTTAAAAGACCATCCCTGTTTGTAGCCACTCTTTGTATATAGTATTAACTCATCCTTTAAGAGTAGTGGCAAACCCACAATCTCAAAAGTTTCTTAAGCATGAAGCTAATGATGTCATGTAGTGGAGTATCATGAATTTAAGACTATTAGATCATTCATTAGTTAAAACATGAAAGACCCACGATGAATACGTGTCCCTTTTTTGGACGAAGCTATTTTGGTAATTACCATGCTATTGTGCTGCACAAAATTCGTTTGGTTGTTCGGCTATACCACACAAATGGTCAGGTCGGGGAACCCGTATCCGTGCAAGTAAATTAGAAGATGCGATGATGTAACATGATAATAGCTAGGTTGTACTCAAAAGCACATGAACAATCACCAAAATATATTAACTAAGCGGATTAAACCTTCATGAGTCAAAGCCAAAATTAGAAAGCAAACATGAATGAAGGGTAAGTTTGTACCGTTCCAAAGTGTACATTGTCTCTCAAGTGCCACCAATCGACTCGTAACGCATTTTGTATGTAGAGATGGACTTGACTTGTACCAATATATAATTGGTACAAACTGAAATGATGTACTCCCTTCGATCCATAATAATTGTCACTGAATCGGGCGTATTTAGAGTAATATAATTATTACTACTACCAATATACTCCCTCCGTTTCGGTTTATAAGTTCTACGCGTACATCTAGGTTATCAATTTGACTTATATAATTTGAATTATATAATATAAAAATTATATCATTGAAAAATACAAAGTCTAAAGTTTTCGGTGATATATTTTTTGTAATATATACATCTTAATTCTTTTAATTTGGCGACATGTAACTACGCTGCAGGATTAGAACCAAACGGAGGAAGTATATAATTAGTACTATGTGTATAATACTCCAGTTTTAGTGCGAGGTCAGGAAATAATGCTAGGTGTATGTTTTGTTCTACCGTGAAGTTCTCCAAAGTGTTATTATGCATATAAAACTTGTTGTCCTTGACTCGATTTGAGAATTAATATTTACCCGTTTTCATCCGCTTGTCCTTTTCTGATATATTGTCCACTTGGCTTGGAGTAGTTACAAAATCACAATCCCACAAGATCCTCTCTAATCGCTAATTAAGCTGATGATGTCAGGTAGTGGAGCTAGCATTACGGATTTACCGCTAGTAGATTAAAATTTAAAAGACGAGAGAGCAGCTAGCTAGCTCTTCGTTTTGCTCACGCGAACAAGAAGAAGGAAATGCAGCCATTTGACTTCCATCTTGGAGCTGCATGCAGGAGCACGATGGAGAGGCTGGACCTGGTCAGCTGCCTGCATCTGCATGCCGTGTTTAGGTCGGTCGGTGCGAGTGCGAACGAGGAGCGGAGATCAGCCAGCGGGGGGGCAGCCAGTCTCCGCGTACGTCCCCATCGGGCGGCGCTACCGTGTGCTGCCGGTGCCGTGCTGGAACGAGCCAAACCTGAAGGCGGAGCGCGCGTGGGGCCCACTGCTCTGTTATCTCTTCCCTGCCATGGGCCCCACAGACTGAGGGGGACGAGCGGTGGAGTTACAATTTATAGAAAGGACCTTGGAAAAACAAGACATTACAAAAAAGACCCTAATAATTTGCACCGGCCGGATGGAATCGTCGCCAGCCTCAGTGGTGGAAGTGGCCGCCTTTCTACCGTAAAGTACGGCGCGATATTAAAGACACACTGCGTGAGAGAATTCGCAATATGTGAGACCCTGTCGCATGGCTTAATAGGATAGATAGAAAATTCATATCAATAAGTTGTAATTTTTTTTAGAAGTTTATTCAAAGAACTCTAAGGTTAAACGTGTTTGGCCTAATCAATTTTAGGATGGGTGACCGAACGAAAAGTGGGTACCAGGTGCATGAGTAGGGATAAAGTGCGCAAAAAAACTAGTGTTGATCCGTAGGATTAGTCTAAAAATCTTATTAAGCTGTCAGAAGTGACAGCCATCGATACAGAATGACGGGGGTGTTACACAAGAGAAGCAAGACCTCTCCTCTGCTACGTGAGCGTCTCAGCAATGTGGTGTGGCAGTGAGAGATTCAGTTAGTCCATCTCAAGAGGGTTGACATGTTTTAGATATAGAATGTATCCGTTTTGGTTTCTTTGGCTGGGTCATGGACACCAAATATGCCCGTATCCTTTCCTAGTTTATTTATGGTCTATTTATGCTGGAGTTGCGTTCAACAGCGCGATCCATTTAATCTGTCTTGCCCACCAAATTTTTACCATTTTCAATCAAATGGACTATGTGGTATGGCGGTCCGAGACTTAATAAGAGTTAATTGTGCCAATAAGTTTGTTGGAACTTTCTTTTCAAACATCAATAATTTGAATCGGAAGTTTCTAAAACAAATCAGAAAAATACAGGGATGTAGCCAACCATATATTCTACCAGTTTTGTCGATTTTCATCTTAAAATACTTCATATTTTCGGCTCAAAAAATAAAGAAATCGCACAAAATGACGAAATTAGTTTGCTAATTTAGCATGAAAAACCCTAGGCTCACTCAAATTCACAAGCACAACACATGCATTAGAGACAACCATTTTTTATTTTTCTCTCTCGCGGTAGCTGGCGACAAGCTGGACCAAACCCTAACTTGGCAACTGGCGGCATGGTGGCGCGAGTGGGATAGGAAGAAGAAGTGGAATAAAGGGACATTCATGGCGAGGACGTCGAGGTCGATGGTTGGGGCAAGAGGGGTGGCATGCTGGAGTATCATGGGGATGTTGTGCCGGAAGCGGGGTACCGTGGCAATGGTTCCGACGTCTCTCTCGATAGTGATGAGTGGAAGCTGATTGGCGAGGTCTGCTAGCACTCGCATGTTGTAGGAAAGCTTAGATATTAGTAATTTTTCAAAGTTTTTCTATATTTCTATCAAGCTTGAGGTCTGTTACCACTGAAATTTCTGAATTTCTTTGAATTTAGTGTCAATGACTAAATATTGTGTCTCTAAATTTTGTGCAGATGAACCACTGCAGAGATGATTTGCAGGAGTGGTGCCAATGTGTGGAAACAAGGTGTGCAATTCTCATATGCTTGTGAGAGAGGTTGCAACAGAGAATTTGCAACTAAGGCATCAACTGCAAGACCTTAAGGATGTGATCTTGAGGCTAAAGAAGGACAATATAATGCACACGATAAAGCTTAGGTATAGGGATAAAAGGGAAGTAGTTTATCTCCTACTAGTGTTTGGTTCATGCATTGTAGCTTTCTGTTCCATGTGTGTAATATAGATGCTTGTGTCTTTAGTGAGAGATGTATTGAAGGGAATATGCCCGAGAGGCAATAATAAAGTAGTTATTATCGTATTTCTTATTTATGATAAATGTTTATTTGACATGCTACAATTATATTAATACGGAAACGTTAATACATGTGTGTTTAATAAACAAAAAGGAAGTTCCTAGTTATGCCTCTCTTATAAACTAGCTCGTTGATTAACATGATGATCAAAGTTTCCTGATCATGGACATTGGATGTTGTTAATAACGAGGTCACAACATTAGTGTAATGATGTGATGAACATTCATCTGAAGTATAGCATTACGATCAAAGTGCGTGAGTTTATGTTGCTATAACAACTTACGAAGTGATCCTAATCCTTAGACCATGAGATCATGTCAATCACTAACACCGGAAGAGTTTCTTGATAACATCAAACGTCACTGCAATGCAGTGATTATAAAGATGGATTCAAAACTACTAAAGTGTTATGTTGAGGCCCATGGATCGAGAGTGGAATTTGTTCATCCCGATGAGGGATAGATATACTCTGGGCCCTCTCGGTGATATCACATTTGATTAGCTTGCAAGCAAGTGATTTGATCACTAGAATGTTATATCACGGGAACGAGAAAAGAGTGCATGTCGGTAACGAGATCAAACTAGGTATGGAGATACCGATGATCAAATCTCGGACATGTAATATATCGTGAAACAAAGGGATTAAGATACTAGCGTAAAGGTTCGACGATCACAAGAAAGTCATCGTTGAATGTGTGGAGTCGTATGGGTCTCGGATCCCGCTCGATTATTGATATGAGAGGAGTCTCGATCATGTCCGCATTATTCTCGAACCGTAGGGTGACACACTTAAGAGACACCGACATCCATTTGGAGCAAAAGTTTCATGCGAAAAGAATAACAAGCGCGGAATTTATTTCACTAGATCACAAAGCGGGTTTCGGGTGAAATTGTAGAAAGTGTTTCATGTGAAATGAAATACTAGCAAGGGTTTTATGTGAATGTTTGTCATTAAAGTAATTGACAAAATTCTGAATAAATAAAAGGAGTTTTATTTAATGAGAGTTTGCATTAAATTTGGTGAAAATTTAATGGGAATTTGAGTGGGTTTTTTAGTGGAGGGAATTGAAAGGCATTTGAGTGAGTGGAGTGTCCACCCACATGAATGTGGAAGAGGTGGGGGCAGCCCCATGGCTGGGCGCATGGCCCCTTGGGTGCCCCCTCTCCCTATAAAAGGAGCCCCCTCCCTCTCTCTCACTCACACCTCGTGAAGGATCTCTCTCCCCCTCTAGAATTTATCCCCATGGTCTCGGATAAGCGAGATACATGTTCCCGGTGGCTTTTCGACAAGAAAGAGTTGTGCTTCCTGCATCGCTGGGCGAGGAGGGGAGGTTGCTCGGTGCCTCGAGCGTGTGTGCGAGCACGGATGCTTGCTGTTTTCTTGGCTAGGACTTCCTCTCGATCTTGAGATCGGCAAGAGATCGTCTACATCAACCACGAGTTTGGACTCGTTAAGCTTTGTCGGTCTTCAAGGGTATGTTCTCTGGATATACATCCGCCTGTTTATATCTAGTAGATAGATCTTGGTACATAGTTCCCATCATAGGAATTTTTTGTTTTCTATCTTGCGAACCCTATAGTGGTATCGAGCGAATCTATGCGTAGATACTTTGCACGGTAGTACACATATGAGTATGTGGGCGATGATGATCATTTTATTGCTTCTTAGTTGTACTTTGGATATTGGTGGCATAGTGGGATGAAGCGGCCCGGACAAACTTTACATGTCCTCGCACATGAGACCTGTTCCACGCTTGACATGCAACTAGTTTTGCATAAGTGGCTAGCGGGTGTCTGTCTCTCCTACTATAGTCAATATCTAATTTGCAACGAGTTGACAACAATTTGGTTATCCTCGTTGTGGTTCATGTTCGTATGTAAGAACGGTTCTATCTTCGAAAGCCCTAAGCCACGTAAAACTTGCAATGGATAAATTAGAGGCGTCTAGTTTAGATTGTTGCTGGGCTAGTGTTATGATATGGTGATGTTGTAAGTAGAAGTATGAGATGATACTCTTACAACACACATAGCGTGTAAGTTCCATAGACCTTGGCCTTACACATAAAGGTATGATAGAGATCATATTATGGTGCACATGATGGAGATCATATGCGGGAACCATATCATTTCACTTATAAACATGTGATGTTTGATTGCATCTTATATTGCTTGTTTGGCGTTTTATTAGCATAATAAGATGATCCCTCATTTAGATATCAAGATAAGAATGTGTTCTTCCTTAAGTATGCACCGACAATGTTTCGTCGCTTCAAGACATCACATGATGATCGAGTGTACTTGAATCCACGAGCATATCTCGGGTGTAAGAGCGATTACACGCGAATACTAAGGTTCTTACTTGGCGAGCCTAGCATGTACAGACATGGCCTCGGAACACGGACCGAAAGGTTAAGCATGAGTCATTTGTTTTTGATATGATGACCATATAGATGCTCGCCTTTGAAGCTACACCGACTCACGTGATGATCGGACTTGGTGTAGTGGATTTGGTTCATGTAATCACCAAAAAGACACGAGGGATGTCGTTTTTGAGTGGGAGTTCATTTCTAATTTGGATTAGTAGAACTCAATTTATCATAAAATTAAATCAAAGTGAATTTGCATAATTTGTTGTAGTCATTGGCATTCGTTCACCACCTTATGCATAGTTGTAATTGAGATAATAGAACTATAGAATTCGGGATATATAGTTTACGAACTGGTATCGTATTGTGTTGAATGTCAATCTAAAGTTTAAAGTCCTATTGCAAACTTTCAGCAAACTCTGTTTACTCTGTGAAATTTAATAATTGGTATAAAATCGAGAGTAACAATTCCAGTGTTAGTATCTTAAGTATCATGTTTGCCTCCATGATTCTTGATTGTTTTAATATCAAGTTTATCTAGGAGCTGAAAGAATTGTTTCAGAAACCATCATGTGTGGTAGGTATAACGATATCTGAAACAATTTTTTGGTTGCAATATGATAGAGTATAATATATGTTCTCATATTGGATGAGAATTTACGAAGGTTGGAGATGCTAGACATTCTAATCATCCAAAAGGGTTTTGGAAAGTAATGTTATACTCACGATTCGCCTTTATAAGCTACAGTAGCTTGATCATGAAAATCGTCATGATAAGGGTGAATAGAATATGTATGTAAAATGTTTACTACACTAAAAGATTACTAAAGAATGGATTTTAAAAGAATACCGATCATTTTGATGATGGTGATCTACTTCAAAGTGCAAGTCCAAAGGTATTATTATTTGAATATACACGCTTTGGACTATGTGTCATGTATATGGCGCCACTTTTAATGTTGATAGATTCTTTTAAAAAGGAAAAGGAAATGCTGACAGAGAATCTATAAAATATATTTGGCAGAAAATAAAAGATTGGAAATATCCAATTTAGGTATATATATGATATACATGTTATGGTTGTATTCTTTGCTTGTTAAACAATGTGGTTCTTGGGTATTGGATACCGAATTGGTTGGTATGAAATTTCATACGGAACAACGCAATTCATGAACCACAATGGCCTAAGTAACTAGCAAGAGAATATGTGATGATGTTCATTGAAAACAAACAAACTGTTGTTTGTATTTCTCGTTGATATCAAAGCTTGACTTTAAGATTTGTTTTAATAATTGTTATTTAAATCTGGTATTATGAGAACAAAGGTTGTTCAAATAATTACCGTATTCCATATAAGATGGATAATTTACAAATCTAGTTGGAGAAATCACATCCATAAAACCTAATGCTAAAATGTCGCAAGACAAATGATTGAAAGATCGCTTATGAAGTGACATCGCTGTTTAAATTATATTGGAAATAAAACATGAAGAAACTCCATTTTCATGGATTTTTGGAGTCTTTGATTTGATCAAGTGACGCTTGTGAGACTTTCCTCGGGATAATTAAAACTTCGTTCAAAGGCCAAGAAGAACGATCGACTAAAATATTGGAATTTATACATATTGATGTATGTAGTCCATTATGTATAGTAAATGGCGATGGGTTTCAACTTCATATACTTTCTCCGGAAATTTGAGTGAATGTTCGCTTAATGAGAAAGAAGTATGAAATATTTGAAAAACGTTTTTCAAAGAATTTCAAGATGAAGTGAAAATCATTGTGACAAGAAAATAAATGGTTTATGATTTTATCGTAAGGGATTTATTTGAGTTACAAGTGTAACAAGAAAATAAATAAATTATGATTTTATCATGAAGGGATTTATTTGAGTTGCAAGTTTAGCAAAACACCTAGATTTACATATCCCGAAACACCATAGGAGTATGGAATGTTTGAGATTTGTAATGAAACCTTGTTTGACATGGTAGGATCAAAGGTGTTATTTATAAAACTGCCATTATGTTTTAAAAGATTAAAGCTTTAGAGACTACCGCTTTTACACTGAAAAGAGCTCCATATTGATCCGTTGAAATGACACCATGGAAGTTATGGTTTGGGGTAAAACCCAAGTTGTCATTTCTTAAATTTTGGTATGCTAAACATAAGTAAGATGTTTACAACCGAAGTCGGATGAGCATGTCTTTGTAGGTTATTTCGAATAACAATTGGTTATTCATCCATAACACCAAGTACAAAGGGGTTTGTCGCTTGAAATATGAAGTTTCTTGAAGAAGGAATTTTTCGTAAAAGTTAAGTGGGAGGACAATAGAACTTTGATAAGGTTAACGAACCTTAGCTATATGAGCTGAGTTGCGCAGCGCCGGAAATCGTTCCGAAGGCTGCCATAATGCTCATAGCTTATGTGCCTCAAAGGTTGTGGTCACAGATATCTAAGTTCCTATTGAACCAAGAAGGTCGGTTAAACAATCAAATGCTAAGATTTGAGAGTAAATCATTATTGTCTGACAATGATGAACCGACTACATGCAAAGAAGCGATGATGGGCCCTAACTCCGTCAAATGGCTTGAAGCCATAAAATCCGTGATAGTTCCATACACGAAATCAAGTTTTGAACTTGGAAGACCCTCAGGAAAGGTGTAAAAACTATCGGTCATATTTGGATCTATAAAGAAAACAGACATGGATGTTTCACATCTATGAAATAGTCGACATGTCGTAAAGTATTTTACGACAATGTTCAAGGAGTTGACTATGACAAGATTTGATCTTTCATAGCGATATTTAGTCCTGACGATTAAAGTAGCAACCACTACATATAATTTGGTATATGGTAGATGAATAAACAAAACAAAGTTCTTCTAATAGAATGGTTACCTAGGACATGTACATGACACGGTCCAAAGGGTTTTGTTAAATTCAAAGGATGCTAAAAGGGCATGCAAACTTTAATGGTTGAAGTAAGCATCATGAGTGGGAATCTTCACCATGATGAAAAATGAGTTTTTCATCAGGAGACAATGAAGATGCTTGCATTTGCAAGAAATTAAGTGGGAGCGCTGAGACATATTTCTAATACATTATGTGGAGGACATCTTGTTGATTGGAAATTATGTATCTTTTATTGACAAAGGTTAAGAATTTCATTTTGATGAAATACTTAGGCAAAACCCGAATATTTAGCGTGAATGTCTATAGTGGATGATCGTGGCGCCAATATGGTTGTGCCAAATATACATATATGAGATATTGAAGGAGTTCAATATAGAAACGACAAGAAACAGTTCTTGTTGCATGGAAAGTAATTGAATCAAGATTCAAGTGTATTGACACTTGATAAGTGAAACAAGATTCAAGTGCTTTGACACTTGATGAGTGAAATCACAAGGATGCTTTGATCAATCATACCATGATATGTACACATCCAGATATGTCCTATGCTCTAAGTGTTATGAGCATATACCAGAATGAATCATAAAATGATCATTGGACGATAGTGAGGATATTCTTATGATCTTTTGGAAGAACTAAGTATATATTTGTGTAGAGGTGACAAACAATTACAAATAGTTCATTGTAAAGAGTTACATTGATACTAGTTTTGTCACAAGATACAAATTAAGTTTATCTCAATTTAAACTATGGGTGGCACAATGTAATGGAAAGGAGATTCCATGATGGATTTGGATGAAATCCATAGTTGAGACATTGTGATGAATACTACAACAAAAAGGCTAAGTATATGACTGCTATAGTAGTAGCAAAGGAGGGAATTTGTGTCAAGAAGTTTGTTATCAAACTAAGGTGTGGTTCGCAACGGGCTAACACTAAAGATATATTGTATGACAATAGTATCGACGTGTTTTAACCCCAAGGAACTAAAGGTCTCACCGAAAGACCAAATTTATACAATGCCATCTCATTGGAGAATGAGTGATGCGTGGAGACGCAAAGACATGCAAATACACACGGACCTGAAGCGTCAGATCCGTAGATTATGTTAACCACTTGCAGTTGCGTATATGGAACACCAGAAAGCCATAGGTGTTCAATACGCAAAGTTTTTCAAACTAGATTATTGTCAAGTGGGAGACTGAAGGGAATATGACCGACAGGCAATAATAAAGTGGTTATTATCGTATTCCTTATTTATAATAAATGTTTATTTTACATGCTATAATTGTATTAATACGGAAACGTTAATACATGTGTGTTTAATAAACAAAAAGGAAGTTCCTAGTTATGCCTCTCTTATAAACTAGCTCATTGATTAACATGATGATCAAAGTTTCCTGATCATGGACATTGGATGTTGTTAATAACGAGGTCACAACATTAGTGTAATGATGTGATGAACATTCATCCGAAGTATAGAATTACGATCAAAGTCATTGAGTTTATGTTGCTATAACAACTTACGAAGTGATCCTAATCCTTAGACCATGAGATCATGTCAATCACTAACACCGGAAGAGTTTCTTGATAACATCAAACGTCACACCGTAACAGGGTGATTATAAAGATGGATTTAGAACTACTAAAGTGTTATGTTGAGGCCCATGGATCGAGAGTGGAATTTGTTCATCCCGATGACGGATAGATATACTCTGGGCCCTCTCGGTGATATCACATTTGATTAGCTTGCAAGCAAGTGATTTGATCACTAGAATGTTATATCACGGGAACGAGAAAAGAGTGCATGTCGGTAACGAGATAAAACTAGGTATGGAGATACCGATGATCGAATCTCAGACATGTAATATATCGTGAAACAAAGGGATTAAGATACTAGCGTAAAAGGTTCCGACGATCACAAGAAAGTCATCGTTGAATGTGTGGGAGTCAGTATGGGTCTCCAGATCAAGCTTCTGATTATTGATATGAGAGGAGTCTCGATCATGTCCGCATTATTCTCGAACCGTAGGGTGACACACTTAAGAGACACCGACATCCATTTGGAGCAAAAGTTTCATGCCGAAAAGAATAACAAGCAGGAATTTATTTCACTAGATCTAAAGCGGGTTTTCGGTGAAATTGAAAGTGTTTACGCATGTGAAATGAAATACTAGCAAGGGTTTTATGTGAATGTTTGTCATTAAAGTAATTGACAAAATTCTGAATAAATAAAAGGAGTTTTATTTAATGAGAGTTTGCATTAAATTTGGTGGAAATTTAATGGGAATTTGAGTGGGTTTTGAGTGGAGGGAATTGAAAGGCATTTGAGTGAGTGGAGTGTCCACCCACATGAATGTGGAAGAGGTGGGGCAGCCCCATGGCTGGGCGCATGGCCCCTTGGGTGCCCCCTCTCCCTATAAAAGGCCCCTCCTCTCTCTCTCACACCTCCTCGTGAAGGATCTATCTCCCCTCTATAATTTATTATCCCCATGGTCTCGGACTAGCGAGATACATGTTCCGGTGGCTTTTCGGCAAGAAAGAGTTGTTCTTCCACTGCATCGCTGAGCGAGGAGGCGGAGGTTGCTCGGTGCCTCGAACGTGTGTCGAGCACGGATGCTTGCTTTGTTCTTGGCGCTAGGACTTCCTCTCGATCTTGAGATCGGCAAGAGATCGTCTACATCAACCACGAGTTTGGACTCGTTAAGCTGTCGGTCTTCAAGGGTATGTTCTCTCTGGATATACATCCGGTTGTTTGTATCTAATAGATAGATCTTGGTACATAGTTCCCATCATAGGAAATTTTTTGTTTTCTATGCTGCGAACCCTACATGTATCAAAGAAATTGTTCGAATAAAATTGAATAAATGCGGATGCTTGTCTGAATGTTACACTATTAGCTTGTGAGAGTTGCTTTTGTTCACTTTAAGTGTTGTCTTGTGAGTCACATCAAGCTTATCCCTTTATAACCTAGTTCTCTTCTACATTTTGGAAAAGACTTGCACATTGTGAGAGATATGGAGTTGCAACAATAGTTCAGAATTTGTATCATGGGATATCCACTGGATCTAGATCACAACAACAAAACTAATTTGATTTTTTTCCTTCCATTTGTTCATGTATGATCTAATTTATATCAAGCAATAGTGTTTGGCTTGCTCTAGCTTGGTCATCACCAAACAATAGGTGATATGTTGATCCAGCCCCTGTGTTGTAAGTGTCATGTATGTTTCTTCCTCTTACAGGCTATGAAGTAGCTCTTGCTAGCTGAAGTTGTTGATTTGTTGTTGGCTCAGCTTGATGTGATTTCCTTGATAGATCATTTTCCTCTTCCTCTTGTAGGTTGTGATGTAGTTGTAGATATGCTTGGACCATCTTGAGTTATTTTCTTCTTATTGCCATTTCCTCTCCCCTACTTCTACTTGACTCTGCAATTGTCACTCTTCGTATGCCTCTTCTACTTAGGATTCCCCTTGTCATGGTTATTGTCACTCTAGTAGACACAAAATTTAGTCCCTCGTTGAAGCCACAAAGGAGCTCTCATTGGGCAATGAAAGTTCTACCATTGGGAGAGGAAACAATGGTGTAGCCTACAAGATAAAATTCAGATAAGTGAGCTTAAAATTTAGCCAAAATCACATAAAATTCATAGTAAATGATTAAAACCTCATGTCCCATCTCATAAATCATGCTCTGTACTTGATAGATTGGATCATTTCTGGAGTTTGGATTGAGGGTCACTATGTGTTGCAAAATTGTTGAAGTAATTGTAATAAACCTTCATGTATATATAAAAAATAAGCAAAAGTGCAAGAAGGGCATCATGTGTATTATACCTGCAAAATAGATGGGTCATCAAAATTTTCATCTTTAACTATCACATCCCACATGCACATTGTTCTTCTCTAGAACCACTTGGCATGCCCTTTTTACTGTGGTTTTGCTTTCCATAGACTTAGTAATTCATAGTTAGGTCAGATCTTGCGACATATTTCACTCCATTGATGACCCACAAGTATAGGGGGTGTATCGTAGTACTTTCGATAAATAGGAGTGTCGATCCCAATGAGGAGCAGAAGGTGCTGAACAGTGGTATGGAGCAGGAAATCCCTGTGAATACTTAGCAAACGGATTTTTAGTGGTTTTCTGATAAATCAACAAAACAAGGAGCAAGTAACAAAGACAACGAACAAACGAAGCAAGTGGCCCAATCCTTTCTTAGCAAAGGACAAGCCGGTGGAAATACTTATAAGGACCAAATGTTCTCGAGGACACATGGGAATTCTGTCAAGTTCTTTCGCTTCAAATAGCTGGGTACTCTTTTTTGGTGAAGTATCATGCTACCACAACTTAAATACTAAACCATTGAATAATAACTCAACACGGATTCACTACTAACAACATGACTTCTCCCATGTCCTCAAGAACACAACGAACTACTCACAAGACATCATATGGATCAAGATCAAAGATGATATGATAATGGATAACGGTCTGAACATAAACAATAATCTAATGGTTCCACTCACAAGCATCAACTACAATAGTAATCAATACCGGGAAAGTTTCCCCTAAGAACTAAAGCAATATCCAACACAATTGTTACGGAATGAGTGGTGATGATGGTGCTGGTGGAGATGATGGTGTGGATGATGATGATGATCCTGATGAAGCCTAGCTTGATGATGGTGTTGGTGGTGACGGTATCCCCTCTTCGGGGAGGAATTCCCCCGGTAGAAATCTGTCTGCCGGAGAGATCTTTCTCTCTCGGTGTTTTCCGCCCCCCAGAGGCGGAGGAAATCTATATGTGGTCGCTCCCCGAGGCTTAGGGTTCCGTACGGAACATATATGCAAAGGGGCGGAGTTGGGAGCCGGGCAGGTGGGCCACACCTGCCCTAGGCGCGACCCAGGGTGAGCCCGCGCCTAGGGTGTGTGGGCCCCCGTGGCCGCTCTTCGCTCCTCCTTCTGGCTTCCTTTGTCTTCTAAGAAAATAATATGTTTCCATATTTTTCTGGTATTTTTCCGATCTTCGCGAAATTGCACCGAAACGCCTTCTTTTCCATCAGAATCCAGACTCCGGTTGTCCCTCCTCCAAGAATCATCCAACATGCATAAACAGATGAAAAGCCATAAGTAATACCTCATAATAGGACAAATATCAATGAATAGAGGTAAATTATGATATAGAATGGTGATGCAAATTGGGCGTATCATCCATTTTCTCCTTTTCCTCTAGAGTTTTCTCCTATTCTTTTTAAACTTGTCCATCGCATTGATGTATAGAGGTGGGTGAACAAACACAACATTAATTTTATCTAGTGAAATCTTGATCGTAGAGGCACCAAGTTGTACACATAAGCTTTTTTTATAGGTTTTAATGGTGTAGTAGTTGTGCACGATGTTTCTTCATCAAGTTTTGTTGCCCATTATGTGAGTTTGTCAAGCATCATATTTATTTTTTGACAAACCATTACATGTCATTTTTCATATTCTTTCTGCAAACCAACATTCATATACATTAGCTTGTACACCATAGTCTCAAACTTCCCTATATTTTGAATGTCGATGTTTCCTTATCTCAAGCTTTCCTTTATGAGATTTAAGTCATCATGATCAAACACAACATCATACTCTTACTCAATTGTCTCTAACACCTCATTTTTATCATTAACATCTTTGTCAATATATTATAGGAAAATATCATCATCACCATTCTATGCACTCATTGTCATAAAATTCAGTATCAGTTTCGCCCTCCTCTTCGTCAGCTTCATCCTCACTCTCTTTCATGATTGCAGGTGAGCTTGGAATTTCATCATGAATCCCTCCATAGTCTGTCAACGCTGCAATTCCGTGGCCTTCAAACTCTACACTATCATTCTCTCTTGTATATGGGAATTGGTACAATCACATCATCTCTAAGACCCTTTAGGAAATTGCTATGATCAACCATCAGTTGCAAGAATGTGAGAATCATTCTCAATTAGATAGAGGCTATTTGAAATAGTTTTCCTAGGAAGACGCCAATATACACTTGTTATGCATGTCATTGTAGGGTTTCGTAGCATGGAAAACAAAAAAAATTCTATCGCATACAAACAAACAAGCCAAGATCTATCTACTAGATTGTAGCAACGAGTCGATGGAATAACTTACCCTCGAAGATTCCAAAGTGTTTAACGAGAGCGGATTCTCGTGGGTGATGTAGTACTCTTCCGATCTCAAGATCGTGAAGCGATCCTTCCAACTGCGTTCGTGCGCTCCCATGATAGGTCACACGTTCGATTTTCGACAAAGACCTTCCTCTCCTTGTTCCAAAGATGAGGCGGAGGTTGTAGTACTCTCCTCGCGATTCCGGCAGCACAACGGCGTGGTACCGGAAGTAGAGGTGAGATCTCGCAGGGCTTCGCCTTAAGCCGGAGCGAGTATGGTGGAGTATAAGAGAGCTCCTCGGCGATCTAGGGTTTAGACACACCAAGGAGGAAGTGCTAGAGCCGGCGGCTAGGGTTCCGGGAACCCCAAGTCGGCGGCTAGGGCAAAAACCCTAGGGGCGGCGGCGGCTATGGTGGTAGGCGCCAAGCTAGGGTTTGAGGAGAGGTACTTGTGTGTACTAGGAGGGAGCCCTGCCCCTCCTTATATAGGTGGAGGGGCCGGCGGCCAAGGGGAGGGAGGGGAGTCCCTCCCCAACTCGGCTTGGGTGGTGCGCCGTCTTGGGGAGGAGGGACTCCCTCCCCAACTCGGTTTCAACCTCCTCCTCCTCTTTCCAAAACTTGCCATTTGACTTTCAAACTAGCCGTTTGACTTTTCAATTTAGGATTTGAATAAACCCTTTATTTTGGACAGCAAAGACACTTAGTACATGATGCAATCATTCCAACTTGCAATGACACATTTATGTACCCCTTCCCCTCCGGAGTGCCGGACATTCCGGAACCTTCTAGAACATTCCCGATGAAAACACCGGAATCATTCCCCAACTCCGAAACGGGACTTTCCTTATATGAATCTTATTCTCCGGACCATTCCGGATCTCCTCGTGATATCCCGGATCCTATCCGAGACTCTGAACAACATTCGGTCTCTTTCTCATAATACCATAACTACTCAAACAACGTCGAATCCTTAAGTGTGTCTCCCTACGGTTTGTGAATTATGCGGACATGATCGAGACACTTCTCCAATAAATAACCAATAGAGGAATCTGGAAATTCATATGGCTCCCACATATTTCTATGATTACTTTGCGATTGAATGAACCACTTACATACGATACCAATTTCCCTTTGTCTCACGATAGTTTACTTATCCGAGGTTATGATCGTTGGTATCTCTGCATACCTAGTTCAACCTCGTTACCGATAAGTACTCTTTTCTCGTTCCCGTGATATGTGATCCCTTGTGATCCAGTCACATGCTTGCAAGCTAATTGGATGACATTCCACCGAGAGGGCCCAGAGTATATCTATCCGTCATATGGATGAACAAATCCCACTCTTGATCCATGTGTCTCAACCAATACTTTCCGAACACTCAATGCCACCTTTATATCCACCCGATTCGGTGTGGTGTTTGATGTCATCAAAGCATCCATCCGGTAAGGTGATATGCATGATCTCATGGTCGAAGGAATTAGGTTACTATGTATCAGAAAGCATATAGCAATTGAACTATTAAAATGACTTGATCTTTATGCTACGCTTATCTATAGGAGTATGTCCACCATATCATTCTCCTAACGATATGATCTTGTTGTTGATAACATCTCAATGTTCATGATAGGGAAACCACAATCATTTATCAACCAACAAGCTAGTGATGTATAGAGGCTATACTAGGGACTTCAAATTAAGTTTACAAATCACACAAGTATCAATGTTTCCTTGTTAATACTATTATAGCATGAATGTAAACATTTATCATAAACACAAAGATATAATAATAACTACATTTATTATTGCCTCTAGGGCATATCTCCAAGAGTCTCCCACTTGCACTAGAGTCATCTAATCTAGATTACATGGTAATATACCGAACACCCATGGCAGTTTGGTGATGGTCATGTTTTGCCCTCGGGAGAGGTTTAGTCAACGGATCCGCCACATTCAGATTTGTGTGTACTTTGCAAATCTTTATATCCCCATCTTGGATATGTTCTCGAATAGCGTGAAAACGTAGCTTGATGTGACTTCTTGTGTGACCTTGGTTCTTGCGCATTGGCTATGGCGCCCATGTTATCACGATAGATAGACATTGGGTCCAAGCGCACTAGGAACCACACCATTTGTAATGAACTCTTTCATCCATATCGCTTCTTGTGAAGCCTCCGGCAGCCATGTATTCGATTCATTGAAGATCTCGCCACAACGCTTTGCTTTGCACTCCTCCACTAGCTTCTGCACCATTCAAAATAAATACGTATCCAGTTGTGATTTAGAATCATCCGGATCGGTGTTCCAACTAGCATCGGTGTAACCATTAACAACGAAATGTTCATCACCTCCATAAGAAAGAACCATATCCTTAGTTCTTCTCAAGTACTTAAGGATGTTTTGATCATTGTCCAATGATCCACTCTGGATCACTTTGATACCGCTAGTTAAACTAACGGCATATGCAATGTCGGGTCTAGTACATAGCATGACATACATTAGAGATCCTATGGTGAGGCATAGGAGTCTTACTCATCCTTTCTCTATCTTATGCGATGTCGGACTTTGAGTTTTACTCAAGGTCGTATTGAGCAACATGGGCAGAACCCTTTCTTGCTATCTTCCATTCAAACCTCTTTAGAACTTTGTCCAAATATATACTCTGTGACAATGATATTTGGCGTTTGATCTATCTCTATAAATCTTTATGCCTAATATGTAAGGCTTCAAGATCCTTCATTGAAAAACTATTATTCAAATATTCCTTGACACTATTAAGAAGGTCTACATCATTCCCAATCAACAATATGTCATCCAAATACAGTATTAAGAATGCTCAGAGATCCCACTCACTTTCTTGTAAATACAAGCTTCTCCATAAGTTTGTATAAAACCAAAACTTTGATCACCTTATCAAAGCGTTGATTCCAACCGGGATGCTTGCTTCAATCCATAGATGGACCGTTGAAGTTTGCATACCTTGTTAGCATCTTTAGGATCGACAAAACCTTTGGGTTGCATCATATACAACTCTTCATCAATATCTCCATTGAGGAATGTTGTTTTGACATCCATCGCCATATCTCATAATCATAATATGCAGCGATTGCTAACATAATCCTCACGGACTTTAGCTTCGCTCTTGGTGAGAAAGTCTCATCGTAGTCAACTCCTTGAATTTGTCGACACCCTTTTGCGACAAGTCGAGCTTTATAGATGGTAACATTACCATCGACATCTGCTTTCTTCTTGAAAATCCATTTGTTCTCGATGCCTTTCGGCCATCCGGTAAGTCCACCAAAGTCCATACTTGGTTTTCGTACATGGATCCAATCTCGGTTCATGGCTTCTTGCCATTTATTGGAATCTAGGCTCATCATCGCTTCCTCATATGTCTCGGGGTCATCGGTGTTGTCCACCAACATGATACTCATAACGGATCATACCAATGCAGGTGGTACGAGTTCGGTTGACCTCAGAGGTTCAGAGCAACTTCAACCAAGTTTCATGATCATCATCATTAGCTTCCTCTCTAATTGGTGCGAGCACCACAGAACTTCTTCGTCTTTGCGCTACTCGCAATTCGAGAGAAGGTTCGACAACCTCGTCGAGTTCTACTTTCCTTCAGTCACTTCTTTCGAGAGAAATTCCTTCTCTAGAAAGGATCCATTATTAACAGCGAAGATTTTGCCTTGGATCTATGATAGAAGGTATACCCAATAGTTTCCTTTGGGTATCCTATGAAGACGCATTTTTCCGCTTTGGGTTCAAGCTTGTCCTGTAACTTCTTTACATAGGCTTCGCCCCAAACTTTAAGCGACAATTTAGGTTTCTTCCCAAACCATAATTCATATGGTGTCGTTTCAACGGATTTAGACGGTGCCCTATTTAAAGTGAATGGTTGTTTCTAATGCATAACCCCAAAATGATAGCGGTAAATCTGTAAGTGACATCATAGAACGAACCATATCTAAGAGTGTTCGATTCTGACGTTCGGACACACCATTACTGTTGTGGTGTTCGGCGGTGTCAACTGTGAAAGTATTCCACATTTCTTCAAATGCTCGCCAAACTCGTAACTTAGATATTCACCTCCACGATCATAACGTAGAAATTTAATCTTCTTGTTACGTTGATTCTCTACCTCACTTTGAAACTCCTTAAACTTCTCGAAAGTTTCGGACTTATGTTTCATGAAATAGATATACCCATGTCTACTCAAATCATCCGTGAAGGTAAGAACATAACGATAACCACCGCGCGATGCTACACTCATTGGACCACATACATCGGTATGTATGATTTCTAATAAGTCCGTAGCTCCATCATACCGTAAAATGGAGTCTTAGTCATTTTACCCATCGACATGCTTCATCTATCAAGTGATTCAAATCAAGTGATTCAAGAAGTCCATCGAATGGAGTTTCTTCATACGCTTCACTCCAATGTGACCAAGACGACAAAGCCACATATAGGTCGAATTATCGCTGATTTCAAACGTTTAGCCTCAATGTTATTAATATGTGTATTTCCACTATCGAGATTCAACAAGAATAGACCATCTATCAAAGGTGCATGTGCATAAAACATATTACTCATATAAATCGAACAACCATTATTCTCGGACTTAAACAAGTAACCGTCTCGCAATAAACAAGATCCCGATATAATGTTCATGCTCAACGCAGGCACCAAATAACAATTATTTAAGTATAAAACTAATCCCGATGGTAGATGAAGGGGTAGCGTGCCGACCGCGATCACATCAACCTTTGATCTGTTTCCCACGTGCATCGTCACCTCGTTCTTCGCTAGCTTCCGTTTATTCTGCAGCACCTGTTTCGAGTTACAAATATGAGCAACCGAACCAGTATCAAATACCCAGGCACTACTTCGAGTACTAGTGAGATACACATCAATAACATGTATATCATATATACCTTTCTTCTTGATGTTGTCGTTCTTCAAATCCGCCAAGTACTTTGGGAAATTCCGCTTCTAGTGACCTTCTCCCTTGCAGTAAAAGCACTCAGTATTAGGCTTAGGTCTAGCCTTGGTCTTCTTCTCCGGCGTGGTAACTTTCTTACCACCCTTCTTGAAGTGTCCCTTCTGCTTAGACTTGCCTTTCTTGAATTTGGTGGTCTTATTGACCAACAACACTTGGTGCTCTTTCTTGATCTCCACTTCTTCAGACTTCAACATAGCAAACAGTTCTGGCAACTGCTTGTTCATGTTCTGCATGTTGTAGTTCATCACAAAGTTCTTGTAACTTGGTGGTAGTGATTCGAGGACACGGTAAATCCCCAAAGCATTAGGAATCACTATACCCAAGCTTTGAAGTTTGTTTGTGTGCCCAGACATCTTAAGCACATGCTCACTGACGGAGCTGCCCTCTTCCATCTTGCAGTTAAAGAACTTTTCAGAAGCCTCATAACTTTCAATTGCCGCATGAGTCTCAAAGATCAATTTGAGTTCCTCGACAATATCATATGGGTCTGAATTCTCAAACCTTTTCTGAAGCTCCGATTCCAAACCATACAAGATAGCACACTGAACTATGGAGTACTGATTTTCCGAGCGAGGTAAACATTCTTTACTTCATCGGAAGCATCAGCCGGTGGGTCACCCAATGTGCATCCAAAGACATAGGTCAAATTACCAGCTGTGAGGACAATCCTCAAATTGCGGAACCAATCCGCGAAGTTGCTTCCATTGTTTTTCAACTTTTCTTTCTCTAGGAACGCATTAAAATTGATGGTAGGGGATGCCATTGATCTACAACATATTTGCAATAGTTTAGACTAAGTTTATGACAAATTGAGTTCAAATTAATAATAAAGTTAATCTAGGTGAACTCCCACTCAAAACAACATCCCTCACATTGTTTTAGTGATCGCACGAACCAAATCCACTATATCAACATGATCATCATGAGAGTTGATATAGTTTCAATGGCGAACAATCGTCATGTTCATCATATCTACTATATGATTCATGCTTTACCTTTCGGTGATCCGTGTTCCGAGACCATGTCCACATGCTAGGCTCGTCAAGATCAAACCTTAGTTTCCGCAGGAGCAAATCTGGCTTGCTCACGTTGTATACACTTGCGGAATCTAACACACCCGATCATCACGTGGTGCTTCGAAACAACAAGCTTTAGCAACGGTGCTAACTAAGGGTGAACACTTTATGACTTGAAATTCATGTGCATGAGGGATCATCTTATAATGCTACCGTCGTCTACTAAGCAATACAAGATGCATAAAGGATTAACATCACATGCAATTCATAATATGTGATATGATATGGCCTTTCTTCATTGTGCTTCCGATCTCCATCTTCTAGCACGAACATGATCTCCATCATCACCGACATTGCATCAAGGTCAATGACGCTTCTTCATGGTTGTCGTCCACCGGATTCAACTATTACAACTACTTTTAATAGACACGCGGGTCTTAACATAAATTAAAGACAACCATATGGCTCCTGCCGGTTGCCAACTTACAATAAGGAACATTGCATACATCAAATATAATCACAACCATGGCCATGTCACATCATCGACACCCTCGCAAAACAAAGTTAGACGCCTCTACTTTCTTTGCATGTTTTACGTGGTTTGGGGCTTTCAATAAGTGTCGTTCTAACTTACGAACATGAACCACAACATTGATACTAGTATTGTTAATCACCCGTTGTAAATTGGATCTTAACTATGCTAGGAGAAACAGCACCAAAAGCCACTTATGCAATACAAGTTGCATCTCAAGCGTGGAGCAAGTCTCATGAACGATGTCATGTAAGGTTAGCCCGGGCCGCTTCATCCCAACATACCGCAAGATGCAAAGTACACAAGAAGCAATCGACAATAAAAGCACCAACGCCCATAATGACCATTCTGTTCTACTGCAACAGATCTACATATAGACACGGCTCGATACCTTTTGTAGGGTTTCGTAGCATGGAAAACAAAAAAAAATTCTATCGCATACAAACAAACAAGCCAAGATCTATCTACTAGATTGTAGCAACGAGTCGATGGAATAACTCACCCTCGAAGATTCCAAAGTGTTTAACGAGAGTAGATTCTCGTGGGTGATGTAGTCGTACTCTTCCCGATCTCAAGATCGCGTAGACGATCCTTCCGGCGTTGCGTTCTGACAGCGCTCCCGCATTCGGTCACACGTTCGGTACTCGACGAAGACCTTCCTCTCCCTTGTTCCAAAGAAAATGGAGGTTGTAGTACTCTCCTCGCGATTCCGCAAAGACAACGGCGTACCTAAGTAGAGGTGAGATCTCATGAGGCTTCGCCTTGAGCGAGTATGGTGGAGTATAAGAGAGCTCTCGATCTAGGGTTTAGACACACCAAGGAGGAAGTGCTAGAGCCGGCCTGGGGTTCCGGAACCCTAAGTCGGCTAGGGCAAAAACCCTAGGGGCGGCGGCTATGGTGGTGGCGCCAAGCTAGGGTTTGAGGAGAGGTACTTGTGTACTAGGAGGGCCCCGCCTCCTTATATAGTGGAGGCGGCCAAGGGAGGAGGAGTCCCTCCCAACTCGGCTTGGGTGGTGCCGGCTTGGGAGGAGGGACTCCCTCCCCAACTCGGTTTCAACCTCCTCCTCCTCTTTCCAAAACTTGTCGTTTGACTTTCAAACTAGCCGTTTAACTTTTCAATTTAGGATTTGAATAAACCCTTTATTTTGGACAGCGAAGACACTTAGTACATGATGCAATCATTCCAACTTGCAATGACACATTCATGTACCCCTTCCCCTCCGGAGTGCCGGACATTCCGGAACCTTCTAGAACATTCCCGATGAAAACACCGGAATCATTCCCCAACTCCGAAACGGGACTTTCCTTATATGAATCTTATTCTCCGGACCATTCCGGATCTCCTCGTGATATCCCGGATCCTATCCGAGACTCCGAACAACATTCGGTCTCTTTCTCATAATACCATAACTACTCAAACAACGTCGAATCCTTAAGTGTGTCTCCCTACGGTTTGTGAATTATGCGGACATGATCGAGACACTTCTCCAATAAATAACCAATAGAGGAATCTGGAAATTCATATGGCTCCCACATATTTCTACGATTACTTTGCGATCGAATGAACCACTTACATACGATACCAATTTCCCTTTGTCTCACGATAGTTTACTTATCCGAGGTTATGATCGTTGGTATCTCTGCATACCTAGTTCAACCTCGTTACTGATAAGTACTCTTTTCTCGTTCCCGTGATATGTGATCCCTTGTGAGCCAGTCACATGCTTGCAAGCTAATTGGATGACATTCCACCGAGAGGGCCCAGAGTATATCTATCCGTCATATGGATGAACAAATCCCACTCTTGATCCATGTGTCTCAACCAATACTTTCCGAACACTCAATGCCACCTTTATATCCACCCAGTTACGGTGTGGTGTTTGATGTCATCAAAGCATCCATCCGGTAGAGGTGATATGCATGATCTCATGGTCGAAGGAATTAGGTTACTATGTATCAGAAAGCATATAGCAATTGAACTATTAAAATGACTTGATCTTTATGCTACGCTTATCTATAGGAGTATGTCCACCATATCATTCTCCTAACGATATGATCTTGTTGTTGATAACATCTCAATGTTCATGATAGGGAAACCATATTCATTTATCAACCAACAAGCTAGTGATGTATAGAGGCTATACTAGGGACTTCAAATTAAGTTTACAAATCACACAAGTATCAATGTTTCCTTGTTAATACTATTATAGCATGAATATAAACATTTATCATAAACACAGAGATATAATAATAACTACATTTATTATTGCCTCTAGGGCATATCTCCAACAGTCATCTCATTCCTTAGTTGCCTAATAAAATCTTCAATCTACAACCTAGAGAAATTGTCAGCGTTGTAGTTGTTAAAATAATCAACATTACTACTAACATAGCATAATTTGTCCTTCAATCCAAAAAAAAAACATCATGCTAAAAAACCATGGCGAACCTGCCAAATCATCTGCACAAATACAACCAAACACAAGAAAATAAGCCAATCCTATAATTCGCTGAACATTCAGAATAACTATATAGTGTCAAACTGTGAGACCCTGGCGCATGGCTCAATAGGATTGATAGGAAACCCATACCAACAAGTTGCAACTTCTTTTCCGAAAGCTCATTCGAAAAGAACTCTAAGGTTAAGCGTGCTTGGCCTAGAGCAATTCTAGGATGGGTGACCGACCGGGAAGTGGGTATCGGGTGCGCATGAGTGAGGACAAAGTGCGCAGAAAAGGCTAGTGTTGGTTTGCGGGGTTAGTCTAGAGATCCTATTGAGCTGCCAGAAGTGACAGCCGTCGGTCCGGAGTGAACGGGGGTGTTACACAAACCGTTAGAAAATTTAGTCTTCTCTCATAGGTGTTACACAAACCGTTAGAAAATTCAGTCTTCTCTCATAGGGAAAACGACAACTTCAAAAACCTTACAAATATAATTCATTTGCCTCGATTTCTACACTTAAAAATCTAATACAAACAAACCTGATTAAACTCCAGCCCTACTCAAACACAAAACCACACCGAAATAGGACACATTAAATCATCTTATTTTCTGCACAACAATTGCATCAAAACGATGCTTACGGACTAACGACAAGTGCATAACCCCATTTCGTGGAAGATCATCGCTGGAAACGCAGGGGGAGGGAGATGGTACTCATGTACTATAGAGGATCTTCGCAAGAGTGTGGTGGAGCGGATCATTGGCCATCAACTACAACATCGACGACCAGATACGTCTTGCCTGCCTTCGTCTTCGGCTCCTCTGTCCTCACCAAGAAAGGCAACTAAGCATAACGGGCTTAGATAGGGGTATCGATGATACATAACTAAGAAGGAAAAAAGAAAGGGAATTTTAGAAAGAGGACATGGTCCTTTTTGTTAAGTTCACTTGTCTGATCTTCTAATAGTTCCGTTTGCCTCGGCTTCTTTGCAAAATATTGGATCTAGCATGGACGAGATGCATGTCCTCTCCAAAAGCAAGTCCTATAAACCTTGCACATCCATGACAACTATTTGTACCACGCGATCAGAACATGCAAGAAGTTGGATGAAAATGCACATACAAGACAACTTGTTGTATGACCGGTGGTCTGGTGCAAGTGTTGGTATCATAACTAATTCATGCATCACATAATGTGCAAAAAAACTGATGTGTCATTGTAATTAATGTTGGAATAAATAATTGTAGTATCATGGCACATAGTACTAGCAAAATTAATGATAAAAATCTCATACTACCTCTGGCCCAAATCTTAAGGCTTATATTTTTTAAAAGTCAAACTACGTAAAGTTTGATCAAGGTTTTAGAAAAATACATTAATATTACAATATGAAATCCATACCCTTGATGTATCATGAAACTTATTTTCATATGATATCTATATAATATCATATTTTTTCTAAAAAATTGGCCAAACTTAAAGTTGCTTGACTTTTCAAAAGGATATAAGCCTTAAGCTTTAGGACGGAGGTAGTACACAATTTTGCATTGAGATTCTACACATCATTCAATATAATAAGACTATGGTATTGCTATATGATTATACAATCATTTAATATAGTGTCTACAGATCATTTAATATAATGAGACTATGGTATTACTACAAGATAGTAGATAGAGATTGTATAATATACTAGTATTGCGCACACATATTTTTCTAGATAAACTTTGACCTAAAAATTGAGAATAATATCTTGATTATATTGTACATTGTTGGATTCATATTGAAAAACGGCTTCTAATAATACTAATTTTATACTCTCTCTGTCCAGGAGTAACTGACTTGAGTTTAGATTTAAATATATATTTTTTATTTTAAGTATTTCTTCTTACTACTACTAGTAAAAAAGAGAGTAATTCTTCTTAGTAAAAACACAAAAAACAGGACGTCTTACTCGTTAAAATGGAGTGAGGTACAATATGATGCTGGTAGTATCACCAGCCTAAAATTCAAGCCACCGAGCAGTAATCGCGAACGGACCCGGTATTAATCGTTGCCAAATAATTCTATATTTGGAGTTTATTAAACACTTCCCCTTATTACAGCCGCTATAGCCTGTAGCTCTCATTCCGTTCCCCTTCCTTCCTCAGCTGCTCCCCGCGTCGTCTTCCTCTCGCCTTCCCCTTTTCCCTCTTTCCTCCGCCTAACCTCTCGCTCACTTCTTCTTCTTCTCCTCCTTCCGGTCCACGGCGACCTCCGACTCGTCTCCACCAAACCACGCCAACCTTCCTTCCTTCCCTCGATTCGCTTCGCTGCCTCAAACATCCCCCCGCCATTCGCGCCACGATCCATTCCTTCCTCCTCTTCATTCCCCCTCCCGCCAGCATCGGCCCAACTCCCCTCTTTCTTATCCCCGCCCCTCCGTCGGCCTCTCTCCGCACCCAAGGTTCTTGCTTTCTCGGAAGTAGCGACTTTGGGACTGAATTTGATGGCGTCGATCCGGCGGCCGCACTCGCCGGCCAAGTCGCACCACCTGCTGCGGCACCAGCACCCGTTCGCCTCCTCCTCCCCGCCCTCCTCGCCGCTCCGCCACAGCTCCTCCGCCTCCTCCCCGAGGCACCACCACGCCGGGACCACCAGCCTCCCGCACCCCTTCCTCTTCTTCACCCGCCGCCCGCTCCCGCGCTTCGCCGCCTTCTTCCTCCTCGGCTCCTTCATCGGCCTCCTCCACTTCCTCTCCCACCTGCCCCTCCGCCCGCACCTCCCCGTCCCGCCCAACGCCTCCTCCTCCCAGCTCAACCAGCTGCAGCAGCAGCTGCCGCCCACGCCTCACCCGCAGCAACTACCCGATTCCGGCAGCGGCGGCGGCGCCGACGAGCACGGCGACAAGCTGCTCATCGTCATCACGCCCACGCGCGCGCGGGCGTCGCAGGCCTACTACCTCAGCCGGATGGGCCAGACGTTGCGCCTCGTGCGCCCGCCCGTGCTCTGGGTCGTCGTCGAGGCAGGCAAGCCCACCCCGGAGGCTGCCCTCGCGCTGCGCCACACCGCCGTCATGCACCGCTACGTCGGCTGCTGCGAAAAGATCAACGCCTCAGCGTCTTCCTCCATCGACTACCGGCCGCACCAGATGAACGCGGGGCTGGAGGTGGTCGAGAACCACCGCCTCGACGGCCTCGTATACTTCGCCGACGAGGAGGGCGTCTACTCCCTGCACCTCTTCGACCGCCTCCGCCAAATCAGGTGCCCATTTCTTCAGATTCAGTCGTATGCCCATTGATTGATGACGTCTTAAGATCTGAGTCCTTAATCTATGGTTTCTAGAAGAATGGCAATGCAAATTTGGCATCTACAGCTGCCAAAGAAAAATATATCTGCTGATGGACATTGCCTGAAGTTAGTTAGTAAAGGCGTTACAGAGTTCTCCGTTACTAATAATATTGCTGAGCTAATAACGAGCTCAAATTTCTTACTACTAGCATTTTCCTTCCCACAAATTTAGTAGTGTCAATAATTTTTTTTTCTAGGTGGTCATTCATGATTTATATTTGTAATTTTCCATGATTTATAGCCTGTAAGAGCAGCTATCTGTTAATCTGGCAAGCAAATAGTCAGTTATTTGCATTGAATTTCAAACCTTAAGCCCTGGTATTATCGGATAGAATTGGATGATGCATAAAGATCCAGCTTATTGACTTTCTGCTTCCTGTCAATGATTTAGGAGGTTCGGCACATGGCCTGTTCCAGTGATCTCTGATGGCGGTAACGCTGCCGTGCTGGAAGGCCCCGTCTGTAAACAGAACCAAGTTGTGGGGTGGCATACAAGTGGGGAAGGCAACAAGCTCCAGAGATTTCATGTTGCCATGTCGGGTTTCGCATTCAACAGCACCATGCTCTGGGACTCCAAACTGAGGTCCCATCTGGCCTGGAACTCGATCCGGCATCCGGAAATGGTGGAGCAGGGTTTCCAAGTATGTTCTTTGTTTCTCTTTAAATCTCTTGAGCTGCACATAATGTTCAAGTACTATAGTGGCTAGTACTGTGCCTGTATTATTCATTAAATCGATCAACATTTTGTCTCATTCCAACTAATATACCGATATACTGGGATATGGGGGAATTTAAAGGGAAAAAAATGAAAGGTGGAAATGGAGTAAAATAAGAATGAGAAACAGCTCTATGCAGCCATCTAGCACATGGTACTGGTGATCAAACAAATGGGAGATCCCTCTTTTTTGGGACTTTGTTTCTGATGCCTTTCTGCATGGTTATAACAGCTGAGATTCTTGTTACTTTGCAGGGAACCACGTTTGTGGAGCAGCTAGTGGAGGATGAGAGCCAGATGGAAGGCATACCTGCTGACTGCTCTCAAATAATGAACTGGCATGTGCCATTTGGATCTGAGAGTCTGGTCTATCCTAAAGGATGGCGAGTTGCGACGAATCTGGATGTTCTTATTCCTCTAAAATAGTAGTATCAACAGCTCTGTTCATCAAAGCACTAACTCATTTGACAGGTTGGTTTACTTTTCAATCCCTTGGCAAACCCTGCTTTCACTCTCTACGTCTTGGTTGCGATTCTTAGACATTTTTTCATTTATTGTGCCCCTGCGTCCTTCAACTTGACGCTAACGGGGCGTACACGAGTTGTATTCGATTCTGTTTGTCTTGTCTCTTTATTCCAATGATATTTTCTCCTCCACCAAATGGCTGAAGGTCTGCAAATGGTAGGGCTCGGTTTATTAAATTAGCTGGTTCTGATTGGGACCTCCTTTGAATTTTTCATCTACCCTGTGTCCTTGGTTGACGGGGACTACGGTGTGTACATCTGGCTTTCAGTCACTGTACAATTATTTGTTTTCATGAAAAGCATGTTTTTCGTCTGTGTATAACAAATTTCCATTTTCGCAAACTTGTGATAATTTGCAGTATATTCATTAAGCTGAATAGTGAGGAATGTGGTTCTAGCTTCATACTGCTACCAAAATTCTGTTGAATGATAGAAACCGAGATCGGTTGGCTATAAAAAAGATCATAGGTGAACTCCCTAAGAACCAGAGTGTCCATATGTTTGGGTCCATCACCACTATCCTTTTTGCTTCTCAGCTTCTGAATAAGTTTGCACCTTCAAACCGTTCTAAACCCGATTGCTGGTGCTTTGTTTCAGGCATTTACATAGCAGTTAAGCCTTGAAGATTGGGCTTAACGAGCACAGAGGCGTTGAGAAGCAGATCTTGACACAGGACGGTGCTAGATACTTGAGTCCCAACTTTTGCAAAATATTTGGTAGAGGATGAACTGGCTGGGCATCGGTTGGCTCTTTGCCATGTAAATGTACATTTCGCAATCAGTATTCATTTGTTGAGTTGGAAAAGCAAAAAAAAAAAAGGCGATACATACAAAATTCAAATATTTTTGCTCAGATATGCGAGGTTTTATTAATTTCAAACAAGAGTTACGTTGTTTACGAGTTTCTCCAAAATATAGCTAAACTAGAGGGTTCATCGACCCGATTACGAGAAATCTTATCTAGAAAACAAGACCTGGCAGCAAGTTCATACGCAACTCCATTTGCTTCCTTCGGACAATGTTTAAAAGAAACAGAGCCAGAGCCGGTCGTTGTGACTAGGTCCACGAAGTCTAGTCGCTGTGACTAGGTCCACGCAGACCGCCGAAGCTTCGTTCCACCATCTGCCTAATGACCTAATCCATTTTGCAACTCTTGCATCAACAACTTCGGTGGAGTATTATTCAACTTGATGTTTTAGATTTTATGAAGAAAATGTATCTGACATTTTTACAGTGTGGCTTTTCTTGACGCAGGTGAGCACTACCTAAAAGTAGTTAGATCGTTGTTTCATAAAACTAAAACATCTTATGTTTTGAAACAGAGGGAGTACTAGTTAGCAACAAGTCTTTCCTCTCTGCAATTGCTTTAGCCATCATTGAATTAGCCACATGCGGTAATCTCGGATCACAACCCCACATTGAGCAATGATCCGAGATTACCGCACTGCCAGCACGTACATCGTCATGGAAAGCCGTGTCCACATTGAGCTGCATATGCCGTGGGATAGGTTTAGACCACCTGCCTCCACAACTTCCAACTGGTCTAGATGCTTTTGCTGCATTATCTGTAAAATGGAGAGAATGCTGAACCCGACCTGTCTACATGCACAGCCTCGCCAATAATTTCGGATAATACCGATTTCTTCCAATAGATCCTTTGCGGCCTGAGACCGGAATAAAAGATGGCTGATGTCCTCTGGGCCTTGGTTGCATATGGGACAGCCTCCTGTAGTACCAATACGTGGATTATACAAAATAGATGGCTGATGTCTACGAAGTCTGGATGTTCATCTGCCACAATGTTTTCGAGACCAGGTTTTTACAAACCCTAAACCCTAGGAACGTGTTTGGTTCGGAATTCTGTAATGTAACCTGATTACTGTGTTAATAGATACCAATAACATCTGTTTGGTTCAGTTTAGACGTAAACAAGTCCCCTGTAATCAAATCCCACCCACCACTTCAGGAAACTGTTACCGGTCACACCCCTCCGGTAACAGATCCGTGTCTCTCCCGTCTGGATCCCTTCGCCTCTCGCCCTTCTCCACCGGCTCCAGCCACCGGCCGGAGCCAGGGGCGCAACCCCTCCCTCAACATCTACTTTACCCCAGCGGCACCACGTGAGGGCACACAAGGAGCGGCGGCCGTACGGGAGGAGCTGCTGGCGCCCTGGATCCCCTCAAGCTTGAGGAATTGCTCTGTTCTGCACCCCTTCTTCTCCTCTTTCCGGCTGTCTTCGAGCCTTCCCTCCAGATCTTTGCTTTGATCGGGGTTTTTTCTTGAAATTTCATGGTGTTCATCAATCAAGAAAAAAAGTTTTCCTATCCTTTCCTCATTCCGTTACCAGTCTGTTACCATACAGATTTAGATATTTCTCATTCCATTACCATTACCGCCCGTGAATCGATTACCATTACCGCCCGTGAATCGATTACGTTACTGTTTACGTTTGCAGAACTGAACCAAACGCGTTCTAGATGCTAATGCCAAGCTCAAACTGGCACAACATTCCTACAAGACAAGAAAATAGAGGAAACGAGACAAAAGTTCAGGTTCCAGACCCAACTTAAGACTGTACCACAACATTCAGCCAAAATGCACAAGGTGTTTGGATATAAAAATGTGATATGAATAATTACCAATCACAAAGCTGGAAAGGAACAATATCACAGATAAACAAGCATCCAGTATGAACAATCAGGACACTTGTAACGACTACTACCCTCCCTCCATTCCTAAACGTAAGCCACCTTTAGGAACAGAGGAAATAACAAGTAAACGGCTGACCTTGTGCATGGCTTTGTCTACAAAATTCATGCAACATGAGATTGCTTAGGCATGCCGTTGCAGCCAAAATCTAGCAAAGCACGGTCACAGGAACAAGTATTTTGGATTACAAGATATCTAATACAAAAACGATTGCTCATCTAATCTCTCAAGCTATAATCTCGATTCAGGGGCTCCCATCAAATCAGCGGATCATCAATCCTTGCATCCCCTGCCCACCATCTTCAGTCACCTTGTTAGCTTGGATTGTGCTGATAGCATTCGCAATGTTTCCCTGTAGCAGAATTTTAAAAGAGGACTGTATCAGTTGCATGGTAGGGGCGCTGCTTGCAGTTTTCAAATCAGTGCGCAGCAGAGTAAAAAATGAATAAGAGAAATATATTCATGTTCAGATCAGCGGAGTAAAGTTCTCTGGCATTCGTAAGTAGTAACTGGGAAAGTTATGCAACTTCTTACAGAACTAAATTTGCAAGTGTGAATTATCAAACTGTAAATTCAAGATGAGGTAATTGTACGAGGCTTACCCTCCACACTAGAAGCTTTGAGCGTAGACTCTGCCATTGTGGTATCCCAAAAATCCTCTCAGTATGCCGACTGAAATTACATAAAAGACCATGTATCAAACGAAATTAAAAAATAACACTCTAATATGGACCAGAAAACCTTAATAGCCCAGCTAAAGTAAGAATGTGAGCCAAGAAAGTTCTTGCAGACATGAATACCTGACGATGACAAATTGATTAAGCTGGTCAACTTTGCAGTCCAAAATCTTGGATGATATTGCTTTCACAATCCAATACTCAACTTCATCATCATTGATCTAACAAAAAACAAGAAAAGTAAACAAGACATTACAGTAAGTGAACAACAATAGGAAGGCAAGATGAGAGATTACCCCAAGTGCTTTTGTAATTGCAGAGTAAGGGATTTCACCAGCACAATGGCTACTCAGATCAAGCAGAGACATCAGTCGCATTTTGGTTATGCACTCCTCATGAACCAGTCCTGTAAATGGTCCATCATTAGATAATAAGAAGAATTACCTAACATAGAGTTGTTAGTAGTTGCTCAATTGAACATACCATATCCTTGCAGCAAGGTGGAGTTAGCAGACTGGAACTCCAAATAGGAATCAAGCCTTTGAGTAAGGAATATCTTTAATAGCTCATAAACCGGCTTATACTTTTCATCTTTCTCAAGCTGTGCAACAGCTGGCATATCAAGAAGATCACACTGCAATATGAACATGTTTCCATCAATAAAGTACATGGACTGAAAGTGGAGGCGCAAGGTCTTTTAAGTGGGCATGATAAACTTTGTCAAGAAAGGAACTGGTAAACACTAGTGTTTCAGAACTATGGTAGGCACATAAGACACAACACCATACAAAGCGGCAGTAGAGGCACAATGCAGTGCAGCAGTAGTAGAACAATTTGACTGAAACAAATAAACCATCCATCCAAAAACACAAATCTTGTACAGGATGTTTACTGCAAAGTTATAACCACACAAATGCAGGCATACAGCTTTAGTTTATCTTTGTCCAGACATAACTAATTTTGGCATGTTATACCCAAATTAACATTCGGTGATATGATTGCAAAGTGGCATGTTATATTTATAAATCACTTTGGATACCAAGACAGTGATGCATAATTGCATAGCTCACAGGAAATCAAACCTAATATGCACTAATGACCCACAAGTTTTTTCACACAAACAGGAGACGTAACAACAGAGATGTTAACTAAGAGATCGAAGAACCTGATAGAGATCAGCTGATTTCACAAACTCGATGATTGCTGCAGCAGCTTCTTCCTTTGCTTCACCGATTACATCAGCATCATCAGCTGATCCATCAAATGTGGCTAGGTACTTGTTCAGAAAGTTAAAGTACTCCTTGCTCATGCTGTCAATGACAACAATAAGATTGAATCACATCGATGTAGAACCTTGCCGGGATGTACCCTGATATACAAATGAAAGGAACTTCAAAGCAAAGAGTGATGTGTGCCGTACCCCTTCTGGTCTTTGAGAATCCTGGCGACGGCAAGGAACAGCTCCCTCTGCTCCAACTTGCCAATGCCCCAGTCGCCGACAAAGGTATCGACATTCTTAAAGCTGGGGATGACGCACTCGGCAGCCTTCCCAGCGCCAGCGACCTCTAGCGCCTTCCTGTAGACGAAGGCCTTGCCGTACGGGCTCGCCAGCAGGTTGTACAAGCTGAAGAGACTGCACACATCCATACATACATTGGGAGCAAAGTCAAGCATGTTAAGGAAACTAAGCAATCCAGTACAAAAACACTGATACTGTGCGGCTGTGTCTTACACTTTGATGCGCAGCGCCGGCTTGTCGCACGGCTGCTGGACGAGCTTGGCGCAGATGGCCTCGGCGATCTGCAGCGCCTCGTCCTCGGATCCGGCCTTGGTGACGAGGTTACAGATGATGGCCAGGATGCACTCGAGATCTATAGCGCATAATAAACAGCATATAAGAGAAATACAATAAGCAAGGCACGGCTCAACATGAAGCGAAGGAGAGGGGGAGGGGTGACCTGACCTTTGTCCAGGACGCGGGGGGAGAGGAGGAGGAGGTCGGCGGAGGCGAGCATGAGGGAGGCCATGTCGAGCCAGCGTCCGGCCAAGACGTGCTGCTGCGCCTCGGCGCAGAGGCGGGCCACCTCCGGCTCGGCGACGTCGGGGCCCGCGTCGGCCCAGGCGAGCTCGGCGGTGAAGCGCACCACCGCCAGCATCGGCTCCTCCTCCGTGGTGTTCACGATCGTCGCCATGGTCGGTTCTTCTCGGTTCGCTTCTGTGCTAGAATACGCCGCCGCTGTTGCCGCCGCCGCCGGAGTGGGAGAGGGATAGGAGGAGGTCTGGGATTGGGAGGCCAGAAGAGGAGGAAACCCTAAAACCCGACGCGGCTGCCGCTGGTTAACACCCGACGCCTTGACCCCACAGGTCAGTCAGCGTCTACCTAAGCCTGCTTTTACCTGCCTGCCTGAGTCCAGCCCCAAGATGGCAGGGCCCTGTGCGGTGCGCAGCCGTAGCCGTCTGATCAAAACCACACTCAACTGAGGCAGAATGGACAAAAATAACCTAAATTTAAAAGGATTTTACGAAATAACCCATCTGAAAAACTATTTTACTAGACTAACTCTTTTTGTAGTGCCTAATAGCAAGGCGCTACACTCTACGATAGCGCCTTTCAAATCGTGCTATGCCCCTGCCAGTGGCACTTTACTGGCCAGCCTCACTGGCCACCCCCCTATCGGAAAGGCGTTACACCTGGGACATAGCCTGTCGTGGCAGCAGCCCTCCCTCCCCATTCACTCCCTGTGAAGAGAAGAACGAGGAGGCCGGTGGTTCCTCCTCCCCTCCCTCTCAAATCCCCACCTCAAATCCAACAGATCTGAGGGATTTCACCGTGGATTTGCTTCCCCATCCCTCCCTCAAGGTATTCCCCTCCTTTTCCCTCTCTTTCATCCAATTAATCTTGCACATTATCCTCAAACCCTAGGTTTAGTTGGATTCGTAATATGGCATGTTTGTGCATGTTTTTGGTTACTTGTAGTTATACATTAGTTGTATTTTATGGTGAATGGAAGTGTGTTGTATGGATGGTTGTATATGGATTTGTATGGATGTTTGAATAATATGATGGTTGTATATGGATTTGTATGATGGTTGTATATGGATTTGTATGGATGTTTGAATAATATGCTACCATATATGGATTCTACATACCACACACATTTTATTGATGTTTGGAATATATATGTAGGATGGTGTGGCTACTTGAGGATTACTATGATCATCAACACCGGGCATACTTGATGGCGGAGAAGCATATGGTAATAAAACCATGGTTAAACTTCTTTGCTTTTATTTTTCTATTGATTCAATTGTGTTGGAAAAAGCATAATGTTCGATCTTGTATGTATCGGAGGCTTCGTCCTCAAGATTCGGTCTCATGGCGCGTCTTGAATGACATGCCGTCTGACGAAGCGGTACAAAGTACATCAAGCGGCTAGGCCTCCTCCCTTTCATCACGCTTGTGAGTCGACGCCGAACATCAACGTGCTATCACCGCACTTGTCGACCGGTGGAGGCGGAGGCACACTTTCCACCTCCGGACCGGCGAGATCACTCCTACTCTTCAGATGTTTCCATGATCTTTGGACTTCCTATCATGGGAGCCTCTCTGTATGAGCACAGATTCGATGGGTGGCGCAATGCGATGCATCTACTTATTGGCATGGCTCTGAAGAACTTGAAGATAAGAGCAAAGATAGAGTCCCAAAGAGCGCGACATATGCGTGGATCGTGGAGAACTTTAGGGAATGCCCGAACCCGCCGAGGTTGAGGTGATCGAGACACATGGTCGTGTGTACGTGTGGTATGTCCTTTCTAGGACTCATTCTTGACAGCGGAGGTAGGACCGCTCAGTGGATGTGGCTCAAGGCACTAGCAAACTGGGATAGCAATATCAGCTGGGGTTCGGCGGCTCTTGCCTACTTGTACCGGCAGGTAATCACATGTGCACTCTACATTCATTTGTATATGTCGAGTCCACACATATGCTATACTGACCTCGTTTTTGTTCACTTGCAGTTGGACGATGCCTGTCGTAGGGCAGGCGAATCTGCCGGAATAGGTGGTGCTATGGTTCTTCTCTCGATATGGAGCTGGGAACGCTTACCAGTTGGTCGTCCCAAAGAGGTGGGCCACCATCCTTGGCCATCGTATAATAGAAACCCTCTACGCCAGCCGACTTGGGCTTACAAGTGGGACGTGGTATCGGAGATGACAAGCGATGTTGATGCCATGTACCTCAAGTACCGAGCGAGTTTGATGCGATTACGCCCGGCGGTAGATGTTTATCTATACGTCACTATCCATAATATTTACTTCACGAGTCAAAATCGATACCAAACATGTTCTTGTGATATGTTGCAGGTGGAGTGGGAGCCTTATGGTTGTGGGGACGAGTTTGGTATTGCTCCCGGGTTTGATATTAACCCGAAGTGCTTGGAGGAACAATCTCTCTGGCTCATGTGCTGCCCATTGATTTGCAATTGGGCGGTTGAGTTTCATATGCCACAACGGGTGATGAGTGTAACACCCTCAGAATCGACCCTATGCAAGTTTTAGCGAAACCCGCCAAACCCGCATAGAAACGATTCAAAGGTGCCCACCAGGCACTTTCGTGCGGGTGGAAAACGAAGTAATAACATTACACAACAGTCCTCGATGGGACCCAGAGCGAATATATATACAACACGACTCCATGAGTCAAGAATACGAGATATCTGGTACAAAGATCCAAATCACCTTGAAAAGATATGCGTCCGACTACGGACAAGATGCAAATGGGGCTAAGAGTCACGAAGAATAACCAATGGCGTCCATAACCTGCCAAAGCCGGGAAGGGTAACCACTAACGACGTCGATCTCAAACCCCTTAAACAAAGGGTGCCGACAAAGGGCCAAGGAAAAGAGAGCGGTGATCACGAGGCGATTACAGCGAGGCTAGAATTGGCGGTCCTCGCCTACATAGGTATGGTGGTGAGCGGCGTGCGACCGCACTAAACATCCTATAGAGACTCGATACAACTGGCGGCTATCAGAGAGGGATAAGAAAGACCTATTCGGAACCAACCTGATTCTACCATCAGACAAACCCATCCTGGTGTTTCCCCCTCGAGACCAAACGAGGAAGTCAACCGAGGAACTCACACCGTTGGCAGTTTTATTTATTCAGTTATCGTTGTAGCAATTACTAGTCATTATAAATAATCGTCCTGATGAAATAAGCAGTGGGCCATTTTAGTTAACCATTCCGTTGTAGTTGCGACACTTACTAGTCAAATACATTTAGCATGAGATAACCCAAAACCCAGAAGTTGTTGGTACTTTTATTTAGCCATTCCGTTGTAGTTGCAATACTTACTAGTCAGATACAATTGTCGCAAGCGACCAACCAAACAAGCAATTGTTGGCAGTTTTATTTAGCCATTCCATTATAGTGAAGCTGATTACTAGTCATTATAAAGTCAAATTTATAGCACTACTTTAGTTATAGTTGTCTATGATCGAGATACTGTGCTTCAAGTCGTCCATAACCGCGGACACGGCTTTTAGAAAGTTTTACCCGGCCGGGGTGCACAAATAGCAACACACACTCGATCAACCTCGGAAAAACCAAATCAAAACCCAACGAGGCTTTCACGACAAAGCAATCAGATTCGTAAATATTTCGGGGCCACCTTTAAAGTAGACCAGAACGGCCGGCCGGCTCGAGACGGACTCAAGGTTGTGAGGACGGCGTGAACGATGGGAACCCAAAGCGGGCTTGTCGACACAGCGGAATCGTGCCACGATCCTAAATGATGTGCTCCTCGCACAATCGTAATAAAGCAGTAAGGCATGGCATAAGTACAAGATAGTAATAAAACCTCAAACTAGTTTGTGGCCCCAAGAAATAAGATTGAATCAAGCTCTGGCTCAGGGGGGTCCCATAAGCCTCCCGAATGTGGATAGCGCGATAAATCAAGGAACATGTATCAAGCACTCGGGGTCCTACGGGACACAAGTGGACGGTTAACAACCAAATAACATCTATTGCCCACCTGTGCCTCTGCTTACTTACTTCAATTTTAGTTGTTTAAGCAGTAATAAAGTGAACGGTAATTAAAGCCATGATCATCTCCCACATCAAACATGCGGCCATACTCCAACAACTGTGGTACTTGGCGACACGCAACAACACTTGAGCAAGCGACTACGACGCGCAAGTCCAACTATCTACCAAACAACAGGTAATAGGATGTGTCCAAGGCAATATAAGGCTGCAAGGGATATCACGGTAATGCGAAAACTAGAGCATCATAACACGGATAGCAATAGATCAACATGAGGAAATAAATACTATAAAAGTAAGATAGGTAGAAAAGGGAGATGCTACTTTGAAACATTCTTGAAGGTTCATCCGAAGATCGGGTCGACACTCGCATCAACTCAACGGCCTTATCCGCGAAGAACCAAAACACTAGAATAAACACCGGATGCAATATTTAATACTACGGCAAAAGATCGGGCATGATGCGTGTATGATGTAAGGCATGGCAAGGATGCGATGTAGTTAGGCAAGATTAAGCGGAACCGGGGTTCCGGCAATTAATTAAACGGTTCAAGTTACTTAGAACCCCCGCAATTTAAATGTTGTCTTAACAAGGCAAAACATGGCATCGGTTCGCTACACAAATTTAAATGAGGCCAATATGAGACTAGATTTGCCCGCATATGGGCCCCATATTTAATTATATGGTGAATCGGCATAAGGCCCCCAAACCACAGACAAGTATGCATGCATGAACAATTAATATGCGACAAGTTGTATTATATTATAAAATAGGGTTTCGGGAAGGGGTTCACACATTAGGGTTCGGCGATCTTGGTTCCGGGGTTCGGGGTTTTGTCTCAGGGTTCAGGGTTCGACGGGATCGGCGGAATCGGAGGTAGGTCTTGTCGCATCCGTGGTCTTCGGGTCATGTTGTCGGTCTTGTCGTCTCACGCGGAGTTCTTGGCGTTCCGGGAGGAAGTACTTGGCGTGTCGGGGACGATCCTGTCGCATCCGCGGTCGCCGGGTCGTGGCGACGGTTTTGTCGTGCGGGATGCAGAACTTGGCGTTCCGTGGCGAAGTGCTTGTTGTACCGGTGGCGATCTTGGCGTTCAGGGAGGAGTTCTCGGTGTTCCAGGAGTCTGGATTCTGGGAAGGAGATCATGGCGCCCGTCTCGTCTTCGGTGGGATCGGTCTTCGGGGTCCAGGACGAAGATCTTGACAATCCGAGGGGGTTCGGCTCGCCGGGATCGATCTTCAAGTGGTCCTTGTTCCACTTATTACCCCTGTCCATCGAGAAGGTCTGGTTCGCAGCATCATAACACACGACACAAGACGACGTCGACGTTGAATAGGCGCGGCACCACCATCCACATCGACGACCATCCCCAAAACAACTAGCCGCCAAACTGAAGCACAAGAATTAAAACGCATGCTCTGGCTCAAGGGGTATCTGTAGCACAACACACGAGCACAGACGAGGCGAGGTCATGCGAGGCAGAGTACGGCCGGGTGATGGAGGTTCAACAGGCGGATGCTCATGGCGGAGGAAGAGCGGCGCAGGCGGATGGCGGCAGCAGGCGCTGCCACATGCACGAGAGCAGGCGGGTCGCGACAGGCTGGGCGAGCCGGGCGGGAGGATGGCGGTCGGGCCGGGTGGCGAAGAAGAGGAGGCGAGCGAGGCGAGGCACGGGCGGCAGCGCTCGGGCGGCGGCGGAGAAGCGATAGGCGTCGCAGCGGAGGGCCGGGCGAGCTCGGGGACGCGGAGGAGGTCGCGGCGCTAGGAGGCGGAGGCGGCGGCGGCATGGTGGCGGCCGGAGAGGGCAGGCGGCCAGCGGTGGCGGCGCTTCGGCCAGAAGGCGGGCGGCGGAGGCGTGGATCGTGGCCAGAGGCGAGGTGGAGGCGGAGGGCAGGCCGCGGCCGCGCCGGCCTGACGAAGAGGAGGAGCAGGGCGGTGGCCGGAGGGAGCTCGGGGAGGGAGAGGAGGAGGTCGGAGCTCGAGGCGGAGCGGCCCCAGAGAAGAACGGGGGAGGGAGACGCGGGGTGGAGCGATTTGGGGAGAGGGCGAGCGGGAGGGTCGCCGGCAGCGGTTGCAGGGAGGCAGCGCGTGGGGAGGAGGGAGAGGACGTGGGGGAGAGAGAGGGTAGGTGGGAGGGCGCGTGCGTGGAAGTGGGGTCGGGTGGGGCCGGTGGCGGAGGGTCAAAGGTTGGTGGGGGGGGGGGTGGGGACTGTGGGGTGGGGCCCGGCGCGGTGGGGTCAGGGTGTAAGGGAGGGTAGAAGGGGCGTGTGAGAAAGAGAGAGAGGGATTGATTAGGTGGCAAGGTGGGTAGGGAATTGGGGGAGGGGTGAGGTGGCGAGCTGGGATAGGTGGGTAGGATAGGTTTGGGTAGTTTTAGAATTCGGGTGGGCTGGTTTAGGTGGACCGATTTTATTCCGGGGGTGGTCGACTGGGTCGAATCGGCCCGTTCGACTGCCCCACTAAAAATAATTAAATATTTTATTTATTTCTAACAGGGCTTTTGCAAACCGATAGCAAACAAAACAAACTAATCCGGTGACCCGGGTTTTGCGTTTGAATAAAGACGGGGCGTTTTGAAAACAAATTAGGTTTTCCCGAAAATAGTTTTATGCGAACAAATGCAAGATGATGACGATGCTCAGATGCAATGTGGCATGATGACATGAGCATGCGGCCATGATGATGCAATGCACAAAAACAACGCGATTTTCTAGTAGTGGTTTTGCGGGATGCCACAATGAGGCAGTTCGGGTTGTTTCAGTGCAACCCTCCCGTGTGGAAGGACACCGACAAGGAGCTTCATCGGTTAGTTAGCATGAGAACTTGTGCTCAATTGATTTGGATGGTACTAACATGGTTCTTTGTTGTTGTTCAGGTTGGATGAGAAAGAGAGAGGAAGATCAAGAATTGGGATCACCATCATAGGAGGCACGTCATGGAGTTCCTCATTTGTGTGGAGAATGCTCGACGAACGGAATGGAATAATGGAAGAGCACATTGCCCAGTTGCATTTAACAACTACATCCATTGGTTTCTTGGTAGTACCTGTGTCTCCATTTGCCCGCCGTCATACGAGGAAGAAATATTGGAGGAGCCAGTCCAGTTTGATGAACTTGCCTACACTCAGTACAACCGGCAGGTCAGGAAGGGGACCGACATCCCGCTTTCTTCCTCACTCAACTTTGCGGTAAAGTTATCGTTGCCTTCGCATTACTTTCCTTGCACTCTCATCTCTTTCTTGCCTAACATGTTCTTGTTCTTGACTCAGAGAACGGAGGTAAAGAAATATGCCGGCGATGCGAGGCGATTCTTTTGCTGCCCTAAGGGGAAAAAGGGAGAAGGCATGATCTGAGACTTCCTTAAGGTATGGATGCGAGACTTCCTCAAGATAGGCATGTTCTTGTTTTGACTTATGTTGTTATTTGTTACGTTCGGCCCAAAAGATCGTCGCTTATCTAACGTGCTAGGTTGCGCGATCCAGTACACAACCCGTCCGGTTCTAGGTCCAAGTCGACTGATCCGTCGGCCCATCTTTAGGATGATGTTGAGGATGACACCACTTGCGATTCATTCGAAGATGAGGTATGGGACAACCTTACATGCATTTAGTGCTTCTGTTTCCCATGCATTTCTCATAGCCATACAATCTTACATGTAGCTGCCTCATATGGAGAATGAGGCGAGGAGAGCGGATTCGATTCGCATACCGGTGAAGCCAAGGAAAGCAGTTTAATTCTTTGGACGTCGGACGACTTCCGTAACAAGGGAAAGGCCAATGTTGCGAGGAGCGCCACGGAGGTCAAGAGCGACTAGGAGGACAAGAGGCCTCTGATGATGATGAAGATGAGTCGCAAGAAGAGGAGGTGACAAAGAAGATACCTCCAAGGAGGCCGAGGCCCAGGACGCAGCGTCGGAAGTAGGTCATGTATGGCACAATGTTGATGATGATGCACTAGGTTGGAGACTATGTATGGGTTGATGTATGGCACTATGTTGATGTTGTTTAAGACTATGTTCTTGTATTGGCACTACGTTGATGTTGTTTGAGACTATGTTGATGTATCATAATTTGTTGATGTTGTTTGAGATTATGTTGATGTTATTTGAGTATATGTTGTTTGAAACTAGTATAACAAGTGTTGTTTGAGTATATGTTGTTTGAAACTGGGCAGTTCAGAGTGTAGCGCCTGTCTGATAGGCGTTATGCTCTGAGGTGTAGCGCCTATCAGACAGGCGCTACACACTGACTTAGAGTTTTCCCCGAGAGCCAACTCTCGGTTTGCTCTCTGTATGCTCCTATTAATTTTGGAGCAGACGAAATCTGCTAGCATAGCGCCTAGCAGACAGGCACTACGGTGCTACACACTGACTTAGAGTTTTCCCCGAGAGCCAACTCTCGGTTTGCTCTCTGTATGCTCCTGTTAATTTTGGAGCAGACGAAATCTGCTAGCATAGCGCCTAGCGAGCAGGCGCTATCTGGTGTGGCGCACATGCGCAGCGCTATGCTAGCAGATTTCGGCTCAAATGCTGAGCAATCGAGCTCGAAATTGTCTGTGTCAGGCGCTACACCTCATAGCATAGCGCATATCAGACAGGCGCTACCCTCTGACTTAGCGTTTTCCCCGCCAGCCAACTCTCGATTTGCTCTCTGTTATTTTGGGGGCAGACGAAATCTGCTAGCATAGCGCCCTAGCAGGCGCTACGAGCATAAGCCCGTTACGCTGGCGCTATGCCTTGAAACCGTGTTCGCACCAAATATTTCCACGTTACGAGACTTTAACATGACAAACATTACACAAGGCAAATAAAAAGGCGAGGATAGCAGTTCATGACATACTCAAATAGAAGCATCTCAAACATGGTGTTCTTGCCCTTAAGGGCTTTACATACTAATAGTTCGACATCACACTAATAGTTCTTGCCCTTAAGCATCTCAAACAACATCAAACATGGGGTTCTAAAGCATAGGTCCTTTGCCCTTCCTCTTCTTCTCTTCCTCTTCCTCCATGGAGCCACGCCACTTTGAAGCCTTTCCCTCTCCGAGACGAGCCTCCTTAGCTTTTGCTCCTCTTCCTCCTCTTTCCTGCGGATCTCGTCATTACGTTCCTTGCGCTTCCTCGCCATGTCCTCGTCATGCAGCCGTTCTTCGTAGCGACTTCTTCTTATGGAAAAATCGATCTCTTGGATAGCCTTGTTGGATTGAGGTTGCTCAAGGTCTATCCAAGTGTAGTACCTGCATACCGGAGGGGGAGACTACAAGAAAATAGTGCATGTTAGAGGATATGCTATGGAATAGTTTGGGACACATGAAGAACTAAAAAGCTTTGAGCATACCCGTGGCTTGTCGTATGGGTTGCGGCTACGCTCGGGAGAGCGGTTGTAGTTGGCACACATGAAGAACTTATTTCCCCAACTATCGGATAAGTAGTCTTGGGATTCCTTAACAGTGCAATCGGTTCCACACCAACAAATAGGAACCTCTTTCCCATGGGCCTCGTCAGTACGAAACGCCTTTCATGGCCTTTCCTCTTGGTCAGCGCAAGGTGGCCTAACATTGGCCCTCATATTCCTCTCTTCCTCTTCCTTCTCCTTTTGCCTCTTCCTATCTTCCTCTTCCTTCTCCCTTTTCTTCTTCCTCTCTTCCTCTTCCTTTTTCTTCTTTCTCTCGTCCTCTTCGTCCTTCTTCTTCGCCAAGTCTCGAGCAAGTTGAACTACCTCTTCAAATGCCTTCCTCTTCTTCTTCTCTTATTCTTCCTCCTTCCTCTTCTTCTCTTCTTCTTTCTCCTTCCTCTTCCTCTCTTCCACCACCTTCATAGCATTCGCCCAGATAGCCGAGTAGTTCACACCGTCCCCATCATTGCCCTTGTTGGGACGAGTCGCCATACCTATTATAAGAACAAAAACTACAAGTTAGTAAAGGATGCAATGAATGTGAACAATAATTGATTCAATGAAATAAGCATAGTAGGTAGTAACATAAGGGTGCAAGTATGAATATTCCATCCGTACCTATTAACATAAGGATTTGGTCCTTCCAAGTAACCTAACATACTAGACGGGTTAAAACCGCCACGCCCTCTTCCTCTTCTAAGCCCAAGTGATCGACCTCTTTGTTGTCTAGGAGCTTGTTGTCTAGGAGCTTGTTGGCTAGTTCTTGGTTGGCTTGGAGCTTGTTGGCTAGTTCTTGGTTGGCTTGGGACTTGTTGGCTAGTTCTTGGTTGCTTGGAGCTTGTTGGCTAGTTCTTGGTTGGCTTGGGACTTGTTGGCTAGTTCTTGGTTGGCTTGGAGCTTGTTGGCTAGTTCTTGGTTGGCTTGGGACTTGTTGGCTAGTTCTTGGTTGGCTTGGGACTTGTTGGCTACCACTTGGTTGGCTAGTGCTTGCTTCATTTCCTTTTGCTCTTTTCCTTTGAGAACGCTTTCTTGCATTGTGCCCTTCACCATTGCATGTTCCACACCGGGCTCTCTCACGAGGCTCTTGGAATTGGTCATTGCCCGTTTCTCGAGCACCACCACAGCCCCATCCATCCATGTCGCTCCTAAAGCGTTTTGTCTTGCGTCTTCCATGTTTAATCACTTTCCATTTCGGATCGGGCCATAGTTGAATCCCATGGTACTCCGGCCATTTTGATTGGTCCAAATATGGATGAAATCTAGGAGCCCATGTCTTCTTAGTAGTCTCAATGGAGAACTCAGCCTCTCTCACCGTGAGCGGATTATTGTAATCCAAATGTCGCTGGCGAGACGCGACGAGCAAGTGCGAGCAGGCAAGATGAAGCAATGATGGCCTTCCGCATGTGCACTCACAAGTCTTGAGTGAGACCTTGAAAGCTCGGCCTCCGTGTTGGACACCATCAGCCGCTGTACCTCCAGGATCCGTAACTTGGTAAATTAGCTCGTCATTGTCATACTCCGTGACAACTTGGGCATCCGCTTTCTTTGTCTGAAATTACATCCAATCATCAACCTTAGGTAGGTACTTGTATTTGTGCTTGTTCTTGTAGTCCCCCGCAATCTGCCGGTCCATTTCCTCTGAGTATTTAAGAAAATACCCATTCATCATGTCGAATGTATAACGGACTATTGCCGTGACGGGCAATGCACGGACACCTTTGAGCAACTTGTTGAAGGCCTCTGCCATGTTGCTTGTCATTTGGCCGTACCTCCGGCCACCGTCATCGAATGCTCGTGCCCACTTTGTTCTTTCTCCAATGCTCCTATCGAGAAACTCTCGACCACCCGCATCGAGCTCTTTGTTGAAGAGCAATTTGTTGTACAAGTTTGAGAAACGACGTTCCGTGAAAGCGAGGCAACAATCTTGTAGATCATCGGCCAAATCCTTGCTCTTGCATGCCCTATAGAAGTTTGAACAAAAGTGTCTCATGCACCAACGATGGTGCAACGGAGCATGCCCGGGAATATGTTGTGTAACACCCTCAGAATCGGACCTATGCAAGTTTGAGCAAAATTCGCCAAAACCCGCATAGAAACGATTCAAAGGTGCCCACCAGGCACTTTCGTGCGGGTGGAAAACGAAGTAATAACATTACACAACAGTCCTCGATGGGACCCATGAGAGCAGATATATACTTGACTCAAAGAGTCAAGAATACGAATATAATATACAAGATCCAAATCACCTTGAAAGCGATGGGCGTCGACTACGGACAAGAAGCAAATGGGGCTAAGAGCCACGAAGAATAATCATCGGCGTCCATAACCACTTGAGCCAAGCGGAAGGGTAACCTCGCTAACGTCGATCTCAAAACCTGCGTAACAAAGGGGTGCCGACAAAGGGCAAAGCAGAAAACAAAGAAGGAGCGTCGATCGAGGCCATTACGGCGAGGCTAGATCGGCGGTCCTCGCCTACATAGGTATGGTGGATCGAGCGGCGGCGAGATGCACTAAACAACCTATAGAGACTCGATACAATGGCGTCAATCGAGAGGGTGAGAGAGACCTATTCGGATCAAACACGAAACTAACACCAAACAAACCCATCCTCGGTGTTTCCCTCGAGACCAAACGAGGAAGTCAACCGAGAACTCACATACTGGCAGCTTTACTTATTCGCTATCGCTAAATTTACTAGTCGTATAGATAATCGTCACGATAAAGTAAACATGGGCACTTTTAGTTAACCATTCCGTTATAGTGGCGGTACTTACTAATCGTGCATGATAGCATGAGATAAACCCAAAACCCGGCTTGTTGGTACTTTTATTCACCAATTCGTTGAAGTTGCAATACTTACTAGTCGATACATTTGTCGCATGGCGACAACCAAACAAGCAATGGTGGGCGATTAATTAGCCATTCCGTTATAGTGAAGCTGATTACTAGTCATTATAAGTCAAATTTATAACAAGAACTTTAGTTATGCTTGTCTATGATCGAGATATCGGCTCCAAGTCGTCCATATCCGCGACACGGCTTCGAGAAAGTTTTACCCGCCGGGTGCACCAATAGCAACACACGCTCGATCAACCTCGGAAAAACCAAATCAAAACCCAACGAGGCTTTCACGATCGAACAATCACAGATTCGAAATATTTCAGGGGCCACCCTTAAGTAGAACCCGCAACGAGTAAGCAAGCTCAGACGGCCTCAAGGTTTAGACGGCCAGAACGATCGGGAACCCCAAACGGAGCTTGTCGACACCGCGAAATCGTGGTCCGATCCTAACAAGATGCGAAAAGACTGCACAATCGTAAATAAAGCGGTAAACATGGCATAAATGCAGATCGTAAATAAAACCTCAAACTAGTTTGTGGCCCCATGAAATAAGAATGAATCAAGCTCGCTCGGGGGTCCCATATACCTCCGGATGTGGATAGCGCGAAAATCAAGGAACAGTATCAAGTACTCGGGTCTTACGGACACAAGTGATGCTCGAAACCAAATATTATCTATCACCCACCGATGCCTCTCGCTTATTCAATTTTAGTTGTTAAACGTAGTAAAGTGACTAAGTAAAGCTAGAATCATCTCCAACATCAACTGCGGCAATACATCAGAACGGTGGCATATGACACACATCAGCACTTGAGCAAGCAACTGCGACGCGCAAGTCCAACTATCTACCAAACAACAGGTAATAGGGTGTGTCCAAGGCAATATGAGGCTGCAGGGAAAATATCACGGGTACGGAAACTAAAGCATCGCAACACAGATAGCAATAGATCAACAGGAGGGAATAAAGACTATAAAGTAAGATAGGTAGAAAGGGGAGATGCTCGCCTGAAAACATTGTCGAAGGTTCGATCAAGATCGGCGACTCACATCAACTCAACGGCCTTATCCGCGAAGAAGCAAAACACTAGAAGGAACACCGGATGCAATATTTAATAAAACGGCAGAAGATCGGCATGATGCATGTGTGCTGTATGGCATGGCAAGGTGCGATGCAATTAGGTCAAGATTAAGCGGAACCGGGGTCCCGACAATTAATTAGATGATTCAAGTTGTTTAGAAACCCCGCAATTTAAATGTTGTTATAACAAGGCAAGATTAGGTACCGGTTCGCTACACAAGTTTAAATGAGGCCGATATGAGACTAGATTTGCCCGCATATGGGCCCCATATTTAATTATTAGGTGAATCGGCAAAAGGCCCCCAAACCACAGATATGTATGCATGCATGACCAATTAAATATGCAACAAGTTGTTATTATGTTGTAAAATAGGGTTCGGGAGAAAGGTTCCCACATTGAGGGGTCTCGACGATCTTGGGTTCCGGGGTTCGGGTCCGGGGTTCGACGGGGAGCAGATCTCGGGGTTCAGGGTTCGACGGTTCGGGCTCGGCGGGATCGTTCTCGGATTCCGGGATCGTTCTCTCGTTCTCGGTATCGGGGCAGATCTTGGGTCGGTGTCGCCGATCGGCTACTCCGGTGCATCACCTCGTCGTCGCGAAGGTCTTGCGGCCTGCGCCATCGAGGCGGTCTTGGCGAGGAAGAAGTACTTGGCGTTCGTAGTCGGAGTTCTTGTCGCCGGGTCTCTGTGGTCTTGACGGCGGGTCCCGAGGAGATCTTGCGCCCGGTTCTCGCGGCAGAGTGCAGCTCTTGGCGGTTCCCTTGAAGACCTTGTTGTCTTTGCGGGGATCGTGGTTCACCGGGCTCGAATCTATCTTCGTGGTTCGCCATCGGGTCCGGATCGTGGTCTTGGATCGGGCTTGGTCCGAGTACGAGTACTTGTCATCCATGTGGGAGATCATGGCGCCGGGTTTCCGTGATGAAGATCTTGTCGAGGGTTCGCGCCAAGGTCGTTGGCAGCTCGGGTTGCCGCGAACGGTCATAGGATTCACACGCTACCATGACACATACACGCACACGACACACGAGCACACACGCGGGGCCCACAGGACCACGGTGGCGGGCCAGGCAGGCGGAGGCAGACGGAGCGGTGTCGCTGAGGTGGGGCCCATGCTCGTGGCGGCGAGTGGGCGAGCGCGGCTCATGGGCTTGCCGGCCGAGCTTGAAGGCGGCGGCGAGGGGTCTCCTGGCGGAGGATGGTCTGGGCGGCGGCGGCGCGGCGACGACGGCCGGGCGGGCTACGGCTCGAGACGCGGCGGGAGAAGCAGACGGCGGGCGAGGTCCGAGGCAGACGGGCGTGGCAATGGGCGACGGAGAGGGCTCGAGGAGAAGCCGGGCGAGGATTCAGAGGCCTTGGAGGCGACGCCGACGGCGATGGCGGACGGTTCTTGGCGCAGCGGGCGCGCGCCGGGCGGTGCTCGGAGGAGGGCGCCTTGGCGAGGACGTGAGGGTGGCGATGCCTTGGCCGGGTCGAGTCGGATGGATCGCGGCCTTGGCGGCCGAGACAAAGTGGTGGCTGGCAGCGGGAGGAGTCAGCGGCAGTGCGGGCGGCTAGGGGCGGCGAAGGCTGGCGAGCGGGCCGGGAGAGCTGGCTGGGTCAGCCTGGCCATGGAGGAAGAAGAGAGGCGAGGCGCCATGGACGGGTGGTGGAGGAGGGAGACGGGAGGAGAGAGGCGTAGGTGGGACGTGGGCCTGGTGGGGTCAGCTGGCGGTTGGGAGGCAGTGTGGCGTGGGAGGTTGTTTATTTGACCAGGGCTGGGAGGCGGGGCCAGGATCGATGGCATGGGTGGGGCTGGTGACGGTGAGGGAGTGGGTGGTAGCTGGGAGGGTTGAAATGAGAGGGAGAGGGTGGCCACGTGTCGAAGTGATTGGGGAGTGGCTCGGTGAGGTGGCGTGATGCTAATGGCTAGGGTGAAGGGTGGGTTGGGTAGACTAGTGGGTGAGTTTAGGATTTAGGGGCGGCGGTTTGGACCGATGAAAATATCTGGCGGTTGTTCGCTAAACGCCCGCTCGACCGCCTGTAAAAAATACGATAAAACTTTATTTGTTTAATTGGACCGTTTGCAAACCGCTTATGCCAAAAAAACAATCCGGAGCCGGGTTTGGCGTTTTAATAAAAGATGGGGCGTTTGAAAAACAAATCGGGGTTTGCAAAATAGTTTTTGACAAACAACATGCGACGATGACGATGCAATGCACAAATTCAACGCGATTTTCTGGTAGTGGTTTTGCGGGATGCCACAATTCGACACCACTAACAATGGATCTCGCCCTCGAGATCCGCCTCATGGTATCGGAAGGAAGGTCGGCGATCTGCATCTTCTCGTTTCATGTAGATCCTCGCGACACCACTAACAAGGGTTCATCCTCCATCTGGAAGTCGGCGACACCACCAACAAAGGTTCGCTGACCCCGTCGGAGAGAACACTCCGGAGAAAACAAAGGACGAGTAAAATGCTGGATCCATCGATTCGACATACAGGTGAATGATAAGAGCGATGGTAGGGTAGCTACTCCATCCCACACTCGAACCATTACTCACGACGCGAAAGCGGATTAAGCATCCAACTCCCGGAATTAGACTGAAGATCTCGACAAGCGAGGTTCGGAACAAAGGGGTGATGCCAGCAGAAATCGTATGAAAGACACAATGATTAGGTTCCGCGATGGTTCCATTGGCATGAACAACACATGCTCAAGGTATACTCCAACTTCACCAAAGCTCGTCCTTATCATATGTTTTTCAACGACACTGATATCCAGCAAGGAACACATAGGGATAAAGAGCTCAAGAACAAAAGATCGGATGAAGGATACAACAGACAAGTTGCAGATTGATGATCGAAGCACCTCCGTTACAAAAGGGGAAAACGAAACCCTGAAGGTACTACGGAAACCCAACCCCGAGAAATCCTGGACTCGAAGAACGAGACGAGAGCGGATTCAAAACACGTAGGGGTAAGAGGGGAACAGCAAAAGGGTAAGGAGTAAAATCAGACCTAATCAGAACTATCCAACCGATTTTGCAAAAATAGTTTTGGACACTCTACTTCGGCCGTTAGCTAGGTTATCCTAAATTTGGACTTGTGGGTATCGCAATCATTGAGCTCGATACCACTCTGTAACCCTCGAATCGGACCTATGCAAGTTTGAGCAAAATTCGCCAAACCCGATAGAAACGATTCAAAGGTGCTCACCAGCACTTTCGCAAGGTGGAAAACGGTAATAACATTACACAACAGCCTCGATGGGACCCACGTAATGATATATACAATGACTCAAAGAGTCAAGAATACGATATAATATACAAGATCCAAATCACCTTGAAAATAAGAGCGTCCACTACGGACAAGAAGCAAATGGGGCTAAGAGCCTCAAGAATAATCAAGGCGTCCATAACCCGCCCGTGCCAAGCCGGAAGGGTAACCCCGCTAACGGCGTCGATCTCAAAACCTGTAACAAAAGGGTGCCACAAAGGGCAAAGCGAAAACAAAGAAGGAGCGTCGATCGAGGCCAAGACAGCGAGGCTAGACTGCGGTCCTCGCCTACATAGGTATGGTGGATCGAGCGGCGGCGAGATGCACTAAACAACCTATAGAGACTCGATACAACCGGCGCGTCAATCGAGAGGGTGAGAGAGACCTATTCGGATCAAACTGAAACTAACACCAAACAAACCCATCCCGTGTTTCCCCTCGAGACCAAACGAGGAAGTCAACCGAGGAACTCACACGGTTGGCAGCTTTACTTATTCGTTATCGTTGCAATTTACTAGTCGTATAGATAATCGTCACGATAAAGTAAGCATGGGCACTTTTAGTTAACCATTCCGTTATAGTGGCGATTTACTAATCAGTACGATAGCATGAGATAAACCCAAAACCCGCAGTTGTTGGTACTTTTATTCAGCCAATTCGTTTGTAGTTGCAATACTTACTAGTCGATACATTTGTCGCAAGCGACAACCAAACAAGCAATGGTGGGCGGTATTAATTAGCCATTCCGTTATAGTGAAGCTGATTACTAGTCATTATAAGTCAAATTTATAACAAGAACTTTAGTTATGCTTGTCTATGATCGATATCGTGCTCCAAGTCGTCCATATCCGCGACACGCTTTCGAAAGTTTTACCCGGCCGGGTGCACCAATAGCAACACACGCCGATCAACCTCGGAAAACCAAATCAAAACCCAACGAGGCTTTCACGACCGAACAATCACAGGATTCAGAAATATTTGGGGCCACCCTTAAGTAGAACCCAACGGAGTAAGCAAGCTCAGACGGCCTCAAGGTTTGGCTAGACGGTCAGGAACGATCGGGAACCCCAAACGAGCTTGTCGACACCATGAAATCGTGGTCCGATCCTAAGCGAGACAGCAGTGCGTTACCTCACAATCGTAAATAAAGCGGTAAACATGGCATAAGTAGGATCGTAAATAAAACCTCAAACTAGTTTGTGGCCCCATGAAATAAGAATGAATCAAGCTCGCTCGGGGTCCCATATACCTCCGGATGTGGATAGCGCAAAAATCAAGGAACAGTATCAAGTACTCGGGGTCTTCACGGACACAAGTGGGCGTCGAAACCAAATATTATCTATCACCCACCGATGCCTCTCGCTTATTCAATTTTAGTTGTTAAAAGAAAGTAAAGTGACAAGTAAAGCTAGAATCATCTCCAACATCAACTGCGGCAATACATCAAGAACGGTGGCATATGACACACATCAACACTTGAGCAAGCGACTACGACGCGCAAGTCCAACTATCTACCAAACAACGGGTAATAGGGTGTGTCCAAGGCAATATGAGGTCATAGGAAAATATCACGGAAACTAAAGCATCGCAACACGTATAGCAATAGATCAACAGGAGGGAATAAAGACTATAAAGTAAGATAGGTAGAAAGGGGAGATGCTCGCCGAAAACATTGTCGAAGGGTTCGATCAAGATCGAAGCTCACATCAACTCAACGGCCTTATCCGCGAAGAAGCAAAACACTAGAAGGAACACCGGATGCAATATTTAATAAAACGGCAGAAGATCGGCATGATGCATGTGTGCTGTATGGCATGGCAAGGTGCGATGCAATTAGGTCAAGATTAAGCGGAACCGGGGTCCCGACAATTAATTAGATGATTCAAGTTGTTTAGAAACCCCGCAATTTAAATGTTGTTATAACAAGGCAAGATTAGGTACCGGTTCGCTACACAAGTTTAAATGAGGCCGATATGAGACTAGATTTGCCCGCATATGGGCCCCATATTTAATTATTAGGTGAATCGGCAAAAGGCCCCAAACCACGAGATATGTATGCATGACCAATTAAATATGCAACAAGTTGTTATTATGTTGTAAAATAGGGTTCGGAGAAAGGTTCACATTGAGGGTCTCGGCGATCTTGGGGTTCGGGTCCGGGTTGACGGGAGCAGATCTCGGTTCGTGGTTCGACTTGGGCTCGGCGGGATCGTTCGGATTCGGATCGTTCTCTCGTTCGACGGCAGATCTTGGTGTCGTGATCGGCTACTTCCGTGCACTGTCGCTGCCGAAGGTCTTGCGGCCTGCGCCATCGAGGCGGTCTTGGCGAGGAAGAAGTACTTGGCGCAGGTCGGAGTTCTTGTCGCACGGGTCTCCGTGGTCTTGACGCCGGTCCGAGAGGAGATCTTGGCGCGGGGTTCTCGGCAGGAGTGCGCTCTGGCGGTTCCCCTGAAGACCTTGTTGTCTTTGCATCGGGATCGTGGTTCACCGGGGCTCGGAATCTATCTTCAGGGTTCGCCATCGGGTCCGCGGATCAGGGTCTTCGGATCGGGGGCTTCGGGTCCGAGTACGAGTACTTGTCATCCATGTGGGAGATCATGGCGTCGGGGTTTCCGTGATGAAGATCTTGTCGAGGGTTCGGCGCCGAAGGTCGTTGGCGAGCTCGGGTTGCCGCGGAACGGTCATAGGATTCACACGCGTTTACCATGACACATACACGAGCACACGATACACACACGCAGCGGCCCAGTGACCAGTGCGGGCGGGCCGAAGAGGCAGACGGGCGGGTGTCGCTGGGAGGTGGGGCCCATGCTCGTGGCGGCGAGGTGGGCCAGCGGGCTCGCGGGCTTCGGCGCCGAGCTTGAAGCGGGCGGAGGGTCCTGGCGGCGAGGATGGTCTGGCGGGCGCCCGCGCGGGCGCGGCGACGACGGCCGGTGCGGCTTGGCGGGTTCGGCCGAGACGCCGGGAGAACAGAGACGGCGGCGCGGCGAGGTCCGGGCAGACGGGGGCGGCGTGGCAATGGCGGCGGAGAGGAAGCTTCGAGAGAAGGGAGCGAGCTGCGAGGCGCCGCATGAGCGACGCCGGCGATGGCGATTCTTGGCGCAGTGTCGCGGCCAAGCAGCTTTCGGCGAGGGCCTTGGACGAGGGCGTGGCGCGCCTTGAGTCGAGTCGGGCGGATCTGGCTCATGGCGGCTTGGCGAGACAAAGGTGGTTGTGGGAGAGTCAGGCGGCGCGATGAGCGAAGCTAGCGGCTAGGGCGACGGCGAGGCGCGACGGCGGGCCCGGGAGAGCTAGGCTGGGCAGCCATGAGGAAGAAGAGGCAGTGAGGCGCCATGGGACGGGTGGTGGAGGAGAGAGGGGGAGGTAGGTGGCGTGGGCAGCGGGTCATGGCGGTTGGGGAGGCAAGTGGCGTGGGGAGGTTGTTTGACCGGGGTGGCCAGGGGATGTGGCGGGCCCAGATCGATGGCATGGGTGGGACGGGTGAGGGTGAGGGGAGTGGAGGGGTCAAATTTGAGGGAGGGGGTTGGCCACGGGTGAGGAAGGGATGGGGGGGGGGGAGTGGCTCAGCTGAGGTGGCGTGATGCTAATGGCTAGGGTGAGGTGGCCAGGGTGGGTTGGGTAGACTAGTGGGTGAGTTTAGGATTTAGGGGCGGCTTTTGGACCGATAAAATATCTCAAGCGGTTGTTAAGCAACCCGCCTGCTCGCCTCAAAAAAATACGATAAAACTTTATTTGTTTAATTGGACCGTTTGCAAACCGCTATGCCAAAACAAAACAATCCGGCGAGGTTTGGCGTTTTAATAAAAGATGGGGCGTTTGAAAAACAAATCGGGGTTTGCAAAATAGTTTTTGACAAACAACATGCGACGATGACGATGCAATGCACAAATTCAACGCGATTTTCTGGTAGTGGTTTTGCGGGATGCCACATGTTGGTCCACCGCTTTAAGAATTCCTTGATGATGGTCCGAGATGACACATATTTCCCTATGAGGGGTTAATATCTTGGTTCTTAAAAGATGGAAGAACCACTCCCAATTATCATTGTTTTCCACCTCTACCAAAGCAAAGGCCAAAGGAATCAACCGGTTGTTGGAATCATTGGCTATTGTAATCAAGATAGTGCCCTTGAATTGACCGGTCAAAAAGGTGCCATCAACGGAGATGACCGGCCTACAATGTTCAAATGCCTGAACACATTGCTCGAAAGCCCAAAATGCACGGCCAAAAACTCGAAAGGTTCTTCCGTTTACAATCCTTGTTTTGTTCCCCAAAGGTTCAACCACATGAACCATGCCCGGGTTAGCATCGGCCATCGCTCCCAACAACCTTGGGATTCGGTTATAAGATTCCTCCCAATCACCGTACAACATCTTGAATGCGGCTTGCTTAGCCTTCCATGCCTTCCCTGCATTTCACCTCATAGTTAAAGAGGGCTTTCACAAACTCCATGACCTGCTTGATGCTCATTATTGGAAACGACGCGATGTCATTGGAAAGCCTATAAGCGAGGATCTCGGAGGTGAGTTGTCGGTACTCATGATTTGCATCCTTGCCATCCACCATCGGGCCTCGACACATGTGAGTTGATACGCAACTAGATATGTGCCAATCGGGACCTCCCTTGAATGGTCTAGCACGCACAATCCAAGGACATCCTTCCGCCTCGCACTTCACCGTGTAACGCTTCTTGATATCCGAGTGCACGCCCGTGTAAGGACGATGATGCTTCACCGAGAAGTCCTTTATCCATTGCTTAAATTCCAACAAGGTCTTAAACCTTGATCCTTTGCAAAAGCCATTATTCACTTCATTGCCATCCCGGTAAGAACTTGTCCTAGGTCCAAGCACTATGCCTTTGCCACCATGAACCGTGGCTTCATCCGTGAGACTAAGATCACGAAACAAAGGCACCCGATGGTCCCGCCCCAATACGGTATGGTGGATTTCGGCCTCTCTAGCCGTGAACCCCTCCTCGTCAACTTCTTCTTCGGGACCATCATCATCCGAGTCCGAAGCATAGCCTCGAGAAAACGGGAGTTCACGGTCCATGTCATGTTGAGTGATATATTTCTCCAAATCACCAACATTGTTGTCATGGAGTTCAACATCATCATCATCTTCACCCTCACAAGCATCATTGTCCTCTTCCAACACTTCGTCTTGGTGTCTTGAAATCGGGCTCAATGTTTGGCTCAAAGGAGGTTCAATCCATAGCTCTTGCTCCATGGGTGGAGGACTCCTACTATCCAATGGGGAAGCACATGGTTCAAGTCCAAAGGCAATGAACTATCAACCTTCTTGGTGGCAAATAGCTCAAGAGCCTTGTCTAGTGATTCGGCCACCACCTCCTTGTATGCAAGCCAACGAGCCTCGGAGAAGATACGCATGGTCTTCCAACGGATATGCACTCCAAAACCCACATTATGTCTTCCTTCCAACTCAACAACATCACATGGGTCCATCCATTTCAATTCAATCCTCACTTGCTCCAAGACCTCGGCATAGGTGGGACTACGATCAAACACAATATCTAGCTCATCCGGGTCCGGTTCTATGTTGCCTTTCAAAAAGGCATCCTTGTCCACATGATGAACATGAACAATTCTTGCCATCCCTAACACATAGGAGAATATGTTCATTAACTAACCATGACAAGATAAAAAAAACTATACTAGACACATTACAAAACCATAAAGCTAACAAGAACACCCTCTCTTACATAAGCAAACCCTAACCCTAACCCTAACCCTAGCCATAACATTCTAATATACCAAACAATGTCATTTCAACAACCCTAAACCTAACTAAATGTTTCATACACATCTTTATAACCAACATTGGCCAATGAATCTAACAAATTTCCAAACATTTCTCTCCAAATCAAATTTCTAGGGTTTCAAGCCAAGTCCAACCAAAATGAAAGATTTCCAAAGGTCAAAACAAAGGGGAATGAGGGAGGGTACCTCTAGCAGATGGGAAGAGGCACAAATCCACCAAATAAAGCTTCCAATGTAAGAGATTTGAGGGGGGGAGAAGGGGGCGCCTCCTTGCTGTTCTCCTTCCTTGGGTCGAGTTGGGAGTGAATGGGGAGGGGTGGGGAGGGGGCTGCGCCCGACAGGTTATGTCCCAGGGTGTAGCGCCTTTCTGCTAAGTGTAGCGCCTATCAGATAGACGCTACACCCTGGGCATAGCGCCTGGGCGTTAGTCGCCCCAGGCATAGCGCCTGGGCGTCACACAGCGGGGTGGGGCCAGGGAGGGGCCAGGCGGTGCCACGCTGGCAGGGGGCATAGCGCCTAGCTGAAAGGCGATACACTGTAGAGTGTAGCGTCTTTCTGTTAGGCGCTACAAAAAGGGTTAGTGCCAGTGAAATAGTTTTCCAGATGGGTCATTTTGTGAAATCCTTTCGAATTTGGGTTATTTTTGTCCATTCTGCCCTCAACTGACCGTAGTATGAGTCTATGAGACCATAGTACGACTAAGCCGAATGGAGCCTGGCTCCAGCAAGCCTTTTTTTTCAACTCCGGAAAATTTGATTTTAAATTTTGTTAAAAAATCTCCATGTAGCCAACCATGAACTATACTAGTGTGTAGTTTTTTAACTCGCAATACTATGTATTTTGGGCACACAAAGAAACAAAATCGCACAAAGGATAAAATCTCACTTTAGTTTACTCGTTAGACTGTAAAAAGTAAATTGGTCATTTTTTTCAAGACTAAAATACAAAGTATTTTGGTCTAAAATTTTACACACGGGTAGATTTCATTGTTGACTAAATCCAAGTATTTATTTTAAAATATTTTGAAAACTTTGAATTTGAATTTTTGTAGTTTAAAAAACTGGGCTCCGTGGAGCTCGGGAGCACCCCGCCGCGCTTAGCCATAGTATATATATATATATATTGGAAACAAAAAACTCACCATAGTATAATTTGAAAACAAATGAAAACTCACGTAGTAGCACAACTATATAATAATGATTCACACAAACAAAAAAGCACAACTTCCCACGATTCAAACAAATAACCTTAATAATAATGATTACAATAATAGCAACAAGAATTAATCAATTGCAGATACATTCTCAAGAAGTCATGACGTCATGCTAAGTGTCTTCTTTAACCATATCAAACAGTAATTCGCCGTCACGAGCAAACAACACCACTAAACATAAAAAAGTTAGCACACATTACTTAATTGCTCATGGGTTTTGAATAGTTCTTTGCTCATCGGGTGTCTTTAAACTTGCATTTTTTAAGGCAATAGGTGAATTGTGTAGGTGGTGGCTGGTTTGCGGGCTTCATGTATCATGGTCCATAATTCATCATTGGTCCTTTAGGAATACCATCGAAGATATGGTAGAGTGTTCTTCTGAGGCCCCAAAACATTTTATCAGGTCCAAAGTAGTGTTTGTACTTCACTTCTGAAAGAAAATCTTACTTCTTGAAGAGTAAAACACTAGTCATAGTTTCATTGGTCTCAACATGAACTCCATCCCTACAAAAAAATTGTTGCCAGCGAAAGTACACTGCAATATTTTATAGCTTATACATAAAACTTATAGATGTTAGAATCGTTGTTGTTGAGCTCTTCTTTGGCGGTGATGTTTTGTATAAGTTCATCATTCAAGACGTAAATGGTGCCTTTTTTTTTTCTCTTTCCATCATTTTGTATTAACACGAAGATATGAAGTATTATAATGTTCATGTTACCTTTGTAAGCATTGATGCCTCCCATCTTTCCGCTAAGGGTTCGAAGGATTGGACAAAAAAAACAAAAAATGCTTACGATTCTCAAGAACACGTAGAATAACTTTTATGTTTAAATTGCATGTAATCAATTATCAATGTTCTCGAGAACCAAGAGTTGCTTTGATGGCTTGACCTGACGGTGGTGAGTTTGCCCACCCAGGTTCGAGTCCATATGCAATCAAATAAAATGGAGTGCTATCTAGCACATATAAATCTGTTGCCGTAGAGATCATATCTAGTATCTAATACTTAAAACGGACTCCCAAGGAAGGGATCTCCCTCTTTGGTCAATGGAAAATATTTTTCTATCTAAAAATGGAGTTTTACTTATGCTGCTCTACAAAAGGCATAATAGTAGCCCCCAAAAAAGGCATAATAGTAAGCACTGGATATTCTTTTTTACATTGGGTGCACCTTTTTTCCCCCAAAGTATACAAAGGACTCTCACAACTATATGTATTTGAATTTGACATTTAGAAAACTACATTCTTAGTTTTTAAACATGAAGTATTCTAGTAAGCCAATTTGACTTGTCAAAACATCTTATACTCCTTCATCCCATAATATGTTGTGCATAATTTCACGTGCAACACAAACTTTGCAAAGTTTGATCAAGAATAAATTTAAAAACATATAATACTTTGACATTGATAATTTAAATGTATGATATGAAATGCATATAATATGAAAACATATTTTAAGCCAATTCTAATAATATTAATTTGACATTGTATATGTTCATATTTGCATCAAACTATTTGGTCAAACATTGTAAAGTCTGACTCCGATAAAACCTTATATGTATAACATAAATTGGGAAGGAGTGAGTATTTAGGTACGGAGGGAGTATTTTTTTTCTAATTGAGAGTACATGCTCCTAGATGCACCTTCTATTGTTTCTTAGATTTCATAAGTGTACTAGCACTCTCCCAAAGTATACTAGTCCATGTTTGACCCAATGAATCAACTTGTTTGACTCAACTAATCTTCTTGTATGGCCAAGTCTTGCATTGCGATAGACAATAATGATTTGTTTTGGTTCAGCTGATTTTGCATATTTTTTCATTTGACTAAGGGCAAAAAATAAGTTAAAGAACATCGAATTGTAGGACAATCGCATTGTTCTTTATTTCAATTTACTTAATCAAGCTTTTTGGGGATTCTACCGATTTACTCTTACTTACCAAACACCAGTAGTTGCTTTCGTAGCGAGTAAAATTCATGTCATGCGAACTTCGACAAACTGGAAGAGGACTGACAAAAAATTACAAACTGATAGTAAAAATGATCTACAATCTTCACAATTTGCAAGTACTTCTTTTACCCAAGCCTTCTAGTCAGTCTGCCAACTTATAGAAAAGAAATGATGACACGTAGATTCATCAGAAAAATAAAATAAACCACATCATTTTTGCAAAGATCTTTAGTGATCCTCATCCGCATCTAGTTTTGACTCCAAATTATGCTCCATCCGTACCAAAATAGATGTCTCACATTTGCTAAAATTTGGATAAATCTAGACACTATTTAGTATATAGGTTCATCCATTTTTTGACAAACCTAAGACATCTATTTTTGGGGGACGGAGGGAGTAGTAGTTCATTTGAAAACAGTACTCCGTACTTAATATTGTTCCTGACAAGTCATTCTTTCTACATTACAACATCTGGGGCAGGGCAGGGGATGTGACCCTTCTCTTCTTTCTTCACTGTAATCAGGAACTACCAACACAATTTAACCAACCAATATCCAAAAAGAGAAAAAATACAAAAAGGCAGTAAAATATATCACATCATCAGTCCACTGTAAAATGAATGCGCTCGCCAGAACACAATCTGGAGAGATCCAAAGCACGGAGGCAGGCGGCCGTGGCTACTATGATAGTGTAGGGTTGTGGAGAACTCTTAATCCTCTGCGCTGTGAGCTGGGGCTTCTGTATCAGCTGCATGATCAGCAGCCATCCTTTCCTCGAGAACCCTCTCGCCACGCTCCCTGCAACGATGAGAGTTGAATTGGTAAGATTGGAAACAATAAAATGCCTTTTGAGAACCTATGATTTAGAATTTTCATCCTCACACTATAACAATTTCAAGGGTTCAGATATAACTAGTTTTGTGGGTGAACAGTACCTTCTTCTAGAAGCCTTGGTAGGATCAATAACTGGGAGGGACAATTCTGAAGGCTTAGAACTCGCACACAACATCCGGTGGAACACATTAGCAACTGGGTCTGTGACTGGTCTGCAATGATCATACACACACAAAAAAAAGATGATTTCAAAAGTGGGATCGTAAAACAGTATTTTAGTATGATATAATGGCATTAAGAATTACCGCATGGCATCTGGGAACAAGCTGGGGAAAGAGAAGTCATCACTTGCGTCGCCCTTAAGTCCTGTCAGTGGGTTCCTTTGGAAGTATCTCAGGTAAAGCCAGCTGACGTACATCCCAGATAACAAAGTTGGCAGGAAGTTGATGGAATCGGGCACAATGAAGGCCATGATAGTTGAGAAGCACATGACGAAGAATGGCATCCACTGCAGCAGCGAGGAAGACAAAGACAATAAGAAATCCACACCAACAAACTTGCAACTTGGCATGGAAGAAGTATGCACTGCTACAATCACAGCCTTAGAAAATGTACTGTATTAGTAGTCCATCAATGTACCTTGGCCTTTATTTTCCAGAAAAAGCACATGGGAAGCTCAAGGTGTGGTAACAATTGCTTCAGGGCTACCAGAAAGCCAGCAAGGGCACCATGGAAGCCAGAAAGTGGCGTGACACTGCATGATATGAGATAGCAAGGTTAGCTAGCTAGCGGCTATAATGTGCAGCCAGCAGTCTCATTTTCCAAGAACCAGTGTTATGTAAGCCAAAACAATTAGAGTACCAAAGTGATCTAAGTACAGTCAAGAGTATCCAAGAGAAGAGTAAGTGTGAGGACAGTACATTCTTACTGGTAGTTACTACCAAGCATAAGAGTATAGACAGACATGCCCAGAAAATATTAGGCACGCGAATAGAGCTGCAATGCTTGCAAAATGGTAACAAATCAACATCATAAAACAGACTGAGGTTTTAAAACTTACAGAAAGCTCTCTTTTCCGGTGACATAGTAGAGTGCAACAGCAATGCAGAATGCAAGGACACCACAGATGGAGTTGATCAAAATAATGAACTTCAAGAACTCCTTGCGGCCCCAGACTGGTTCGATGTCCTTCCCACAGAAGAGCAGACCAAGAGAACTTCCAATAGCCTACAAAAGCAAAAAACAAAACTAAGAAGGATTAGGATTCAGGTACAGAGCACACAAAGGTTGTCCCAACTTTATGCCACCGTGTCTAAATTAAGCCAATCCATAGTGAAAGGCTGAAGAATGCTTTTCGAAATCTCCAGAACACGCAAAGGTTTTATTACTTGCAATGTGATAATAGGACCGCTTGTCATAAGTTCCCCGTTTCATAGCTATTGACAGAGTAACTGAATATAACTGGAGATAGATAGATCTAGTCCGTTAGCTCACCCCCGGAAGAACTTGCTCGATGTAACCAGCTGTGAAGACGGTCCACACAAAGGGAATTGTCCTGCAGGGTACAGAAACGAAATTCAGTGATCTATAGTAGTAGTCCACCTGAGCAACCAGTGTACGATGAAATTCAGAGACGTACTTGGCGGGGACGATGGTGAGGTAGTCGAGGGAGGCCGGTACGAAGTGGAGCAGCGCGTAGCCGCCGAGCAGCACGACGACGAGGCCCTTGCAGGTCTTGGTGAACTCCTTCCCTGGAACCTGCATGCGCGCCAAGAAGAAGAAGAAGCACGGCGGTGAGCATCAGCAACACGCGCAAGGCAGATCTGAACACCCAGAGACGCAATGAGCTGCTCTGTTCTGTCGTGCCAGATCGGCGTCACCATCCATTGGTCAACGCCCCGAGATCCCAACACTGTCCTATCAGATCTCGCAATTCGCAAGAAACTGGCCGTTGCAAGCTTTGCAGAGGAAATGGCGGAGAAACCCGCCAGATCTCTCTCTCGCTCGCAGGGCAAGATCCAATCACCAACAACAACCAGGATCCGCCGGACATGAATGGTCATACAAGCTCAGTTCGCTCCATCCACACGACGAGCAAACAAGCAAGAAGCGGCAGCGAGAAAGAGTAGCAGCAGCAGCAGCAGCAGAGGGCAAAGGTAGTTACCACGGCGGGGGGAGCTCCGGAGCCGGCGGCGTCGGCTGCGGCGCCGTGGGCCTCGGACGTCGGGTCCTGCAGCGGCTGGCTCTCCATCATCACTGGCTCCTCAGATCTCCCCTGCCCGCCTCGTCTTGGTTTAGTAGGAGGAGGGGAATGGCGCACGGGGGAGAGAGGTTGTTGGGGGTCAAAGCCTCAGCTCGGGAGGGGAGGAGAAGTGGCACGGTGCCCGCCCGTCGCCTTCCGACCACCAAACGCTGATCAGCACACGCTTCTTCGACAGTTCGACGTCCCTTAATTAACACGTTTAATCTCGTTAACCTTGCCTATCAAAGTCAGCATGTCAAAAGCTGTATGGGTTTATTATTATTATCATCATTTTGTATGGGTTTGATCAATTGACATGATTTATTCTGGCATATAATTCTAGGTGTCACTTTGATACAAAGCATCCCTTAGGTGCCAACTACACGAGGGTTAACACATTTCAGCAGCTCTCTATCGTCCAGTCTTTTTTTTTCTCCTTTTGTTCTGGTCTGGGTACTCAATGATAAGCTCCATGTTAGCCATACTATACTATGAGCTTTCTGTTAAAAGTGCATCTCGTTTAGACATCCCAACAGAGCACAGTCACGATAAGAGCTGAAATGCTAATGCACACACATGAAATAAATAAAATAAAATAAAATGTTCTGACATGTGAGGAATAACTTCAAATGGAGGTGTAACTAACCATGGAGGGAAGGTTCCTTAATAATAAATAAAAAACCTAATATGGAGGTTCAGCGAGGGTTGGGCATGTGTAGCTTTCCTGATCCTAACTGTGCACACTTTTCCCCCACACATCCGTGTGGTTTGATGAAGCATGCTTCCCACCAAAAAGAATCATTTCATCTGACTTTGTTTTATAAGCAGCAGCATACTGAACATAGAGTTGTCTTTTCCTTCTTAATTACATCTCGATCAATTCTCTGCAAACAATCATCTCAATCTGTATAATGCTGCACAGGTTCTTTCAGAGAACACAAACAAAACTGTGCGTGCGTGCGGCTTTAAGGAAAATGCAAATTACAGGCAGAGAGGTTTTTTTTTTCTCAGGTTTGTAATGAGCTGAAAACGTAACCCCCGCTTTTTTTTTGGATGAAACTTCATTAAACCTGGACGAACTACTATCAATTTGCTAAGTAGTGAAAAGCAAGCATAGGACTTGGAAAGCATTTTCTTGGAGAGTAATCAACAGGAACACTCTTTATTCATTCATATATTCAAAGAATTCTTACAATTGGAGTGGTGAATATATACAACTAAAAAAGACATCGAGGGGAGGGGTGCACCTAAGCAACCTTTCCAAACTTCTATACCTGACACTCATGCCCAACAGGCAATCGCAGTTCCTGGAACAAAGTTCACAGCAAATTTCAGCAGTCGGTCTATGACTTCCTGCATCTGACCGAAGATCCCCCAATCGGGAGTAGTGAGCGCTGGCAACTGCGCAAGTTCTTAAGATCACTTTACAACAATTCCCCAACACTTCTAAATGCAGTGCCAGGACCATGGATTCAATCAAATGCAAAAACGGCCCAAGACAAGGTGACCCATCTCACTCTCACCCTCCATTTTCCATTGTCTTCTCAGATATCATTCAGCAACTAATTAGGGCAGACGACACGTTAATCTTAGCACAGGCCACACCACTCAGCAGCTTCTGGAATTAGACAGATCCTTGATGATTTTGCCTTGGCCACTGGACTGCAAGTTAATTTCTCCAAATAACCTTCATACCTATGCATGTTGATGATCAGACAGCAAGAATTTTAGCCTCTAGACTTGGAACACATATACTACCTCTGTTTCAAAGCTTAAATCATTTTTTTTAAATCAAAGCTACGGAGAGTTTGACCAAACTTTTAGAAAAAACTATTGATACCATGTGAAAATATGTTTCATGATGTATAAAAGGATATGGGTTTCGTATTGCAAATATTAATATTTTTTTTTAAAAAACTTGGTCAAACTTTACATAGTTTGTCTTTTGGAGAAAAATATAGTCTAAATATTTAACTAGATACATACGACTCTAGACAAAGATTTGAACCCTCTAACAAATACATTAACTAGATTTCCCAAACCTATTAGGCTTGCCTCTATCCCCTACCAAGCTACATGCATCGGCATACCAGCCGCTTCTGTACATCTACCTAGCTGGATGGAAAGCAGCTCTGTTATCCAAAGGAGGACGCTTAGTTCTTGTATATGCAGTATTAGACAGTCTGCGCACTTATCTCGTATATGTCATCTCTACTACTATGCTCATTATTGAAAAAATTGACAAAAAAAAAGGAGAACCTTCCTTTTGACTGGGGAGGACACATGTTCTGCAGCTCAATGCCTAGTTGCATGGGAACGGCTATGCTCACCTGAGGAAAATGGAGGTCCTGGTGTAAAAAACATGCATGTACAAAACATTTGTCTCTATTTGAAATTCTGCTACAGAACTCTGCACTCTGAATCCACTCCATGGAAAGAACGGATCACCAACCTATCGCCTTATCCACTTGGCCCCAACTCAAACCAATCTTTTTTACTAGCAAAAATGATCAACAAAAACCTAGACACTCTAAGACAAATCACCAAGTACACTGTTCACAATGATCAACATGAACCTAGATCGATGGCTACTACCTGAACCACTTGCACAAACTCTCCCAGCACTGTTCTCACACCTAGAGCAGTACCTGCCTTGGTCAGTGATGTAATGTATGAAGGGATCCACTTTTCCCTTCGGAACAGGCTAACTGCGGGGGTTACTCGAAGAAAACTTGAAAAACTTTTTCAGCATGATTTCTATGCTTCGAGTCCTTCTTCGATCCACGACTCGACTACGGACTCGGGGGCTACTCCTATAGGGAGCGTTTATTACTTTGGATCATTAAAGGCATTCGAAGGATTAAAATCTCCGCTCGAGTCCGCGATTCAAACAGACACTCGGGGGCTACTCTCATAGGGACCTCTGATTCGCGCACCCTATGATTCAATTGGACGTGATCCTTCACATCCTTTACATCTACAACTAAAACAACCTTCAAAGCAACTGGCGACTCCGCCCAAAATAATGATAAGAGAGATAACGTCTCCTTGGTCACCCAAAACTCTTCCGCGGTGATAAACTTTCAAATGCCGCATCTACGATGCAAAGATAAGATCTACAGATGCAATCTGATGGCCTGGTAAAGCACCCGAATGCGCTCTGATAGTAATATTCCGTGTTAACAGACACGATGAAAAATCCCGACGGACACGTTGGGTACATAACTTAAATACACTGGAATTCGACTCCTGTAAGACCTCGCGTCCTGAGTCGAATTACACCTGCAATTTTCCGGATTCGAGTCCGCGGACTCGAGTCTGAGTAGATATCCTTATTTTTTCCAAAGACAGTTAACTGACCCTGATCCGTCGGGAGAGTCAGGCACGCGTATCAATTATCCCTATGAACCAATATTCTAACCCGAAGTATGTTCGTATGAAAGCACTCGAGACTTAACAGTATCCAGTCGAATCTACGATCCGACTGAACATTCGAGGGCTACTGACATGAGTATGCCCTACGGATGCCTAATGTTGGTATACCCTGTTCGGCCCAGCAGAAGCCCATGGCAAAGCGTGCCCTTGATGGTGAAGCCTATAAGGATTTTGGGTGGCCCAAGCCCAAAAAGGATTCGACTCCTTGGAGGATATGTTTTCTTTAGATAGAAATTCAAAGCGAAAAACCCTAAACTTATAACCGATTCGGCCTATCCCCGAGACCCGGCCTATCTATATAAAGGATAGAAGAGTACGGCGAGGAGGACACTTCATAACCCTAGCATACACACCGCCAGATCTCATCTGCGCACCCCTGTAACCTTTGACTTCACCATGCATTAATCAAGAGCATACAAACAGAAGTAGGATTTTTCTTTCGGGGGCTTGAAACTGGGTAAACATCGTGTCCCGTGCTGCTTATTTACTAGCCGTTCCACGATCTCCAGCGTCCCCTCCTTATCTAAAACCCAAGCCCATAACAATGGGCATTGGCGAGTCATGCAGTTCCTCTGCTGTGATGTACATCCTCTTCCTCAATCTTGTTTATCTTAGTCAGATAGTATGTCGTTCCTTTTGGTTTTCTGTAGACCTTGTTCTGATCCAATCTCAAGTTCTATGCCTTGCAATTCTCTTGGTTATCTGCATTAATATGTATCCGCTAATTCACATGATTAGTTTAATTTCTATTATTCTATTCATATTTTATCTAGCGTTTATCATGGTTAATTTTCTTGGTAAATTTATCTTTTACTCAACAAAAAGATGTAATAGTGCTCCACATATATACAGCGGCAGGGCAAACAAAAAAAGGTGATTAATTGTCTCCTCCCCTAGACAAAACTGGCAAATATAACTACCCTCCCACTTCCTCTTTTTCATATTATCCTTGGTAGAATAGTATTGTGTTAGAGCCAAAATTTGATTTTAAGAGGTAATTTTTCTTTTCATAGATGTCGAAAAGATCGAGCAGGACCCTCATCGACTAACTTGTTATATAGAGATTTGAAAGAAAAGACACTCGTCTTAGTAAGTTTCCATTTTGGTTTGTCTGTCTCGTCACACAAGGAGACAGACGCCAACATATTCCTCAGAGTATGTATTATTATCGTGATTATAATAAAGTAGCTCATGGGTTAGCTTGATTACAATTACGCTGACAATACATATACATCCACCCAAGATAAATTTTCCACTTTATTTTGGGTGGATGTTGCTCCTAGTTTGTAGCTAAGTTGGTCGCCAGCGATTCTGTTGTCCATGATGGTTCATGAAAGTTTATTTCGAGTTAAAAAAAATAAACACGGACAAAAACCACAAATTACAACTTACTAATAAAGCAATAAAATTTGGAATAAGCGTGGAATTCAGTCGTAGCTTCTAAAGCAAGAAAAAACAATTTACATAGGGGCACATCTTACATTCTTAACCTGTCTAACCCTATATTTCTATATAAATCTTTACTAGTATTAATTAAACTACCAGCTCCGCGGAGAATATCCATGTTGAGAAAAGATGATCAATGTCTCTCATAGGCCGGCTCATAGTTTGAGATCTCATGTTGAACATATCTCCCGTGTCGATAAAATAGATAGCATCCCCTTGTACCTCCTTGCGAGCGGGAATAGACTTGCAAAAGCGTCTGCTGATGAAAATTGCCTGACCGTTGAGCCTACCAACAATGGGCACCCACTCACGTCCAATGACATTCGCCTCAAAAACTTCCACCTTGCGAGTGAAGTTTATATCATATTCTGGGAATTGTAATTGCCGCCTCACCATAAGAAGCTTTCCACACGACTCCAGAAGGTGCCAGCTGACGGTGACAAAGTCCTTGGGTTCATAGGGCACCTCGTCATCTTCCCAACATTCAATGGCCTCGAAAATCATGCTGTCGCCGGTTCTCCTCCTAAGTTGATACAAGGCACGCTTGTCATCATCCTCTTCGTTCGCCTCAGCATCCGTGGCCCTTTTGCGCTCAAACTCGCCGTCTTCCTCGTCGTCGTCCCACACATGAAATGTATAATCCATGGACGGATGCTTGATGAGACGATCGATGCCGGTGACAGTAGGTACCCCGTTGACATCAGATGCGATAACAAGGGAGACAAGGTCCAAGGCCTGGGTGATGCCATAAAGTTTGTCTCCAAGAAAGGCAATGTCGATGATATACACGTACGGAGGCGATCGTGGCTTGGGTAGCCACATGCCTCTTCCTGGCCGGATTAAGATGATCGGGTAATTCCAGTTGTTGGTCATGACGGCGACGATGTCGTCCGGGGTCGACCGCATTAGCACCTTGCGGACCTCGAAAAGCTTCGAGACTTTGCCGATGAGACCCCACAGCTCACGGAGCGGCACCGTCGCGCGAGTGAAAGGATTGTGCAAGAAGTATCTGTGACGTTTCTTGGAGTTGACGCGGTCGACGGCGAGCCACCCGTCCGTGGAGCCCAGGCATCTTGCGTTCTCGGGCAAAGAAGGCAGCTTGTACAACGGATTGGTTCCATCGGGCGTCAGTAAGGAGCCATCTGACAAGACGATCCAGGGTATCCACCGCGGAGCCGTCGATACATGGCCGCTCACCGCCGCTTTCCAGGAACGACACACAGCTCGAAAGCGAGCGCAGTCGATCGAGGCGGAATGCCGGATCCTGCACATCTCCCGCAGGTGGGCGCGGTGCGCGGCGGCGAAAGGAAGAAACTCGAGGACACGAGATCGTACTGCGGAGAAACGGCCGCCGTCGTCGGAGGATTGAGGGAGACGGTCGATGATGAGGCATAGTATCTCCTGCGGCAGTTCGGACCACGGTGGCAGGGTCGATGGCGGCGGCGCCATGGATGCCGGTTGATTAGCTGCCGAGGATCGCGTGCGCGCGACTTGGAACTCTGGGAACTGACAAAAAACAAGCTGGGCTGGGTTCCGGTTCGGACTTGTCGATGGTAGGCCCAGTCACCGCTACACATATGTAGCTGGGCTAGGTCCCAAGTCCGAACCGGAAGATCTCTTCAGTTCCTTGGATTGGACTCCAATTCGGACGAGAGTTGTAGTGCTGCCTAACTATGGGGTGGCCCGAGAGACGGCTTCTAGCTGTAATTTTTTTTAGATGAAAAGGAATCTCTTCCTCGGCTCTATTTTATTAAAAAACGAGATCACACCAAGTAGTAACGCACACCCAAGGCGAAAAATAAAAAGCTACAAAGTCTTGAAACACTACCGAAAATCGAGATGCTGCTGGATGTATTCTTGTTTGTCGAGTGTTTAGATACCGGATACTCGACAAACAAAATTTTGCCGTGTATCATACTTGTTACACTCGGCAAACAAGTGACTCACGGCAAAGTTCGCTAGTACACTCGGCAAACAAAGACATACATAGTAAAATAGAAAAATAAACTCGATAAAAGTTTAATACACGGCAAATCATCGTACCAACGGTCCTTCCAAACCGCACCGGACGACGCAACTGATGGCATTAGGGTTTACCCAGTGTCATTTCACGTACACACGGCAAACTTTTGGTAAGAAACTTTCTCCTCCCACATGGGCCAAAAAATCTAGAGTTTAGGTCTAAACTTTGCCGGACACAAATACTCGGCAAAGATGACTTTTGCCGTGTATCAACTTTTTTACCGTGTGTTTTATTCTTATACACGGCAAAAATATGAGAAAACCTATTTTTAACCTTTTTAAATTGTTTAACTCGTTATTATCACATGAATTTTTTTAATTCTCGGATGAAATAGCATATTACGAAAAGGTCATGTCTCGGATGAAATAGCATATCCTAATTCTCGGATGACCACGGTGAAAAAATCATGAGTATCAGATCATGTACCTACAGTTTAAATCTGACTCACTTCCCGTCGATTTGGCATGAATTTGTCTTTTTCACGAGGGATGGACGAAAAGGTTTGAGATACCTCGGTTAGGATATTGTCCATGCAAGGTGGCTACTATTTTTGAAAAATGGGATGGTACCATTTTAAAACTTTTATTTTGTGGCCGCTTCACAAAACACCTCGTTTTTTGCACTCGAAAAATAAAAAATGGCTTTTTGGTGTGACGAAAAAAACTTCCTCATGCAATGTTGTTCACAATCCCATGATGCATATGCGTGCATAATATGGGCACAATATCAGAAACTATGCCACGATTCTGGTCATAGTATTGGTCATTTGACCTGAAAGTCAGGAAATCTAGATTGACGTAGGTCATTTTATGAAGGTTTTTTTAAAGACACAATCAATATACCAAGTTTGGTATTTTTTCTTGTAACTACGTCACATAATATGACACCATGCGAAGGCTTTGCATTGTTTCAATCGTTTTTGAATTTTTTATGTCTGTTTAAAACTATCGTCAAACTTTCTAAATCGGCGGGCACGAAGATTATTAGCTCGGGGCTGAGTCTCGCTAAACTTGCATTGGATCTCTGATGAAATAACATATTGCAAACTTAAAAAAGTTTTTTTCAAAATATCATGAGTATCAAATCATGTACATATAGTTCAAATCTGACTTACTTCCTACCGATTTGGCAGGAATTTGTATTTTTCACGAGGGATGGATGGAAAGGTTTGAGATACTCAGGTTAGGACATTGTCCATGAAAGATGGTCTACTATTTTTGAAAAATGGAGTGGTACTATTTTGAAACTATTTGGTGGCTGCTTCACAAAACAACATGTTTTTTGCACTCGGAAAATGAAAAATGGCTTTTTTGTGTGAGGAAAATAAAAACTTCCTCCTCCAATATTGTTCACCATTCTATGATGCACATGCGTGCACAATATGGACACATTATCAGAAACTATGCCGCGATTTTGGCCATAACATTGGTCATTTGACCTGAAAGCCGAAAAACCTCGATTAAGATAGGTCATTTTGTGAAGGTTTTTTTAAGACACAATCAATATACCAAGTTTGGTATTTTTCCTTGTAACTATGTCACATAATATGACATCTCGTGAAGGTTTTGCATTGTTTCGATTGTTTTTGAATTTTGTATGCCCGTTTTAAACTATCGTTAAACTTTCTAAATCGATGGACATGATTAGCTCGAGGATGATTCTCGCTAAACTTGCATTAGATCACTTTCTGCCCATTCGACAGGAATTTGTCTTTTTCACGAGTGGTGGACAGAAATCTTTGAGATACCCCGGTTAGGACATTGTCCAGGGACGGAGCCAGCTATTAGGATTGGAGGGGGCTTAATCATGTTGGAGGGGGAAAAATTGCTTAGAGTCACTAAGTATAAGCATGAATAGTAGAACATTTCTTAATAAAATTAAATCATTGGGGGTGGCTTTGCCCTTGCTCGTCCCCCCTCCCCTTCGTCCCTGACATTGTCCTGCAAGGTGGTCTACTATTTTTAAAAATAGGGTGGTACCATTTTGAAACTTTTATTTGGTGGTTGCTTCATAAAACATCCTATTTTAGACACCCCGGCCAGAGGGCGTATTCCCCGTGTCCCGGAAATATGACAATCTCCTCAATTTAGAAATCACTTGTGGATTATTCTTGTCAGTCCTATCAGCATGGGCGCAAATACTCATTCCTCAGTCCACGACTCTAAGTTTTGTGCCCTAGAACTGATCCCTAATAGTTTAGAGGAATAAAATTTTGTTTTTTGCAAAAAAATATTTTAACCAAAATATGAATATTACAAACTGAATTATATGTATTATTTTTGAATTTTCTATGCATGGCTGGGTCATAACTTTACCGAGTGTTTTTGTTGGACACTCGGCAAACATGTTGCACACTAATTGGTCAAATACACAGTCCCACGGATCGTGGCTTTCTACCGTTCAATCATGGAAGAATGAAAGGACACGATGTATGTTCCTTTCCCTGTCTCTCTCTTGTCCCTTTTTTTTATTTCTCTGTCCTTTTATCCTGTACACGTTAGAGAGCCACCCACCACCATATTTATATCCCAACCACCGACGCAACTCTCTTCCTTGATCCCCTTTTTCTTCCATAGCCTTGTCGCCACCGCTCCGACCAGCTACTCGCCGGCCAGCCAAACCTCGCCGCCGCCACGCCCCTGCGATCCTCACTGCCGCGTCGTGGTCCCCGTCATGCTGTGGGAGACAACCATCTTTGCCTACCTGCATCCCACCATGGCCGCGACCTTCGGGCTCGAGCGCAGTGCCTACGGCTCTCTGTCGGCCCCTCGCTCCTCCCGTCTGTCAGATGTCCCCACCGGCATCCGCTTCCTGCTGGTGGTGCAGGAGTCCCCATACGTCTTTGATTCCCCCGCCCGCCACCGTACTCGAAGGCCCCCGAGATGCAGGCGTCCCCGGCCTCCTCTCCGAACTGCTGGAGGTCGCCCTCAGTATTGGCGCCTGGATCCGGCCACATCTGGTGCTTGGTGCTCAGGAGGGACTAGGGAGAGGTCCGGGCGAGAAGCACCGGAACACCGTCATGGTCGACACGCAGGTCGTCCATGGCTGGGCCTCACGTGGGCGTGGCTGGCGCTCTCCTTCCTCACTGGACACCAGGCAGGGCGGGGCCTTGCGGAGAAGCTCTTGAGGCGGGGTTCCTGGTGTTGAGGTTTTCTGGCTGCGACTCGTTTTGGCGCAGGCGAGGTCGCCGACGAACTTTTTTTTGTCACGGTTCAGAAAGTTTGCTGTGTTTGATGACGATTACACTCGGCAAAACGGTGGCTCAATCGTGTGACTGTGGTGACATGCAATGTTCCCTTCTTGACACTCGGCAAAACGGCAATACAAGGCAAAGGCTTGACGCCGTCCGTGGTTGCGAGCACCGTCAGTCCTGTATTTGCCGAGTATCCGGAGTTTAGACACTTCGCAAAGCCTTTACTGAGTATCCGGGTTTCAAACACTCGTAAACTCATCTTTACCGGCGGGTTATTTGCTGTGTGTTGTTGATGAGTGTATATATACAACAAAATTTTGCCGAGTGTTTTTTGGACATCGCTGTGTATTTTTAATACACAACACAATTTCGTTTTTCCATAGTAAAATACATAGCACAATTTCGTTTTTCCATAGTGAAAGGCACTCAAACACAGTCTGAAACACTACAGACCCAACTACAAACTGAGCTAGAGGGAAACAAGCTCAAACCACAACCATGGAAGGAGTAGAGGAGCAAACTGAGGGGCGATCAACCCAAGACCACGTGAACTGAGTCTTCTTCTTCTTCTTCTTCTTCTTCTTCTTCTTCTTCTTCAGGGTGCGCCTTCAGGTACTCCAATGTCGCGCACCCAACATGTTTGGAGGTAGCACTAGTCTTCCAAGTGGAAACCCACTCAAAACTAGTGCACCTCAGTTCGCCGGGAGCCCCAAGGGCGCTCTTAGGTCGTGGATTGAGTTTGTTTATGAACACCTCCAGCTTCCGCCTCTCCAAATCCTTGAAAGGAACTTTCCAGTTTTGAAGGTAAAGGAGAACGAGACGCCACACCTGCTTCATGTTAACCCAAGAACAAGAGTTAAAAACTAAACTATTTTTATTATTCCAAATGCCCCAGAGAATTGCCGAAGATACAATATTAAAGTGCATATATCTCTTATTAGCAATGCATTTAGAAGCAACAGAGAAAAAACTATCTACTGTGATACCAAAAACCTCAAAGACATCATCCCATAGCACTCTAGAGACAATGCATTCAAAGAAAAGGTGATTCATAGATTCAAACTCAGAGCACAAATAATGTTCTAGTGGTTTAGGAATACCTCTAGCTCTCAAATTATCTTTAGTCATGATTTTATTTTGGGAGAGCAACCACAAAAAAATCTGAATCCTAGGTGGAATTTTCAAAGACCAAACAGTAGGCAGAAAAACTGGAGACACCCCTCTAAAGTTAACCACTGCATACATGGATTTAGAGGAATAAACACCAGAAGTTTCATACTACCAAACCAGTTGGTCAGCTGAATCATCCAGGATGATAGTATTAGCAAAGCTATTAAGATCTAACCACTGAATCATCATATCATCAGAGAAGATTCTTCTGAAATCACACCTGAGCTGGGAACCATCCCATAGATCAGCTATGGTTTTAGTTTGTTGATTAGAGATCAAATATAAATCCCAGAACTGGGTAGCTAAAGTAGAATTACCAAACCAAATATCTTCCCAGAATCTGATTTGACTACCATTACCAATTTTCTATTTATACCCTAAAGAAACAGCTCTAGATGCCCACATAACCCCTTTCCAAAAAGTAAATGGGTGAATATCTCTACAGAAAAAATATTGAGAGAGCTAGTGTTGTACTGAACATCTATTACTCTTCTCCAAAAGGTCCCCTCTCCCTGAATATATCTTTTAACCCAAGACCCCAGGAAGCACGGATTAATTCTGATTGTAATGGATCCGATCGATCCATGTGAGCCCAATAAGCGATTTTGATCAGCATCGCTCGTCTACTGAAAATATATATATTATGATCCGGTCGATCACCTTTCTATCTGTAACAAATCGACACATTTTCAAGGAAAGAATTATCAGGGACGGACCTAGAAAAAATTCTGACTGGGGGCATATTATTTGACTGGGGCACACCTTTTTTAAAATTACAGACTTTCAGAATTTTTTCATTCAAGACATGCATAAATACAAAGGAAATTCAAATTTGATTGTACCTGGGTCCGCCCTGAGAACCATGATTATAATTGAGAGAATACATTGAGGGTTCCCAATGACCTGATGCAGTTTAGTCTGGTGGGGTATTAATCAACGAAGAATATGTCAAATCTCAGTCAACACCAAGAACTACCAATTCGATGCTGAGATCGTGCAAGAACATTTTTTTAAATCTGATGAGAGCACGCACTATGTTTTCGCACTAGGTGAAAAAAGTGGATATTCTTCTAGAAACGTATGAAAAACTTGTAAAATCGATCGAGGATTCACCCCCAGCCATCATTCTTGCCGCGCTTGTCCTGCCTTAGGGCACTGCACGTCCCTGGGTCTGGCATCGCCATCGCCCATCGCCATGCGACAGCATTACAACTTTGTCCGTGGAGCCGTCGATGTTATGTAAGCTACAATCTTTGAACAACTGCTCAATGTGCAACGACCTCGATATGCAATTCGTATCCAGACGTTGAGGTTCTCTAAGACCAATAATGCAAGGCCACGGTGGTCGAGGCCATAGTCGTTTAGAGCAAGTATAATAGGATATAGTCAGCTGGATATAAAAGATAAAATAGTACAGTTTTAATGAGGTGGAGAAGAAAAAAGAGGAGAGAGAATGTAGGTGGGTTGTTAGTTAAGAGCAAGGACAATAGTATAGCTAACAAGTTGACTACATGATGCTGTCACATCATCAAGAGCTAGCTTGTACAATAATGTCGGCTATAAAGTTGACTATTAAATTAGTACTAGTTTCTATATTCTCTCTTTCTCTTTCCTCTTATTTAATGTTTTTGTCTAGGAGCAAGTATAGAGCTAGCTTTTGTATGAGAGCCAACAACTTATTTTTGTTTATCTCTCTCCTCCACGTAGACAAAAATGCCTAGTCAGCAGCCTTATAACACACTATTGTACTTGCTCTAAGAGTCAGCTAGGTCATGTGCTTCTAGACATTTTGGAAGAATGAAATATGGCCACATATTGATTAAGTTATAGATTTTTAGAGCTAACTATTGTACGTATCGACTACATGGCTGACTATAGATGATATAACCCTTTTTTATAGCAAACAACATGCTATATTATTAAACTTGCTCTTAGAGGCTGTAGCTAGCGATCATTTTCTGACGTTAACGAAGTATTTAGAGTTTGCCTCGATTTATAGTGAGGAAAAGAGTCGGCACAGTAAATACCACGAGGGAAAGAGCACTTCACGAGTTTATACGCTCTATGCGTATGATTTACCTGTTGATAACTGTGATTGGTGCCCACAACAAGTAAGCCCCTGAATTGTTGAGCTGGGACGACACTAATACTTGCATTTTGATCATCATAATAGCCTTATTTAGGACTAGTTCATTTTTTATTTCTATTATTATATCTTTGTTTATGCATTAGATGATTTACATGACTTTTTAACGAAGTTCCTTGTTTTGGTATTTAATTTCTGTGAAGCAGAAAACCTCCTTTTTCATAATTACTGTTTTAAGGACTTTTGGATGCTAATTATTTTAGAAAAAAAATACCACGGGAAGTTTCATCACGAGAAGGACATTGGGCAATTGAACTATGGGAGGAAAGAAACAAGGGCCGAAAGAGCCTAGGTTGTGTGCCCACCTTACTAGTCCGCGCCTCCCAGGCCTATTCAGGCCTCGATCGTCGCCTCGACTCTCCATTTTTGCATACGCCTCTTTTTCACCCAAAAACCTACACCATATTATTCTCATGATTTATAGAGGCGACAACGGAGGCGAAAGTCCCCTTCTACTCCGGGAGAGGGCAGATCCTGCTACTTCCTGGCGTAGGGGGAATCAAAGCCATTGTCATCACCACTCCTCCCTGCCGTAGGGGGGGGGGGGGCTTCTCCATCACCATCTCCATCATCACTATCTCCATCTCGAAGATCCACATCATCCCCCATATTCTGTGATAAGGTTGAACCCTGGAATTGTTTTAGTGCGTTATGCATGATTGTGCTTAGTAACTTGTCATTATTTGGTGGTAAAGTTACATTAGATTGTGTTATATTCCATATGCCACTGAACCATATCATGTTTCACCATTGTGAGTAGTTTCACATGTTCCTGAGGGCATATGATCAATTGGCTATGATGTTTATATAATATGCAATGCATATTTTGTTAAGTTTTAATATTTTATGTGGTTTTATGATGGTAATATGCGAATATCAATTACATAATAGTTCACTTGTATGGGCTCATAGGGCTGCACCTTAGTGTAATGAACATAGTAAGGAGGGACATAATGGCAGAAACCGTGTCCTAAGACTTTGAGTTGTATTAGGGGGTTCTAGTCGGGGACCTTAGAACTCTATGTTGTGGTTGGACTTTATGTCTCAATGAATCCTTTGTTTGAACATGGAAATAGCATTAGTACCAATCATACAGGATGCACTTGCATATTTATATAGCTGCACCAATTTTAGGCTCCGTCCAAAGAGAAAAAACTTGACAAGATGCTTACCATGTTGTTTAGAATTATTTATGATGCATAAATTTACTCCTCCCTCAGGAACGTTTGTCACATATAAGAACACACTTGAGTTTGTCCTCTTGCTGCATAGAGGATTGTGATTTCTCTCAAAATAACATTTACTTTATTGCAATTTACTTTACAACAATTTACTTTTCTGCAAACTATAAACCCCAATACACAAAAGGTTGGACTACTCGGCTACTACCGATAATTCTGGTGCCAGCGGAGGAAAGCCGAACACCTCATGACGGAAAAGCCCCGCCGACCTCCTAGCCTTAGATTCTGGCATATTATTTTGAGCACTACTTGAGGGGAGCTCTTCTACTCCATAGAGATAGAAATTTAAGCACTAGCCAAAGCATCTAAACAAAAAAAAGGATAAGTGAAGTTGATAAAGATCTAGAGTTAAGTGATTCAGATATGAAAGTATAAATTAAGATCAAAGTACATGGCAATTAATTGAAGTGCAAACAGTGTTTATCTGACCACTGCATCTGGATAGTTTACAACACACGAGAGATGCTGATGCTTTCTCTACTGTTGCCAGCGATGATTTATTTTATAATGCATTCTTACATGTATCTCTAACAGGAAGTTGAAGATTAAGATATAATTGTCATTTCCAACCACTAATGACTATACATGTCCTAATAAGGACGTCTAGCCAAAGTATTTTTTGAAAAAAAGTATATAGTAATATCATGGAGATACAAATTACACCCAGTCTCTGCAACAACGCATTGCCCTAGCGGCACTACGGATGCACATAGTCAAAACAAGAAAAAAGAAATACAAAAAGAAAAGTCCCACTACAGAGATTTATTCCTTAAAACAACAGTACTGGCACTACCAAGACGACACCATAAGTCCAACTTCTCCAAAAGCGACGCCTTCAAGAAGAGAAACAATGCACAAACGCTGCCGTCGCTCGATCATAGATCATCGGTTTTCACCCTAAAGAAAATTTCTCACTTTCGAAACAATGTATAGTAAAAATATATACCATTTCTATCAAAAATATTTTCATTTGCGAAACTAGTTTGATCTGACTTAGGTTTATCGATTGAGTCAAGAAGTGCACGTTGGACGAGAGCTCAGATATGCACAATGACAAGAGCTCTTGTACCTTCTCTCGTGGAGCAACAAAAAAATAAACTCAACAAATGCTGAACTAAATATACTATACAAAGAAAATGATGCGGTTAGTGAAGCTATTTTTTTATCTGTAGTACCAGTCAGAGTTTAAAGATCTCTCAACAGCATGCCACATGATCTGCACACAAGTTAGGTCCAAAGCACGATTTACATGATAACTTAGAATTAGTATCCATGTTTACTTACCCCTTGAGATTGGCATGTCTAGATGCGACCATATTTGTCAAGAGTAGTTATATGCTCACATCAATAAACCGAGCATCTGGAAAGCAATTACAAAATGGACAGCGTGACATGACATAGGTGCAGATTGAAGGAGAGCGAAAATGAACATCCATCCGATGACACGGTTGGTTTTGAGAACATTCCCTTGGCAACAATCATGGAGAACTTCATTTTTATTGAAACCATGGGGATGACAACAAAGCACTTGCACTACAAAGACAGCATAATAACTGGTGTAGGGAGGACCCTAACCATCTTATTTTGAAAGCAAACTGAGGAAATTAAAAAGATGTTGGTAAAGAGAAAAAGTATCGTCCATGATTCTCAATTACTCTTTAAGAGATCGTGTAAGCACCAATGGAATTCATAAATTTGTTTGAACTCGCAAAGAAGCCTTCAACACTGCTGCCTTCTGGCACGAAAGCTTCGAATGGGGTGCCAACAAATGTTCCGAAAGGTCCATAGGTTGTTACGTTGGTGACCAACTTGAATGATGATATAACATTGTCCACGTTCCCATATCGAGCCACTATTGTACCAGACCATCCCTTTATGAACTCAGAAGAACCTAGCTGGATCTACAAATGACACAAGAAGAAATGAAAGGAAGAACTTGTCATATGATTCACATAAGATAATTAGGAAAAAACACTATATTATAATGTATTCTTGTAATAACAAATCAAACAAAACAACTGACCTCGCTAACAACCCACTACGGGACACGCGCGCTACGCCGAGGGCAAAAGGCCGTCGGCGTAGGCCAAAATGCCCTCGGCGTATGGTACGCTGAGGGCTGCCCTCGGCGTATGGTACGCTGAGGGCTGCCCTCGGCGTAGCCTCCTCGGCAAAGATCTCCCTCGGCGGAGCACACTCAAGCCGTCGGCGTATCAAAATGCCGTCGGCGTATGCTAAAGCCGTCGGCGTAGCGGCCGTCGGCATAGCCTGTCGACTGGTTGCAAAAATATTTTTTTTTTATTTTTTTTTGAAAAATAATATTTTTTTATTTTTTTTCTCTCAATTTTTTTATTCTTTGAATTGTTTCACTTGTTAATCTCCTACTTTGAACATTTTTAACACTAATTATACTTAGTATTTGATTAAATTCCAGTCTTAGTCAAACTTCCCAGCAGGTCACCCATCCTAATACTACTCCAGCTTCAGCACGCTTAACATCCTCGTTCCTTCATAATCCATTTCCGCAATGTAATTCATACATTGGTGTCAATACTATGATATCAATCCTATTAACTCTTATATCATCATATCACATGTATTTTTTGAAATTACAAACAATTATTTAAGTAAATATTAATGAATAAGTAAAAATATTATTGAATTCAAATAAAAATATAATAATTTTATTTTTTTGTATTTTTCTATTTAATATAGAATAATTAATATCTTTAAATTTGTAAATCAAAATTCAACAAATAATATGTTTAAATTGATCAGAAAAATGAGAGGAATCCAAATATGATATCCATATCAACTAATCACAAACCCTCCGTTTTTGAATTAGCTATTTGGTCGTTGCTTTAGAAAATTCCTTTTTTGCGCTCGGATAATGAAAAATGCTTTTTTGGTGCGATGAAAAGGAAAACTTGCATCGGATCTTTGATAAAATAGCATATTGTGAACCTAAAAATGATTTTTGTAAAAAAACATGAGCATCGGATCATGTACCTGTAGTTCATATTCGACCACTTCCCGATTCGCAGAATTTGTCTTTTCACCAAAGGTGGACGGAAAGGTTTCGGATCCTGTTGGGACATTGTCCATATAAGGTGGTATAGTACTTTTGTAAAATGTGGTGGTAGTATTTTGAATTAGCCATTTGGTGGTTGCTTCACAAAACCGTCCGTTTTTTATACTCGGCAAATAGCAAATGGCCTTTTGGTGCGAAAAGGAAAACTTCCTTCGCAACATTGTTCGCCATTCCATGATGCATGTGTATGCATAATATGGGCACATTATCACAAACTATACCTTGATTCTAGCCATAACATTGGTCATTTGACCCGAAAGCCAAAAAACCTCGAATGAGATAGGTCATTTTGTGAAGGGTTTTTTGAGACATAATCAATATATCAAGTTTGCTATTTTTCCTTATAAATATGTCACATAATATGACACCACGCGAAAGTTTCGCATTGTTTCGATCATTTTTCAATTTTTTATGCCCGTTTTAAACTATCGTTAAACTTTGTCGAACGGCGGACATAAAGATTCTTAGCTCGGGGCCAAGCCTCGCTAAACTTTCATTAGGTCTTTGATAAAATAACATATTGTGAACCTAAAAATGATTTTTGTAAAAAAACATGAGCATCGGATCATGTACCTGTAGTTCATATCTGACCCACTTCCTACCGATTCGGCAGGAATTTGTCTTTTTCACCAAAGGTGGACGGAAAGGTTTCGGGTCCCCCTGTTGGGACATTGTCCATATAAGGTGGTATAGTATTTTTGTAAAATGTGGTGGTAGTATTTTGAATTAGCCATTTGATGGTTGCTTCACAAAACCGTCTGTTTTTTATGCTCGGAAAATGGGAAATGGCTTTTTGGTGCGACGAAAAGGAAAACTTCCTCCTGCAACATTGTTCTCCATCCCATGATGCATGTATATGCACAATATGGGCACATTATCACAAACTATGCCTTGATTCTAGCCATAACATTGGTCATTTGACCCGAAAGCCAAGAAACCTCGAATGAGATAGGTCATTTTGTGAAGGGTTTTTTGAGACATAATCAATATATCAAGTTTGCTATTTTTCCTTATAAATATGTCACATAATATGACACCACGCGAAGGTTTCGCATTGTTTCGATCATTTTCAATTTTTATGCCCGTTTAAACTATCGTTAAACTTTGTCGCAGCGGACATAAAGATTCTTAGCTCGGGCCGAGCCTCGCTAAACTTTCATTAGATCTTTGATAAAATAACATATTGTGAACCTAAAATGATTTTTGTAAAAACATGAGCATCGGATCATGTACCGTTCATATTCGACCCACTTCCTACCCTCCGGATTCGCAGAATTTGTCTTTTTCACCAAAGGTGGACGGAAAGGTTTTGGGTCCCCCTGTTGGGACATTGTCCATATAAGATGGTATAGTATTTTTGTAAAATGTGGTGGTAGTATTTTGAATTAGCCATTTGGTGGTTGCTTCACAAAACCGTCTATTTTTTATGCTCGGAAAATGAGAAATGGCTTTTGGTGCGATTTAAAAGGAAAACTTCCTCCTGCAACATTGTTCGCCATCCCATGATGCATGTGTATGCATAATATGAGCACATTATCACAAACTATGTCTTGATTCTAGCCATAACATTGGTCATTTGACCCGAAAGCCAAGAAACCTCGAATGAGATAGTTCATTTTGTGAAGGTTTCTTTGAGACATAATTAATATACCAAGTTTAATATTTTTCCTTCTAACTATGTCACATAATATAACTCCACGCGAAGGTTTCGCATTGTTTCGATCGTTTTTGAATTTTTATGCCCGTTTTAAACTATATATAATGTTTTATATTTTACTTAATTTTTATTTATAAATGTGTAATATTTAAGTGTAGATAGATAGGTCTTATTTTTCTGCAAATTTTGATATATTATTTGTATTTTTCCGAATTAGAATGATTTAGTTATGATTTTTCAAAGTTTAATGAGATAAAATAAAAAATAGCTACGCCGAGGGCAGCCGTCGGCGTAGCATAGAATATGCCGAGGGCAATTTTACGCCGACGGCTGCTTGGCGGGGCTGGCCTGAACGATGGCTACGCCGACGGCCCCGACGTTTGGCCGTCGGCGTAGCGACCGGCCGTCGGCGTAGCTTTCCAGTCCTGTAGTGACCGCACCATTATTACCACCGAAGCGACCTGTGGCGCGGCTCTTGCCATCTTGGTCTATGTAAGAAAATGACATTGCATCTAGGACATCACCACTGAAGAAAGTCAAACTTTTTAGGTGCCCAGGTTTTGCCTGAATGTCATGAGAGGAACTTCCGTGATGACCCGATGGCTTCAGCTTGGTTAGAACAGTCTGCATCCGTATGTGTGAGCAATTAATTAATGGAGCGAGTTAGCAACTCTATAGAGCGTGCATGCATCAGCATGAGAGTAGAAACAGAACAAGGAATAGAAAGGAAATCCAATCTTAAAGAGGGAGACAAGCATGCAAACTAATCAAGAACCAATCGAAAATCAAGTTGCATATTCTCATTACCTTCCTGCGGCTGAATCCAGTGAAAGTGAGTTCTTGTGCTTGTCCGCCGTTTATTCCTTGCGGCGCTTTTCTCTCGACGACACCCGTGGCCATTGCAAACACCCCAGTCCCACCAACTATTGCCCAATCACTATCGTCTCCAACGGACGCACCGGTTACCTGAAGTGTAGATCCCTTCAACCTGCAATGCAGCCACACGTACTCTTAAATTTCATGTACCAGAAGAGCCAACCAAGTCATTCGTATCATCGCAATACAGAAACAACAAGTAACCAGACAATCAACCACGAACTCCATATGTAACTCATTGACAGAAAACTATAGCTACTAACCAATATAAGCGACTATATACACACAGTATATCAAGAATGAGCAAAAGAAACCAAGCTATATCCAGCATACATAAAGTATATAATATGTTTCGCATACCTTCCATCCTCGAACACCACGATGAATGAGTTGTACCAGTTACCGGCATTCATATGCATGCCCTGCGCCCGAGCAACTAGCTTTGCACCCGGGCCGGCGCCATCATATATCTCCCAGTTGTTAACAGCGGTTTCCCCAAAGTGCGTAGCAGCATTTCCATCTACGATTTTTTCTTGGTTTGGGATTGGTCCGGCAAATAGCCGGTGCATGTACAACTTGCTATTGGGGAACCCCCCTCTAACACCGAACCCTCAACAGCGGTTGGGGAACCGCTGTTAGAGGGCCCTCCCAACCAGAGTTAAAGGGGGGGCTCTGCACTAGTGCGAATAGCCGGTGCATGTACAACTTGCTGAGGTTAAACTCGGTGTTCACCAGGAGAGAGCCTCGGTAGGGGTTGATCTGGAGGTTGGAAGGATTGGCCATGGGAACTAGTGGTTGTGGGCGAAGAAACACTGGTTTCAACTGTGTCTAGGCTTGCTTCTCTTGTGCTGTGTGAAACACGCAAGGGGCCAAGGGGTATTTATAGGGAGCGAAGGAATAGATTCATACCCAATTGTCTAGTGTATGCCTGTGTACCTACAATAATATATACGTCTCGTGCATCACGAAGACTAGAGATCAGCGTGGAGCTGTGGGAGCTTATGGCCGGTCATGGCACATGGTGCACGAGTGACGATGTATTACACTAGTTTACACCACTAAACAAGCATGATACTAGTACATGGTGTACTAAGTGTACAGATCGAATTCCTATCTCAGATGGTCCATGCACCGCATCAGAGTTAATTTACCGGTGATGATTAATATGTCAAGAATCACAGATGGAACAATATGTGGTTGATTCTTCCATTTAGAAGGTAAACCGCTTGGGAACTTTTGGATCACCAAAATGAGAATCGACGTGGATTAATTATGGTCTATGGAGAGGTGTTCGCTGCAACTAGAAGGTAACTCGCTCGGGCACTTTTGGATCACCACAATAAGTTCAGCAGTGCTGCTTTGACTTATTATTATATATGGAAACTTGTTTTAACTGTCATCATAATATTAATATCAGTAGAGGATGATTACAACACTCTGATAACAAAATGCAAAACTACTGAACTTCACGTAACAATTGCACCAAGATTTTCCCTTTCCGCCGCTTAGTGATGGAGTCCAGTCACCAGATCTGGGAGAGGTGATGTGTCATGCTATGGTTGGTGGCATGTCTAAGGACTCGTGTCACTGGCAAGATATGTCTCCCATTGTAGCGGGGCCGCCGGGGGTTGGTTTAGGCCATGTCGTCGCAAGAAGCGTAGACTTGAGCGTGAATACGATAATAAGAAGTGCTGGCGAGTTTTGCGGGTTTTGGTACTGGTCTGTCCTAGCTAGCATGGCCGTCACAACATCTTCAGATGTTGCAACAATGTTGGGATGTTGTCACTGTCCACATTCACCTCCTTGAGCCGATTTGAACTACCCATCTTCTTTCTCTTTGTTTCTCCCAACACCATGTCATGGTTTACCTTCTGAACCTCTCAATAGTGTTCTCTTCTCTTGTTTCATCCATCCGTGTCCATCTTGCTTCTGTTAAACTGTGTGTCTCCAGATCCAAGTAGATGACTCCGAGATCTCGAGGGTAGTGTAAGTATATGTACAACAAGGAGAGCGCTCGTACGATCCCTCAACCAGCAACATGGATAAAAAAACTCAACAATTTCTGAACAAAAGAGGGGATTAGTCCAAAAAGAAAGGCAATTAGTACAAAAGAAGAGGTGAATAGTGAAGTTGATCTATATCTATATATGCATTTTGATTCTAGAGAGTAGAGAGAAAAATACATGATGTTTTTTATTCGGGGTGTCAGTTTGAGTTTGTATATCTCAACAACCTATAGAGAGGTTCACTATGAACGAAATATGCGGTCACACATGTATAGATGCTAAATGATCTGTCTTCTTCACATCACCAGACAGTAGGGTCGAAGCACGTTTCGCGTGATATATTAAAAGTCATTATCCTTGTTTGCTTACACATTGAGATTCAAGTTGTATTATTTTATGGTTGCTACTCCTAGATCAGGCCATAACCGGTCGAAGGACTTCATGCAGTAACGTGCATCCAAAAATAAATGTAAGCTGCATAAAATGCACACAGAACACATAAGTTATATACTTGGGATAAATGATGGGCGAATTCTTCGTGCATGTATTTCAAAACTAAATGTATGTCCAAAATCCTTTTGTTTCTTTCATTCTAGATGGACCAGACGAGCAGCATGCATGACCAGCAGCATACTTCTCTAGTCGAGGACTACTAGGGGCCAAGGAAAAAGCCTACTAGCAGCATGCATGACCAGCATGCATGACCAGCAGCATACTTCTCTAGTCGATGACCACCTACATGTAGCAGGCACAGGCATAACTGCAGTACTAATAAGCTTGTAAACTGAAAATGCTAATTTTATGACAAACATTATTTTTTTGAACAGGGGCAAATATAATTAAAAGGCTAAATTTGACTGAAGGAGATGTAAGTTGGTTATGAAATTAATCTAACTTTCTTAATTTCTAACCGAAACTTATTTATTGGATTCTATCTTAACTTCACGTTATGCAATTCTTCAAACCTGGGATTATATTTATATATATATCCTACGGAGTTCCTCTAGTCCATCGAGATAGTGCTATATGCACTAGCCAAAGCTTCTAAACTGAAAAGAGGATCATTGAAGTTGATCTAGATCTAGAGTTCATCAATTAGGATATATTAGTATAAATTAAGATCAAAGCACGTGCCCATTAACTGGAGTGCCAGCATGTGTTTATCTCTCCACTGCATTAGATAGTTTACAACACACGAGAGATGCTTATGCTTTCTGTACCGTTGCCAGGGATAATACAAAATAAGAGATAACTTATTCACAATATATTCTAGTGATAATCATCTCCCAATGATGTTGAAGGTTAGACCACACTAACCACCCTACATGTTGTAAGGAGGTCAGGCCGAAAGTAGGTAACATTGCTTCCGATAATCTCTTCAAATGTGCAAAACTAGTTTCTATTCACTTAGATTTCTCGATTGAGTCTAGTTGGACTCAGCTCAGTTTGAATTATTAGATCTGGATAGTTTACAACACACGAGAGATACCGATGCTTTCTCTACCGTTGCCAGAGATAATTTATTTTTACAATATGTATTCTTACAAGTATCTCCAAAATGAAGTTGAAGATAAAGAGATGACTGTCAATCCCATGCACTAACCACCCTACATGTCCTAATGAGCTCTGGCCGAAGTACTTACCATTTCTATAAAAAATCTCCTCAAATTTGCGAAAACTAGTTTCTACTTATTTAGGTTTTTCGATTGAGTATATAAAAAAAGGTTGATCGATTGAGTCAAAAAGTGTATGTTAGCCCGGTTAAAATTGTTAACTTTGTAATTTATATGCCCAGTGGCAAGAGCTGTACCTTCTCTCTTGGAGCAACACAAAAACAAACTCAACAACCGCTGAACTAAATATGCTATACGGCGAAAACGATACGGTCACTGAATCTATTTTTTTATCCTGAGTACTAGTCTGACTCTGAAGATCTCTCAACAGCATGCGGAAACATAACTGCGGAAAGATAACTGAAAGATACTTTCATACTTCACGTGTATAGGTTCCAAATGATCTGGCCACAATCAGGGTCCAAATCACAGTGTACGAGATAAATTAGAATTATTATCCTTGTTTACTTACCCCGTGAAATAGACGAAATATTGCTACGCAGTTGCTACTTCCCTTGATAAGGTCAAATGGTGCATCAAAAAGGAAAAAAACTAACAGCCAGTTATATCGTATGGTGAATAAATATACATACAATGCACACAAATCACAGGGGTAATATACTTAGGACATGATGGGCTCGGGTTCACTTGCACTCCATGTGTGTAATGCAAGTTTCTCATAATTTTTAGCGCATGGAAAATGTAACTAATATAGTTGAAATTATAACTGAAGTTCAAATGTACTCACCATTATTTTACAACAAACTACTTGATGAAAAAACACTGGCATTAGGCATGATTATAAATCACAAGCCAAAACAGACAATTAAAAAACTATTATGAGGGGTTAATTCTGAACTAATTACATCGTAAGTGTGAGGGTTAGTGAGCCTAGCTCAACTGATTGGGGGAGTGGGGGTACAAACCCAACACATGGGTTCAAATCCTAATGGAGGCGAATTTAGGTTCCTATTTATTCTTGAGGACCAAGCTCTCCTAATACTCATGCAAGGATAACAAAAAAAGGGCTTCTCCCCGGGGTCGTTCGCACAAGGCGACTCTAGGCGTCCTCCTCCAAACCCTAGAAGGCCGTCGCACCGCTCTCTTCCTCCGTCCATTGTCGCCGCCGATCGACGGTGGCAGCCACGCCTTGGTCATGAAAGGGGACGAGCAGTTTGTGTAGTCTCCGTCGATCTCCTTCGTGCAGGGGATCTCTAGGTTTGGCCATGGGCTCGAAAGGGCCAAAGGCTGACCGCTCGTTCCGCTCGCCGGAAGCCGGCCAATGGTGTTCGGACTAGTGGATCGACCCGAATAATGGTGGTTGCCCTAGGGTTCCTTCCGTGCAAAGGATGAAGATCTGTTGGCTGCATGTCCCCATAGATTTGGCTATAGTGGTGTGTTCCGAAAGGCTCAGCCGACGAACTCTACTGGGACATTCATGCCGGGAGATTGTTGGATCGAGTGAGATTCGGCCATGCGCACCCAAGTTTTATTCTGGACATTTGGTTTCAGAGGAAGCGCTTCGAAGCTCTGCTAGGTGTTAATATCATGCAGCACGTTCCCATTCCATGGTGCTGGCGGAGAATATCATGGAAGCCGAGATCTGAGAACTAGCAATGGTGTTTCGAATCTTTGTGGCGGTGTGGAATTGGCTTGGTTATTCATGACTTGGAGCAGCGACATGCAAGTGAGGGTGGCTGCACATGAGAAATCCAAAGTCTTACCTTTTAGGGTGAAAATCCATGATCTGGCCTTAATTGTTTGTGTCTGACAGGCCTCGTTGAAGGCATTGTTTTGAGAGCGGGAATTTTTTTAGGGTCTATGATCGGGTGATAACGGTGTTTGTGCATTGTTTCCTTCTTGGAGGTGTCGCAAGCTGGACTTCCGGCGTTGTCTTGGTGGTGTTAGTACTACTATTTTAAGGAATGGATCACTATAACGAGACTTTTTTTTGTAGTTCTTCTTTCTTTTTTAGTTGTGTGCATTCGTAATGGAGCTAGGGCAACGCGTTGTTGTAGAGGCTGGGTGTAATTTGTATCTTCGTGATATTAATATATAAGTTTTTATCAAAACAAAAAGTGTGAGAGTTAGTTCTAACTTTCTACGATCAAACTAAGATCGAAGTAGCTAATGAAAGATTTATAGAGGGCTCAAATTAATAATGACATTCGACCAAAGTTCTCAATTTGTAACAAGAAAAAGATACAATGATTTCAAGCCGTCACCTTTTGTGACCTTCGAGTATAATTTTTCATATGCATTATAATCATCTATTTCCTACAGAGTTCATCTACAACATGGGGTTGAGCTATAAGCACTTGCCAGTAGTTCTAAATTGAAAAGAGGCCGGGTCAGCCAAGTTGATATAGATCTAGAGTTCACTAATTAGGAGATAATAATATCAAAGCACATGGTATTTTACTGGGGGTACCAACACTGATCTAGGTACTGTTTAACTGGAATAGGTAACAACACCCGAGAGATGCTATTCACATGAAAAAAATTGCCAGAGAGATGTTGATGCTTCACGTATACCAAGTCACCGACAATGTTGTCTGGATTACGTATATGCGCATTAATAGGTGAGGCATGTGTTGCTCACCTAGATTTCAACAGATTGGTACATACTTTTGTAAATATATGAGGGCACAAAACAAAACAATTACATTTGTAATGAAGGAGTGGGGCGAATTTAGTCGATTTGTAGTGAAGGAGTGTCATAGTAGGTCAGGACTAGGCCTTTTTTAATCTTGGGTGCTTTTAATTTATTTTTAGTTTTTGTAACTGATCCGACATATAATGAACTTAGAGCAAAGTGAACCCATGTATACTAAATCATGAATTTTTGGCTCCTCAAGTTCAAACAATATAAGAGTACTGTACTTACCAACTGAGCCTGACGCATTTACATGCAGAATGTGGTGGGAAGAGAATGTCGATTATGAGAAGTTTCCCCACACGGCGAACTTGAGGCGATGCAGCCGGTTCAATGTCGATTTGCTGATCGGACTTTCAGATGGAGATACACATATCCGGCAAAGACTGACCCCTTGTGCACGGTAAAAGCGGTTGTATCAAGAGCAACATATGAGATCGATTTCATGGAGAGCACGCACATGCTGCAAAAGATTAGGAGCAATGTTCAACAGGCCATTCTCGTTGCTGCCTATCCACACATTGTCGAAAATACATTCAGATTGCATCCCATGGTACTGATACCTTGACATGTGTTTGAACCATTAAGTAATACTCCCTCGGTCCGCAAATAAGTGTACATCTAGTTTTTGTTTAAGTCAAACTTTTTCAAGTTTGATCAACTTTATAGATAAATATAGCAATATATATTATATCTAACTAGTAGAAGGCACGTGCTTTGCACGTGTGTGTGTGTTGCTATACAATTTATGTACTTTGCACCGAAATATATCAGATTTACCGATGAAAGTTAACATGTGTGTCTTGTTAATATAGTGTAACTTATACTTTTTTTATCAGATTTTTATCTTATTGACCAACATACTGCTGCATCTTGGATTAATTTGTCTACATGAGTGAAGAAATATCGGTGTTTACAGCAAATTGATTGAAAATTACATACATGTGCCCAATGGCTCAATTTATCTAGAAAATAATATGTGCTCAAGATTAATAATGTCATGTACAATCGGCTCATTCAGAGTTGCACGCACATGAACCAAGTCAGGTTCGATTAATCCCCTAAAATCTTGTCAAAGAACCTAAGCTCATGAGCAGCTCTATTGTACTCTCTATCCATTCCAATCTTCCTTATTTCAAAACCATTTATTAGAGTCGATCTGCTCGTATAATATTCAAAGCCTATGCCTAGCTACACATTGAAGTTTTACAACAGCTGAGATGCTGCATGTATGTGTCAATACCAGTGCCACTGTATCTAGGAGAAAAGATGCGTGCCCCCTGTTGTATGCTATAACTGAAAAATGAAATTTCACTGCTAATCCATAGAGCTAGTACTATATGCTAGAATAATACTTATACAAATATTTCTTTTGGTCTGTGTATTACACGAGGACCAAACCCAATTTATTTTTTTGCCTGGGTACTCGCTGCATGAATGCGACTCAAAAAGGGTATTGACGAGGTTTAATCTCGTCAATGCCCATTGTTATGGACTTGGGTTTTGGAGAAGATGGGGATGCTGAAGATCGTGGCACGGTTAACAGACAAGCAACCAGGGGACACGAGATTTACCCAGGTTCAGGCCCCCGGAGGGAAAACCCTACTCCTGCTTGTCTGCTCTTGATTACGGCGGAACCGAAGGTTACAGGGTGCACAGATTCGATCTGGCGTGGAGGTGTGTGCGAAAGTATGAGTCGAGAGATCTAGATCTGTAGATCTGTTGTGGTCTAGTCTATCGGAGGTTATGGCGTATGTAGGTCGTGCCCTCCTCGTTGGACCCTCCTAGCCATTATATATGGGAAGGCTAGGTCTCAGGTACCGATACGAGTTGGTTACAAGTTGTATTCAAACTCTAGTCTTGAGATATCCTTGTCTTGTGCGCTTTGGAGTCCGTGTCCATATGTGCTTCGTGCAGCCGAAACGTCTTGGGCGTCCTTGACCCTAGCAGGTCGTCGAGTGGGCCTTCCGTCGGGCTGGACCAAGTATGCTAACATCGGGTACCCGTAGGGCATATCCATGTCAGTAGCTCCCGAGTGTCCATCTGAAACGTAGATTCGGGTGGAGACTTAGTTGTCTTGAATCTTGTATTTGGATGTCGGAATCGAAAGTTGTGTTGAGTGCGAAGCACTTCACCCAGAAGTTCATCGAGTCAGCTGAATTTGTTCGGCTGTTGTAAAGGAATCGACATCATGGACGTAGTCAACACAATGGACTATAGGGTGCGCGACCAGCGCTCCCTATGGGAGTAGCCCCCGAGTGTCTGTTCGAGTCGTAGACTCGAGCAGAGACTTTAATTCAGTCGTTGTTTGCTTCAGATCCGTAGGACACTTTTTTTTTCGGATGCTTGAATCAATCCTCCCTATGGGAGTAGCCCCCGAGTCCGTAGTGGAGTCATAGACTCGGCATAGGACTCGAAGATCTTGCGTGTGCGCGACCAACGCTCCAGTTTGGAGTAGCCCCCGAGTGTCTGGCGGAGTCGTAGACTCGGGCAGAGACTCAAGTCTTGTATCGTGCAATTGTAGTAGCAAATCTCATGGGCGTACCGCTGACCCGAAAATACATCGGGTGCGCGACCAGCGCTCCTGATAGGAGTAGCCCCCGAGTGTCTAGTCGAGTCGCAGACTCGAGTGGAGACTCATGAGAGGAGAAACCACTGACCCGAAAGTGCATCGAGTCAACATCTCACACATAAGGAGCCAGGAGTCGACGTAGCGGAGTCGTGCGACATTTATCCGAAAGGACTCGACGTTGCGGATGAAGTCGACGCCATTGCTTCTATCAGGTACGCGACCAGCATCGCGTTTGTCGATGATTGATGTGGTCATCCGAGGAATGCTTCGACTCAGGTCTTGACGTCTGTTTACGTGACTGGCGCTGGTCGACTCCGTTGGAGGACCCGATAGAATAGCTTGACGCATTTGACATCCTTGTAAGCTGCAGAAAACATGAAGAATTGTGAAATACTTGTATCTTGTAAGGAATATTTGCCTTTCGGCTTGTATAGTAAGATTATGGTGCCGATCGAGTCGACACTTTTGCATTGTATGCTAGGCCTTTTCGTTAGCCTGATTACCCTTAGTCTCAGTACCTTGCCGAGGCACTCGGAGTTCAAGGATTCGACGATCAAGCAGAATCAGCTACTCGGGCTATCGCGTTCGAGGTGCTCGAGTGCGTGGAGCCGATGGCACATTAGGTTACTCGAAGAGGGCGCAGCCCCCGAGTGTCGAGTGCGAGTTTAAAAAGGAAATCAGCTCTAAGTAGAGGAAAACTTAGCTTTGTTGGTAGTTGTCGTGGACGAAGTCGACGCGGTAGCGGGTCACGCGGCGAACGTAGTCAACGCGGTGGACCGCAGACAGAGCAACGACGGGTTCCTGGGATCGATGGCGGAATCAAGCTCCGCATCCGAAGATTATCTCAATCGAAGACCGCACTGGATCGTCGCATCCGAACAATGCAGCGGTTCACCTCATTCGAAGAATGCATTGGGTCACCGCAGCCGAAGGCCACACAATTCGCCGGAGCCGAAGACCGCAGCGGGTTTCTGGAGCCGAAGGCCGCGGCTGGTCGTCGAAGCGGAGGGAGCCCCCGAGTCATTGAAGCCGAAGATCGTAGAGGATGACCGGAGTCGAAAGAGCCCCCGATTCACGGTTGTTGAAGCCGATGCGACCGGTCACCGCAATCGAAGATCGCATCGGGTCGTCGCAGTCGAAAACCGCAACAGATCGATGGTCACGAGTCGTGTGTACAAGTGGGCGCAGCCCCCTATCGTGGAGTTGATGTGGTCAGAAGTAATTGTCGTGTGCTCCAGGTTGATGCAGAAGTAGGTCGGAGTCGCTCAAATTTTAGATAAGCTTGCTGTGAATAGAAACGGAGTTTCAAGACATCGACGTCTGGGCTTCCGCAGATCACATGTTGCACTGTAATTCCCCTTGGACAATCCGGCGCATGCGATAATGCATCGTGTAGCTTCTTTGATCCAAAATAAGCTGGCCCGCCACTGGGTTGACCGATCGATGGGTATGAATGCAGAATTAATGTTTGATTTGGTGAGAAAACCTTGCACGTATGACTGGATGATCCCGATTTGCATATATTTTTTCCTTTGCTTGATGGAGCTGCTCGTATATGCGGACGGAGAAGCCACAGCTTTCTGTATGCGCACGGAGCTTTTTGAAAGCAAAACTAAACAAAGTCTGCCTCGGATTTAATCACACGATGAGATGTGAAGCTTTTGACTTTTCCATGCATGCAAGCCTTGATCGCTTTTGGTCTTTCATGGAGTGTGTATCGGCTGCTTTTTTTCTCTATAGATTCTTGATTGATTCCTACTGCTCCCCGAGAAAAACAACCCCGTCCTCGCATGTGACAAACAAATTGCAGTAGATCTTCTCGCGCTTGCGCCAATCGGTCATGACTCTGAATCGCTAAATCTGCTGGCTTGTCCATGATGATTCTTTCTGGGCGCCGCCTAATATCTCGGAAATCTTGATCTTGACGACCTAATTGAAGCCGGCGGATCGTAGATCACTAATGATGGGACCGTCGCGACCGCACAATCAGCGTCCCCAGTTCCCACAGACGGCGCCAATTGACGAGGTTTAATCTCGTCAATGCCCATTGTTATGGACTTGGGTTTTGGAGAAGATGGGGATGCTGGAGATCGTGGCACGGTTAATAGACAAGCAACCAGGGGACACGAGATTTACCCAGGTTCAGGCCCCCGGAGGGAAAACCCTACTCCTGCTTGTCTGCTCTTGATTACGGCGGAACCGAAGGTTACAGGGTGCGCAGATTCGATCTGGCGTGGAGGTGTGTGCGAAAGTATGAGTCGAGAGATCTAGATCTGTAGATCTGTTGTGGTCTAGTCTATCGGAGGTTATGGCGTGTGTAGGTCGTGCCCTCCTCGTTGGACCCTCCTAGCCTTTATATATGGGAAGGCTAGGTCTCAGGTACCGATACGAGTTGGTTACAAGTTGTATTCAAACTCTAGTCTTGAGATATCCTTGTCTTGTGCGCTTTGGAGTCCGTGTCCATATGTGCTTCGTGCAGCTGAAACGTCTTGGGCGTCCTAGACCCTAGCAGGTCGTCGAGTGGGCCTTCCGTCGGGCTGGACCAAGTATGCTAACATCGGGTACCCGTAGGGCATATCCATGTCAGGTATGATAGTGCTAAAAGAGCTTGAAATCTGCTGGTGACAAAAGAGCCCTAAACAGATAGACAAGGATAATAATTAGAGAATGTAATAGCTGTACATAGATTCCACTTTGGTGAAGCTGCATACTGGATATTTGTAATATCTCTGCAAAGATCATTGCCGCCCCCTTGTTGGATCTTGCTGGATGGCTCCGGTGTTTTTCTACATCAATCTACAATCGTTAAATCGGTTTTTTGTTGAACTAATAGAGAAAACCCCCCAAGGAAAGCAATGATCTGAAGTAATTTTTGTGTTCAGGTAGCATTACCCTTTGTGTTGTACCAGCAGATAGCAGTTCGGCCAAAGCTATAAACACCTTGCGTGCAAGAAAAAACTGAGAAATCCAAAAAGGTACAACCATACCAGTCTCCAATTCTTGTATGTTGATATAGTTAGTGATCACGTGCGCATCATTCTCATGCAAAAGAATCTTCACAAAAGTCACACTCATGGAAAAAGATGAGCAACCATGAGAAGAAAGAAGTTTTTGACTCGTGGCATCATGGTCAACTGGCCATAGAAGGATGCCCAGCTACAATGGACTGCGTCAAAAAAAATTGAGCCTAATGCGAACGTGCAAGAAGATGGTGGGGCAACTGCAATGAGGATGTGAGAGGCGATCCGGATGTAGTGGTGCTGTGGAGTGGAGGCTGCTAGGAGATGGACCAAATGCGCTGGTGGTACGTGATGGGCTAGAGAGATTATGTCCAGTCTATGCTTCAGCGGGAGGTTGGCCAAAATTTGAGATGTTTCACGTTTTCCTAGAGGCGGCAAGGACCATGAGCTCTGGAGAATTCCAGGAGGATCGGCAGATCACGTTTTGGCGGAATTTTAGGGGCTGGCGAATCCGGACCAGCCCAGCCGTTCGATTGAATGGAATCAACGACCACTAATGAATTTATTTTGTCAGAGGCGGGTAGAGTAGGAAGAGAAAGGTAGATTCAAATGTTCAAATAAACGTGTACTATAGTAGTAGAGATAGAGATTTGTATATTATGAAACTAGATTTGAAAACATATCTAGTGGTACAAATTTAATGTCATAATTATTGCTACATTTTTTAATAAAGTTAGTCAAACTTTACCAACTTTGACTTAAGACAAGGCTAGAAGTACACTTATTTGCGGACGGAGGGAGTAGCTCAAACAAGCCCTCACGAGTCACAATCTGGATATTTTACATTACAAACATATTTCATCTGAGTTACTCCTTCCGACCCATATTAGTTGATTTAAGTTTGTTTAGATACGGATGAATTTAGACTAATACTAACTAGATAGTTGAATCAACTAATATGAATCGGAAGGAGTACCTAATTCTGTTCTACTTCAGGAATACACAGACAATAAAACATAAGTCGCTTCTTCTTGTATACTGCAAAGGTTCTATTTATTTATTTGACGAGTAGCGCCATGAACAGGCACGTCTTGCAACCAATGAGGAGCTTCTCCCACCTCTTTTTAGCCTCCCATAAGTTTCACCCACGGATTTAGGCTAGTCATAGTGGGAGTAACATAGGTGGTAACATGCATCTACATGCAGTGCCAACTAGGCAGTTCGGTGATGTGGCATGTCATTAAATGATGAAAGAGAGCATTGTGGTAACTAGCTATGTTACCATAACATCACACACCCCAAGATAAGATGAGTCTACATGCTAATAAATAAGTCCTTGCATGATACTAGTCACAAGTTACTATCCACTATGAAGATAGTAACATAGACTAGTAACATGGTTACTCTCCACTATGACCAGCCTTGTACATACAGGAAACGTTAACCAAAAGGGTATCATATCTATTGCTCTTGTAATGAAAATTAAAACAAAATTGTTTAGGAAACTTGGGACAAATGGGTTAAGTAGGATCTCAGTTTTACACCCCCTAATCTAACTCTAAACTTAAATCCCACTTGTCCCACCTTTATATCCCTACATTCCAGAGCTCTGAACGAAACGGGACAATATTTATCAAACATTATTTATCACCTCCTCGGCTCAAATCTCATCTTTCACAGACACCACTCTTTCTATCAGTCAAAAAAATGCACAGTATTATTTCCACACAAACACAAAGCACTTAGAAGTCATGGTCGGCCCATCGAGTTATATGTCTAAGGATAGACCTCTGTGGGTCTTCGACCAAGTCCTTGTTGTGGCGCAGGAAGTAGACAACCTCTTTGTCGTCAATCATCATGTGATCGTATGTCAGGGCAAGGTACATCATGGGCCTCGCGGGAATGTTGCCATCCACGACCACAGGGCGTTGCATAACCGAATGCATCCCAAGAATCACTAACTACAATAGATAGGGCATTGTGTTACGGATGAATATTTTCTACCCCTCCGATCCACAATAAGTGTCATTAATTTAATATAATTTATATTAAATCAGCGACACTTATTATGGATTGAAGGTAGTATGAAATATATCAAGGAGATATGGCAAAGCACCGGAAAAAAGAAACAACGGTATCTGCAGGTGGTGATGAGAAGCGTGCCAATAAGGCTTCCATAGACGCCACCATCAGACATGGTGAATGTTCCTCCTGCCATCTCGTCAATTGACAATAGCCCTTTAGTACCCTTCTTTGGAAGGTTTTTTATCCCTTTCTCGATGTCAGCAAAGTTCACCGTATCAGCATCCGGAATAACAGGCACCACAAGACCCTAAAAAATAGCAGCATCTCGAGAGACCCCCTTCTAGAAGAAGCCAGTACCAAGAAGGGGCGGGAAATAATCCCAGCTCTACCCAGAAGTAGATAGTGGACACCAAACTCGCAAGTTACCTGACGAAGTCTTACCTTGCTGAGCTTCATCAGACAGGGACAAAACTTGAGGAAACCAATCCGCTGCGACATCAGCCCCTCTGTAGAACGTCGCAACTATATAGATACTTATCACACCAGACCTTGTGTCCGACGATCGACTCCAAACTTTAGCCCGTCGACACTCCTATGGAGAATAACACCAATACGAGGTGGGTTGGATGACCTTTATTCTTGTCGCCATCGACGCCTCTACACCGTAGACGAAGAACTCGAAGACCCTACAGGGACTGTGCATCCAATCTAAGGTGCCGCCGTAGCGGCCGATAAAGGACAGGGAAATCAGCGTGAGCGGCCGAGGGTAGCTCAAATCTCATCTGATAACCTCATGTGCGTGAGACTGGAAAAAAGGTTCGCCTCTGAACTTTTCAGAGGTTACACAATTGGGTACCCTAAACAATTTCATCCTTTGATTATGAACATTAGTAACCAAACAAGTTAATTGGGTACGATTTCGCAACATTTCCATTGGGGTCAGCTAAGCCTAATGAAATTAATGTTGATCTGTCACTGCATTCATCGATAAAATCACAACAGGTACTATATTTTCGTTTAAGAACAACAATCGTGGGCCAAGATTGAATACAAATGAAACACATCAGGAAGAGATAAACTTACATATACCATTCATACTATAGACATGCCATCCAAACAGAGACAACTTATTAACAAAGAAGCAAAGGAAGCGGGAGGGATGGACATGATTCCCAATCCAGGAGATCGATCCTCCTTAGAAGGCGCGTGAAGAAAATAATTTGGTTGTGTGGGCACTTAGGTTCTTGTTTGAACTGACGCGCTGACGGTGGTTGAACCCGAAGGATCGCTGAAGCTTACACCCCAGTTAATGAGGAGGCGGTGGATGCTCATCTGTTGTAGCCGGCGAGCTTCCACCCCGGTAGGAAAGAGGATGGCCGCGGAAATGAGCATGATGAGGAAGGCCACAATGAGGACATGGGTACTGCGAGATGCAGCCATTTTTGTGGAATGGGTTGCTACTCCTTTTTTTTTTGCTTTGTTGTGTGGGGGCGTCTGTGCACAGTGCACTATGGTCTAGCTGATGTGTGCCAATATATAGTGTTGATATGATGGAGCTCGATACTAGAAATACTTAATAATACTATAAGTAAACCCCATGTTCACCTACCGTTGCATTATTGCAGCTTCTAGTTTCATGTGTAAATGAGGTAGGCCTGCATCGGTTGAGCTCATGGACATGCCAATCGACCCATGCATATCCCCGACGAATCTGATTAACTAAACGATGGCAACCCATCAGCATATGGTGGCATGAGATTGAAGATACGTTGGGCATAAATTTTGTGGAAAATCTTGAGGGCGCATAAGAAAAGGCATATGCTGCTTCATCTCTTGTCATGCGCATTCGCAAATCACAATGGAGTCATCACTCGATGTTCCTCAAATCCATTCATGACATGTCACTACGGGACATGCGCGCTACGCCGAGGGCCTGCCCTCGGCGTAGGCCAAAATGCCCTCGGCGTATGGTACGCCGAGGACAGCCCTCGGCGTAGCCTCCTCGGCAAAGGTCTCCCTCGGCGGAGCACAGTCAAGCCGTCGGCGTATCAAAATGCCGTCGGCGTATGCTACGCCGAGGGCTTTGCCGTCGGCGTAGCGGCCGTCGGCATAGCCTGTCGACTGGTTGCAAAAATATTTTTTTTTTGAATTTTTTTTTAAAATAATATTTTTTTATTTTATTTTCTCAATTTTTTTATTTCTTGAATTGTTTCACTTGTTAATCTCCTACTTTGAACATTTTTAACACTAATTATACTTACTATTTAATTAAATTCCAGTCTTAGTCAAACTTCCCATCAGGTCACCCAGCCTAATACTACTCCAGCTTCAGCACGCTTAACTTCCTCGTTCGTAATCCGTTTCATAAAGTAATTCATACATTGGTGTCAATACTATGATATCAATCTCATTAACTCTTATATCATCATGTCACATATTTGTATTTTTTGAAATTACAAACAATTATTTAAGTAAATATTAATGAATAAGTAAAAATATTATTGAATTCAAATAAAAATATAATAATTTTATTTTTTCTGTATTTTTTCTTTAATATAGAATATTTAATATCTTTAAATCTGTAAATCGAAATTCAACAAATAATATGTTTAAATTGATCAGAAAAATGAGAGGAATCCAAATATGATATCCATATCAACTAATCACAAATCCTTCGTTTTTAAATTAGCTATTTGGTGGTTGCTTTAGAAAATCCCCTTTTTACGCACGGATAATAAAAAATGCCTTTTTGGTGCGATGAAAAGGAAAACTTGCATTGGATATTTGATAAAATAGCATATAGTGAACCTAAAATGATTTTGTAAAAAACATGAGTATCGGATCATGTACCGTAGTTCATATCGACCCACTTCACCGATTCGGCAGGAATTTGTCTTTTTCACCAAAGGTGGACGGAAAGGTTTCGGATCCCCTGTTGGGACATTGTCCATATAAGGTGGTATAGTATTTTTTTAAATGTGGTGGTAGTATTTTGAATTAGCAATTTGATGGTTGCTTCACAAAACCGTCCGTTTTTTATGCTCGAAAAATAGAAAATGGCTTTTCGGTGCGACGAAAAGGAAAACTTCCTCCTACAACATTGTTTGCCATCCCATGATGCATGTGTATGCATAATATGGGAACATTATCACAAACTATGCCTTGATTCTAACCATAACATTGGTCATTTGACCCGAAAATCAAGAAACCTCGAATGAGATAGGTCATTTCGTGAAGGGTTTTTTGAGACATAATCAATATATCAAGTTTGCTATTTTTCCTTATAAATATGTCACATAATATGACACCACGCGAAGGTTTCGCATTGTTTCGATCGTTTTTGATTTTTTATGCCCGTTTTAAACTATCGTCAAACTTTGTCGAACGGCGGACATAAATTTTCTTAGCTCGGGGCAGAGCCTCGCTAAACTTTCATTAGATCTTTGATAAAATAGCATATTGTGAACCTAAAAATGATTTTTGTAAAAAACATGAGCATCGGATCATGTACCATAGTTTATATTCGACCACTTCCGATTCGGCAGAATTTATCTTTACCAAAGGTGGACGGAAAGGTTTCGGATCCCCCTGTTGGTACATTGTCCGTAAAAGGTGGTATAATATTTTTGTAAAATGTGGTGGTAGTATTTTGAATTAGCCATTTGGTGGTTGCTTCACAAAACCGACCGTTTTTTATGCTCGGAAAATGGGAAATGGATTTTTGGTGCGACGAAAAGGAAAACTTCCTCCTGCAACATTGTTCGCCATCCCATTATGCATGTGTATGCACAATATGGGCACATTATCACAAACTATGCCTTGATTCTAGCCATAACATTGGTCATTTGACCCGAAAGTCAAGAAACCTCGAATGAGATAGGTCATTTGTGAAGGGTTTTTTGAGACATAATCAATATATCAAGTTTGCTATTTTTCCTTATAAATATGTCACATAATATGACACCACGCGAAGGTTTCGCATTGTTTCGATCGTTTTTGATTTTTTTATGCCCGTTTTAAACTATCGTCAAACTTTGTCGAACGGCGGACATAAAGATTCTTAGCTCGGGGCAGAGCCTCGCTAAACTTTCATTAGATCTTTGATAAAATAGCATATTTTGAACCTAAAAATGATTTTTGTAAAAAAAACATGAGCATCGGATCATGTACCTGTAGTTCATATTCGACCACTCGCCGATTCGCAGAATTTGTCTTTTCACCAAAGGTGGACGGAAAGGTTTCGGATCCCCTGTTGGTACATTGTCCGTAAAGGTGGTATAGTATTTTTGTAAAATGTGGTGGTAGTATTTTGAATTAGCCATTTGGTGGTTGCTTCACAAAACCGACCGTTTTTATGCTCGGAAAATGGGAAATGGATTTTTGGTGCATAAAAGGAAAACTTCCTCCTGCAACATTGTTCGCCATCCCATTATGCATGTGTATGCACAATATGGGCACATTATCACAAACTATGCCTTGATTCTAGCCATAACATTGGTCATTTGACCCGAAAGTTAAGAAACCTCGAATGAGATAGGTCATTTTGTGAAGGTTTTTTTGAGACATAATCAATATACCAAGTTTGATATTTTTTCTTCTAACTATGTCACATAATATAACACCACGCGAAGGTTTCGCATTGTTTCGATCGTTTTTGAATTTTTTATGCCTGTTTTAAACTATATATAATATTTTATGTTTTACTTAATTTTTATTTATAAATGTGTAATATTTGAGTGTAGATAGATAGGTCTTATTTTTCTGCAAATTTTGATATATTATTTGTATTTTTCCGAATTAGAATGATTTAGTTATGATTTTTCAAAGTTTAATGAGATAAAATAAAAAATAGCTACGCCGAGGGCAGCCGTCGGCGTATGCTACGCCGAGGGCAGCCGTCGGCGTAGCATAGAATATGCCGAGGGCAATTTTACGCCGACGGCTGCTTGGCGGGGCTGGCCTGGACGATGGCTACGCCGACGGCCCCGACGTTTGGCCGTCGGCGTAGCGACCGGCCGTCGGCGTAGCTTCCCGTTCCTGTAGTGTGTGCATGAAGGTGACAATATTTGTATAGTATTCCTCTTCTGTTTTGCTAGGACAAGCTTTGTTTTGTATAAGACAAGCTTTGTTTTGCTAGGGCTTCATGCATGCATGCCAAAGGAACATTAACGGCGTTAGTTCTTAGACAAATCCTGGGTCTGGATACATGTGCTCCCTATATCAAAAGAGGATAGAATCAACGGTGGATAGGCTATACGCAGCTATGCCTGTGTTTAGCAGGCTATTTCCTATATATATATATATATATTATTCATCATAAGGTGAGATGGTACAATATGTCTATAAGATGATCTCGCTGGGTATATAATGATACCTGATGAGAGATGAAACTAGAGCTATGACTAAGGCTAATGATGAAGACTTGGTGATTATAGTGTGTCACTCAGGAGTGAATGTATTCGGGTACTTATAGGCATCGATGGTGGCCGAGTCCTTCTTAGTCATGTTAGATCTTATCTCCTCGTACGTCTAGTCTTCGGGATCTTCAGATAGCTGTCTTGCAGCCCCACATGCCAGGTCGTCTAGAAATAGGTCGGTTGAGAGCTTCTAGATGCAGGCCTCCAGGTCCTTCGTCAGAGGTCGTCGTCGGCAGGAATCGTGGGTTTAGGCCTGAGTCCACCCATCACCGATAAGAGTTAAAGAGTTGAAATAATGCCTTTGTTTCGTTCGCTAGTACCACCAACATGCAACGTGAATCTTTCCGTGTGTCTTAGTTTGTCCGAGGCAAGCTGGTTCCTGACTCTTTTTTCCTTGTAGTGTTGTTATATTGCGGATCTTATGGAAATTGTAGTGGAAGTATTCAATGTTAAACAAAAGGAATGATTCAGCAAGATTGCAGAGCTAGAATAATATCGATCTTAGTGGCTTAACTCCAATCAGGCTCGCACGGATTACTCCGATCAACAAGATTGCGGAGCTACTGTATATAACTTCGAGGGAATGGCGAGAGGAAGTTCTTCTGTAGTTCAAGCAGAGGCTATGTCAACGAGGTTTTTGGCACGCCCGCAGGTGGAACCTTGTCCAGCGGGAGCTAAATCTGAGAATTGTTCTTCAAAAACCGAATGTAATGGTTTATTTCCCCTATGGGCTCCTTTAGTTTGTGTTTCTAACGGTCTGGCTCTAATCATAGTATGGTTCAGTTTGGTTGCTATAGAAAATGGTTAGGTTCTTTTTTTTTTAAAAGGCATATATTAATATTGTGAAGATACCAATTACACTCAATCTCTGAAACGCATTACTATATTGGCATTACGGATGCACATAACCAAAAAAATTACAAAGTTCTCGCTCGCAAAACAATGCCTTCTGCAAGGCCACAACCAGGCACAACCAATAAAGACCAGATCTTGTATTTTCACCCTGCAAGATAAGACCATGAACTCCTCCCGTGCTATCGCTCCCTCTAACAGACGCTGCTGGGAGCCACAGATCACCAAGCCAGATTCTTATCACCACAAAGATTTAAACTACCATAGCTAGTCCTCATGTCTCTATCTTTATGACATTCTCCACATCGGACTTCACCATGGATTGTCAAATACATGACACATGATGGTAATAAATAGCAGAGCTTTGCAACACTTTCTCCAAAGCCAATCGGCCAGCAAAAAACACAGCTGCGCACGACCGAATACCTTTCGATCCAGCAAACTCCGGCAGACCATGGGAGTTCGCCAGTGGAGCCTTCCGGAACTAGACACCACCGCGAGGACCACCGCCGAGGAACACCGCCTTTATGATCAATCCGAGCTGGCAGCCCCCACACCACCCGCGATAACCTACAAGATCCGCTGCTCCGACCCCTAGCAGCAGCCCGTGGGCTAGGCCAGTATCGAGAAAGGCAGTGGCAGAGCAAGATCGACCATCCACCTGATCCGGCCCTACCACGCGGCGAAGAGGAATTGGGGGGTGGGGATGGGAGACGCCTAGATAAAGATCTGCCGGTGGCTGCACATCGTCAAGCGGGAGCTCATCCAGGTAGGTTAGTGCCCTTCCCGTCCTACTTCTCTAACTGATCCAGCAGTCTATGTGTTGTTTATTTCTGTAACTGTATCTTGCACCATGTTCACCTCATAGATTCCAGCCTCAAACCCTAGAGTAAGAAGCACAAGGGTGCCATCTATAGACGCCGATCTAACCTGGACAGAGTAGAAGTCGTCCGCTGCAATCGGCCACAACTCCCTGAACACTACCCTATTCCAGTTAATCACTAGTATTCAATGAGCAAAGGCAACAATCAGCTCTACGCTAGTCTGCAGCTCCCACACAACCCATTGTTGTTGTGGCTCATCACCCACTTGGTGCAACGTTGCTTGGCTGCAATTATCTACTCCCTCCATTTTAAAATATAAGATGTTTTAGCTTTATGAAGCAAATGTATCTAGATTACTTTTAGTATATAGGTTCACTCATGTTTTGAATGAATCTACACACTAAAACAAGTCTAGATACATTTTTTTTACAAACCTAAAACATCTTATATTTTGAAACGGAGGGAGTAGTATTAATCCCCCTCCAGAACATGCAGAAACTGTATAGTCAGTCCAAGATGCATGATACCCTTCCCCCAACGTCGATCAGTAGGCAAATCAGTCGTCCTACTGAAGGTGTTCCTAGCCAGATCGAAGTAGTCTATGTTACTGCTTGCCACCATCCAGGACCGTGTACGGGATGCGATCCGATGGGATGCTGTGTCCTTGACGAAGAATGAGAATATCCTTGAATCGCCGACGGTAGGCAGCACGCCGAACTCAAACTCGGCGAGGAACCCTACACTGCACCGCCTAGCACTCTCACGAAACTTTAGATCGAAATTGGGAGTCTTGGTTGCACCCTTCCAAGCCTTGTTCACTGCCCTGGGGCGCCCCACCATGCCTGCAGTAGATTTGACCTTCAGAACGATGTCTTCAAGTTGCTCCTGGATGCCCATCACCCGATCCATGGGAAATCCCTCGCCGGTGTTCATCATTTTCTCTCGGATACACTTCCTGCTTGGAGTGGGAAGTGAGGTGGCAGAGGGGGTGGGGGGGTTTGTGCACGAGCTCATGGAGAGTGATGGAGTAGACCATTTATGTTGGTACTACGAAAGCGATGTATACCAAGTGAACCTACAATCTCCACGTATGCACCTTGTTAAAATATGATCCAAATTCAATTTAAGGAGGCTATCTTCAGACTCCATCCGCTTTGGCCTGTCGCGGTACGTTGAATATTTAGGTTTTCACCGCTATATAAACCTTTTATAAGCGGCCGGCTGGGATATAAGTTGCATCCTATAGTGTAATAATTGGCGGGATTCCAGCATGCTCGACCCTATAGGATTTTTTTTAATCGTTATTGGTAGAATATTAGTAAATAATGCAGAACGTTGGTCTATTGGAACCTTTCTGGGAAGCAGCACTTGTTGGTGGTTTGACTTTCTTTTAAGTCCATGTCAAATCAAGAGTTTAACTTAGATGTTTCTAACAAATATCAGTGCTGCACTCCAATTGAAACAAGTCTTTCAAACCGGCCGGGTCTGTATTTCATAAAGTATCAGATTGCAATATGCGCTTTTCATCATCGCGCTTCTGCTGAAAATATATGATCTGATTGGTCACCGGGAGGATCCAGCAAAAAAACGAGGGACCACAGGGGCACCATGTATGTATGGAAAAATCACCAACCCTTTCTTTTGAAAGAAAAATCACCAGAACATAACTACGTACACTTATAGGAGTAGATGGTAGGTTTAGTTTTAGGTTTTAAAAAGCTAAAATGTCTTAAACGGAGGGAGTACTACAGTTGTCTATGTGTGATGGGGTGCTTTTTTTTTTAAATGGGCGGTTTATTACTTGTAAGTTTACACCTGGCCTCTGCATAGCTAGGATGCACACAGCCGATCAACCACACAGTCTCGACCAAAGCAATAAAAACGGGATTACAAAATAATGTAAATTAAAACACAGTTCTCCAAACTAGCTAAAGAAGATCTATCTGCAGCGCTTGCTGCCGTCCATGCTGGGAGAAGATATCCCGTGCCGTATCCTCCAACCGTCTACAGCCCTCCGCAAACAAGTCGTTGAACTCCATACGTTGTAGAGAAGTCCATGATCGGAGTACAGTCGTGGCTTGATAGATAACCTGCAAGGGAGAAGATACAACGTTATTAAAAATCTTGTCATTTCTACATAGCCAAAGCGACCAAATAATGGCAAACGCTCCCACCCTAAATAAAGTCACATGTTTATCCTCAATCTCATTCATCCAGTTCCCAAATACATTGACTACCGATCGATAAGGAGATAAACCAGAGGCTATTTGGATGATTGACCATATAGCACGAGCAAATTTACAATGGAAGAATAAATGGCGTATTGTCTCATTATGGTGACAATATACGCATTCAGTGCTACCATGCCAACTCCTCCTAACAAGATTATCTTTTGTGAGAATCACCCCTTTACGGAGATACCAAGCGAATATCTTCGTTTTAAGGGGTATCCTCATCTTCCAAATTTTACTATTGTCATCGACTGGAATATTAGGTTGGATCAAAGCTCTATAAAATGAATCAACAGAAAATTTACCACTATGTAGTAATTTCCATTTGAATTCGTCCATGCCCTCAGATAGGTGTATCCTGGATAATCTTACTAAAAGATTATTCCAAGACACTAGTCTAGGACCTAAGAGACTTCTTCTGAAAGACATATTAGGAGGATTGGTTTCCATTACCTCAGCGAGAGTATCCCCTTTGTGCCTAACGATCGAATATAGAGCTGGATATTGTTCATGAAGAGAATTTTGGTCAAGCCATTTATCTTCCCAGAACCTAATCTGTGAACCATCCTTAATATTAAAATTGCTAAATCGGAAGAAATTCTTTTTTGGAAGCCATTAGCCTAGCACAAAAGTGTGAATCACCTGGTTTCCAAACCAGTTTAGACACCACTTTTGAGCCAACATATTTCCTCCATAGAATTTTTTGCCAGACCTCTACTTTGGTAAGAAGTTTGAATAACCATTTACCCAGTAATTATGCAGTGTTTTTGAATTTTAAATTATGTATTCCCAATCCACCATATTCTTTGGGTCGGCAAACGACATTCCATTTGGCAAGTCGATATTTCTTTTTCTCACTATCCCCCTGCCAAAAGAATCTTGAGCGGAAATAGTCCACTTTTGACAAGACACCTTTTGGTAACTGAAAGAATGAGATCTTATACAGTACCATGTTGGTGAGTACTGAATTAATGAGTTCCAGTCTTCCACTGAGGGATAGCAATTTACCTTTCCAACTATTAAGACATTTCTGGAGTCTTTCCTCAACGAGTTTCTATTCAGCAATCGTGAGACGCCAATAATGTATCGGTATTTCCAGATAATTGATTGGAAATTGCCCCTAACCACATCCAAAGAGATCGGCATACAGGTGGGCATCGTCTTTAGCCTCGCCAAAACAATACAAGTCACTCTTATGGAAGTTTATTTTCAATCCAGAGAGCTGCTCAAATGCTGATAGTATTAATTTCAGATTCTTGGCTTTCTCTAGATCATATTCCATAAATAGTATTGTAGCATCCGCGTATTGAAGAATAGATAGTCCACCATTAACAAGATGTGGAACCAATCCTTCAATTTGGCCATCAACCTTTGCTCTCTCAATAAGGATAGCCAGCATACATGTCACTATATTAAATAGTATAGGTGATAGTGGATCCCCTTGTCGTAGCCCTTTTTTGTTCTGGAAGTAATTATCTGTGTCATCATTGACATTTATGGCAACACTTCCACCAGACACAAAAGACTGTATGAGAGCACACCACTCTTCTGAAAAACCTTTCATACGGAGTGTTTGCTATACGAAAGACCAATTAACTTTATCGTATGCCTTCTCAAAATCAATCTTGAACAATATACCATTTAGTTTTTTTGAGTACAGTTCATGTATCGTTTCATGTAGGATTACAACTCCATCTAAGATGTTTCTCTCTTGCATGAAAGCAGTTTGAGAAGGGTGGACAACATGATCAGCCACTGAGTGCAGTCTAATCGTAGCAACCTTTGTAAAAAATTTAAAATTAACGTTAAGGAGGCAGATTGGACGATACTGATGTGTACGTTCTGCGTTGTTAACCTTAGGTAGTAAAATTATGTTGCCAAAATTTAACCTAAAGAGGTCCAGCTGACCAACTTGCAAAAACTCAAACAAGCGCATCAAATCCACCTTAATAACTTTCCAGAATTTTTGATAAAACTCTGCAGAAAAGCCATTAGACCCTGGCATTTTGTTATATTCCATTTGGAAGACAGCCTTCTTAACCTTCTCCTCAGTATAAGGAGCAGTCAGAAAATTGTTTTCCTCAATAGAAACCTGAGGAATATCCTCCGTCCGGGACTCATCCAACAAAAAGGAATTTTCTGGTGGTGCCCCAAACAAGGATTTATAGTAGTTGGTAATATAATATTTAATACGCTGTTGTCCTTCAATCGTCCCTTCATCCTGAATTAGAGTTTCTTCTTATGCTTGCTATTTGCAAAAGCATGGAAGTATCTTGTATTCGCGTCTTCTTCAAGGATGAATTTAGCTTTAGAACGTTGGTACCACTTGAGTTCTTCCTTATACAGAAGTTTGGCAATTTTTGCATTCGATTGGTTTTTAAGCTCAATCTCTTGTGAAGTCAATAACCTAACCTCCGTTGAAGCCTCCAAGTCATTAATAATAGCATATAGGTGTATTTTTCCTTTTTAATAATACTAGCAGTATGTCTAGCCCAACCACGGAGGAATTTGCGCAAGGCGCGCATTTTGTTGTTCCAACGTTGTATAGTGTGCGACCACTAACTGGTTTTTCCCAAATAGCCTTCACCAGGTCATAAAAACCATCACGATCAATCCATCCCAGTTCAAACTTGAAACTGTTTTTGGATTTTCGTGGTGGTGTTTCGATAGATAACAGTAATGGAGCATGATCCGACAAAGCCTCAATACGCTCTAGAGCGTGAACAGTTACCATAGGAAATTTATCTTCCCATTCGGTATCCATAAGCACTCTATCTAATTTTTCGTATGTAGGCTCCAGAATACTATTATCCCAAGTAAACTGTCTTCCAAACATTGTAACCTCTCTTAAGTCCAAGCTGTCAATGACAGCATTAAACATGAAAGACCAATGTTCATCAAACCGGCCCCGACTTTTCTCATGAGGGAATCTTAGTAAATTGAAATTCCCACCTATAAGGATAGGATAGGGATTGTCCTTAGCTAGATTTACCAACTCACGTAAAAATTCAGCTTTATAAACATCCTGCACAGCCCCGTATACTGCGACTAGAGACCAAACGAAATCATCAGCCTTGTTCCGTATATGGAGTTTAATAAAATAATCTCCAACCGAACTGGCTAAGATTTCCATAGTCTCATCTCTGACGCCTAACAGGATTCCCCCGGATCTCCCCCACGGCGGACATGATATCCATGTAAAATCCACTCCACCAGAAAGGCGATTGAGTTGACTTTGTGAGAAATCACGTCTACCAATCTCAGAAATACCTAAAATATCCAACTTATAATCTCTCACACAATCGGCAAAGAACAAATGTTTAGCCAAGTCACGAAGACCTCTGCTATTTGAGAACATGCCACTCATTGAGAAACAATTGGAGATTTGGATACACATGACCTTTTACGGGACCTTTGGCTCTTTGATTTCTGACTAGAAGCTGTAAGATCATATAATGAATCCAGCCCAGTCTCATCAAATCCCACTTCTGATACTTCACCAACTAAGTGAGATAAGAGTTGACCATCTACTGTGGCATGCAACTCCTCCTCCTCCATTGGTGAAGAGTCAGGAACAACAGAGATTTTAGGAGTAACCATTAGACGGTCAACCTCCATATGTCTCAAAACAGAACTAGAAAGATTAAATTCACTTACAGATCTCCCCAAACTAACACCAACGTTAGCCATCTTATCCATAATAGAGTTGTCGGAGAAAGAAAGAAAGAAAGAAAGGATTTAGAAGATATACCCGGGGTTTCCAAATTCTTTTCCGCCTTCCTCCGCATGGCCTTGCCCAAGGAATCCTCATCCGTGGCTGAGGCCCAAAGAGCGTCGACACCATGACGAGAACTCCTACGAGTTGGGGTCCCGGCTACGAAGTTAGGACCATCTGCGGCTGGGGACAAACCCAACCCCTCCTGGGTTAGGTCAATCCCCCCGGTTATAGGTCCACCATCTGAGCTAGAGCGCCCCTCCATGTCCGCCGGACAAGCACCATGGGAGGGGCCTCCAGTATCCCGCGTCAGCGTCGAAAGGGGTTGTACCTCTAGGGGCATAGGTGAAGCACCATGCGCCCCGGCAGCCAACCCAACAGCCCCACGGTCGGCGAGCCCCACCTGGGCCCGCCTCCGCACCGAAGACCCAGAGACGACCTCCTACACAACCGGTACCACCTCCTGTAGCACCGGATCCGCTCGTGTGGGGATAAAACGACCCATCATGTTAGGTCTCCCACGCATGGGAGAAGCCGGAAGCGAAGAAACACAAGTTGTCTCAAAAGAACCACAAGCCACATGCAAAGCCTCCTAAAGCTGTGAAGAAGAGACACGAGGAGAGCACAACACCGGTCCAGAACCGCGTAGGGGAGAGTCCAACGGAAGCGCCTCCAAAAGTTCCTTACCACGGGGAGTGGCAGGGTTAGCATTAAAAGGAGTAACAGGAAACAGAAGCACATGATCCGAAGGCACTGAACAGTCCAGCTGAGCACCCTGCATGGTAGGCGGCTGCGCCGAGCCACCCTGCCTAGTAGTGGTCGAGGAAGAGCCAGCCCAAACCGCCCGTGAGCCACCCCTGGTGTCAGATGTATCAATAGCATCATCAGAAGGCTGCTCATTCGCAGCATCATCCTGATCATCATCCCTCTTCCTCCATAAGTAAGGTGCAAACTCTGGCTCTGGTACATAACCCTCTGGCTCCAAACAAAAACGAAACTCATAAGCCTTGAGACCCACCACAGCATCAGTCACAATGTAATGTCCTAGCGAATCATGTAGCCTCAAAAAACACTAGTATCCATCATAGCAACAAGAATCCGAATGACACCACGTCTCCTCAAACTGAAAAGGTCCACATCCAAAGTAGTTCCCATGAGACCACCGACCGCCCATAAACCTAATAAAGACCGCAAACAATGTGGCACCCCCTCGGCATGCAGCCAAACCTGCTGCAGCTCAAGCTTGTGGGGCACCTCTTGTGTCCGGTAAACAGAAAACGAGAGCTGAGAGGTGCACAGAGGCACCGGCACCTGGATCCCATCCACCCTGTCCAAATCCTCCATCGACGGAAAACTCACAAAAAAGACAGATTCTCCATAGGGCATTGCTTCCCACTTCCACTGACTACGAACCGGGCATCTCCTGGCAATCTGTCGATGAACCACATCTGCAGGAACCATCGGCCCAGTGACCTGAACAAGAGCTATGGGGGTCAAGTTGGCCCCAATATGGTCCCGCACCACAAAATCGGGAATCTGAGAAAACAAAGTCAACTCGTTGCCAATACCAGACATCACTGGGGTACGCCTTGGCTGCTTAAGAACGGGACATCTCAAAGTGGGATGAGCAGAATTGTCACAAATATAAAAATTATGAATCGCCTTACAATCTTTAGTTGCATGCGTATTGATCGTACACTTCCAGCAACGAACGTCCTTCTGGTTCTTCTTACCCGCGGCAGCAGGTACCGGTGCAGCAACAACAGTCTCCAAAACTGGAGTAGCCTGAGAAACATTGGCAACGGTTCCCTGTGCCCCATACTGATACTGCGGCTGCTGTCCAAAAACCTAAGAAGACGCCCCCGCCTGACCAGCGGGATACCCATATTGCTGAAACTGTGGCTCCTGCTGGTGCGACTGCATACCCGGCTCAAGACCCACCTGCAACTGATCCTGCTTCTTCTTCTTCTTCCGCTTCGGCACCGGCGCACCCACATTACCGACCCTGACCGCAAACTGCTGCGGCGGCACCCCCTGCTGGATCAGAGGTACCCCACCCGGTGGATGGCCACGGTACGGCGGCTGGAGTGGCTGCACTATGAATTGAGGCCGCGGCGCCGGAAAGTAAGCACCATGGGGCGACTGAAACGACAACGCCATCCCATGATTGTATCGAGTCGGCAGTGGCATCCCGGGCGGCCCGGAAAACGGCGGTGGCCCATGGCCAAAGGTAGGCGCCGGCGAAGGTGGCACAATATGCGAGGGTCACGGTCAGGGAGAGTGCTGACGGAGGGGTGCACCGGAGCCATCCTGTGCCCAGCAGCCTACTGCGACACCATCACCTGACCGCGCCGGAGGGCAGACGAGCCCGCCGGCAGAGAAGGGGCGCGGGAAATCGGAGCACGAGGGGCCGCCGCACCAGGCGGCGGAGCAGCAGCACGCTGCGGCGGCACGGCCATGGAGTCGGAGCGAAGCAACTCCTGGACGAAGGATCGCGAGGCAGAAGGCGGCGACATGGATACTCGCGAAACAGAAGTCGAAAAGGAGCCGGTAGCGATTGGATGCGTCACACTGAACCCTTTGCACATGTGTAATTTAGGTGCAGTTCCTAACGATAGCTAGCTGCGGTCCACGACGAACCCCTTGCTTCAGAGCGGCAAGAAGAGGCAGCCGAGCACAGTGCACAGTGCACAGGCCAAAGGACGATGTCGCGGCCACTACCATTGGAGCTGCGCAGCTTCATGGAAATCTAGAGTAGCGTGAGCAAAATTTTCCCTTCCCATGGCCTCCTGGATCCTAACCTTGGTCTCACTCTGTTCCCATGCGCAGGGCACCTGACGGAGATCGTGACCAGCGTGACAGGGATCGAGTCAACCGATAACTTGCAGTCCCTGTGGAGCATGGATATGTTTCCTTCGAGCGACTAAGGTAGGTACAGAGGCACCGACGCCCTAGGGGCCACAGAGGACGGTTGAGCTCGGGACCGGCGTAGGACTGAGTGATTGTGAAGCTTAGTGTTGCAGGGCCTCCGGCCGAGGAAAAGGTTGGGAGGAGCTGGCGTGGAGCTCAGGCATCCGGCCTATGTCAGAGAGAGAGAGAGAGAGAGAGAGAGAGAGAGAGAGAGAGAGAGAGAGAGAGAAGACAAATTGTACCGCCAAACTTTGTTTCCTAAGAGGTGTCAAAATGTAAATTTACAAACACAAATCTTGAAGTTATCATGGTCTTCGGATAAACATAAACGCAAACACATGGGTGGAAAACCCATATTGAAGGCTTGAAACACCTGGTAAATGCAATTAAGAAGGAAAGGGACATTGCGGAGTAGGTGCACTCTGAATGAGAGCATTTTTTTTGGAAATGGACGCTTTATTACTTAACAATAAGTTTACACCGGTCTCTGTATAGCTAGGATGCACACAGCCAAACAACCACAGTCTCGGTTGAAAACAAAAAAAATCTGGAATACAAAAAATGCAAATAAACACATAGTTCTCCAAATTATCTAAGGAAGATCTATTTGCAGCGGTTGCTGTCATCCATGTCGGGAGAAGACATCTCTCGCCATATCTTCCAACCGCCTACAACCCTCCACAAACAAGTCACGAAACTCGATACGTTGTAGAGAAGTCCATGATCGGAGGATAGTCGTGGCCCGATAGATAACCTGCAAGGGAGAAGATACAGCATTATTAAATATCTTGTCATTTATATATAGTCAGCGACCAAATAATGGCAAGCGTTCCCACCCTAAATAAAGACCCATATTTATCCTCAATCCCATTCATCCAGTTGCCAAAAACATTGACTACCAATCGAGGAGGAGATAAACAAGAGGCTATTTGGATGATTGACCATATAGCACGACCAAATTTACAATGGAAGAATAAATGACGTATTGTCATTCGGTGCTACCATGCCAATTCCTCCTAACAAGATTATATTTTGTGAGAATCACCCCTTTACGGAGATATCAAGCAAATATCTTCGTTTTAAGGGGTATCCTCAATTTCCAAATTTTACTATTATCATCGACTGGAATATTAGGTTGGATCAAAGCTCTATAAAATGAATCAACAGAAAAATTTCCACTATGTAGTAGTTTTCATTTAAATTCATCCATACCCTTAGATAGCTGTATCCTGGATAATCTTACTAAGAGATTATTCCAAGACACCAGTCTAGGACCTAAGAGACTTCGTCTGAAAGACACATTAGGTGGATTGGTTTCCATTACCTTGGCGAGGGTATCCCTTTTGTGTCTAACAATCGAATATAGAGCTGGATATTGTTCACGGAGAGAAGTTTGGCCAAGCCATTTATCTTCCCAGAACCTAATCTGTGAACCATCATTAATATTAAAAGTGCCAAATCGGAAGAATTGCGTTTTGGAAGTCATTAGTCCAGCCCAAAAGTGTGAATCACCTGGTTTCCAAACCAGTGTAGACACCGCTTTTGAGCCAACATATTTTCTCCATAGAATGGTTTTCCAGACCCCTTCTTCGGTAAGAAGTTTGAATAAACATTTACCCAATAATGCGGTGTTTTTGACTTTTAAATCATGTATGTGTTGGAGATATGCCCAAGAGGCAATAATAAAGTGGTTATTATCATATCTTCACACTTATGATAAATGTTTACATACCATGCTATAATTGTATTAACCGGAAACATTAATACTTGTGTGATTTGTAAACTAAAATAAGAGTCCCTAGTAAAGCCTCTTATTAAACTAGCTTGTTGGTTAATATATGATCATGGTTTCCTGATCATGAACATAGAGATGTTATTAACAACAGGATCATATCATTAGGAGAATGATGTGATGGACATACTCCTATAGATAAGCGTAGCATAAAGATCAAGTCATTTAAATAGTTCAATTGCTATATGCTTTCTGATACATAGTAACCTAATTCCTTCGACCATGAGATCATGCATATCACCTTTACCGGATGTATGCTTTGATGATATCAAACACCACACCGTAAATGGGTGGCTATAAAGGTGGCATTGAGTGTTCGGAAAGTATTGGTTGAAACACATGGATCAAGAGTGGGATTTGTCCATCCATATGACGGATAGATATACTGGGCCCTCTCGGTGGAATGTCATCCAATTAGCTTGCAAGCATGTGACTGGCTCACAAGGGATCACATATCACGGAACGAGAAAAGAGTACTTATCGGTAACGAGGTTGAACTAGGTATGCGAGATCAAGCGATCATAACCTCGGATAAGTAAACTATCGTGAGACAAAGGGAAATTGGTATCGTATGTAAGTGGTTCATTCGATCGCAAAGTAATCGAGAAATATGTGGGAGCCATATGAATTTCCAGATTCCTCTATTGGTTATTGTTCGAGAAGTGTCTCGATCATGTCCGCATAATTCACGAACCGTAGGGAGACACACTTAAGGATTGACGTTGTTTGAGTAGTTATGGTATTATGAGAAAGAGACCGAATGTTGTTCGAGTCTCGGATGGGATCCGGGATATCACGAGGTGATCCGGAATGGTCCGGAGAATAAGATTCATATAAGGAAAGTCCCGTTTGAGTTCGGGAATGATTCCGTGTTTTCATCGGAAATGTTCTAGAAGGGTCCGGATTGTCCGCACTCCGGGAGGGTACATGAATGTGTCATTGAATGATTGCATCATGTACTAAGTGTTCTTGCTGTTCCAAAACATGAAAGTCAAATTGCAGTTTGAAAGTCAAGCGGCTAAACAGAAACTGTGGGAAACAGAAATGGGGAAACAAGCAAGAGGAGGTTGAAACCAACTTGGAGGAGGAGTTCCTCCTCCAAGCCGGCGCCCAGCCCTAGGCAGTTGGGGAGGGACTCCTCCTCCCCTGGCGCGCCTAGCCCCTCCACCTATAAAAGGAGGCGGGGCTCCTCCTTGAGACACACAAGTTTCTACCTCTAATCTCGGTTTAGAGCCTTTTGGTTTAAAGCTTCTAATTGCTTTAGCCTGCGGTTTAGAGCCTTCTAATTGGTGTGTCTAATCCTAGACCACTAATAGCTCTCTCATACTCCACCATACTCGCTCCGTCTTAAGGCGAAGCCTGCGGATCTCCCTCTACTTGGTACCACGCCAGTTGTCTTTGCCGGAATCACGAGGAGAGTGCTACAACCTCCATTTTCTTTGGAACAAGGGAGAGGAAGGTCTTCGTCGACCGAGCGTGTGACCGATCGGAAGCGCTAACGGAGCATGGCCGGAAGGATCGTCTACACGATCTTGAGATCGGAAAGAGTACGACTACATCACCCACGAGAATCTGCTCTCGTTAAACACTTTGGAATCTTCGAGGGTAAGTTATTCCATCGACTCGTTGCTACAATCTAGTAGATAGATATTGGCTTGTCTGTTTGTATGCGATAGAAAATTTTTGTTTTCCATGCTACGAACCCCTACAGTATGTCCAATCCACCATATTCTTTGGGTCGGCAAACAACATTCCATTTGGCCAGTCGATATTTTTGTTTCTCACTATCCCCTTGCCAAAAGAATCTTGAACGGAAATAGTCCACTTTTGACAAGACTCCTTTTGGTAACTGGAAGAATGATATCATATACAGTACCATGTTGGTGAGTACTGAATTAATAAGGACCAGTCTTCCACCAAGGGATAGAAATTTACCCTTCCAACTATTAAGACGTTTCTGAAGTCTTTCCTCAACGAGTTTCCATTCAGCAATCTTGAGACGCCGATAATGTATCGGTATTCCTAGATTATTGATTGAAAAATGCCCTTGACCACAGCCAAAAAGATCGGCATACAGGTGAGCCTCGTCTTTAGGCTCTCCGAAACAATACAAATCACTCTTATGGAAGTTTATTTTCAATCCAGAGAGCTGCTCAAATGCTGAAAGTATTAGTTTCAGGTTCTTGGCTTTCTCCAGATCATGTTCCATAAATAGTATTGTATCATCGGCATATTGAAGAATAGATAGACCACCATCAACAAGATATGGAACCAATCCTTCAATTTGGCCAGCAGCCTTCGCTCTCTCAATAAGGATAGCCAGCATATCTGCCACTATATTAAATAGTATAGGCGATAATGGATGCCCTTGTCATAGCCCTTTTTTGGTCTTGAAGTATTTACCTATATCATCGTTGACATTAACGGCAACACTACCCCCAGTCACAAAAGACTGTATGAGAGCACACCACTCTTCAGAAAAGCCATTCATACGGAGTGTTTGCTGTAGGAAAGACCAATTAACTTTATCATATGCCTTCTAAAAATCGATCTTGAACAATACCCCATTTAGGTTTTTTGAGTGTAGTTCATGAATCGTTTTATGCAGGGTTACAACGCCATCTAAGATGTTTCTCCCTTGTATGAAAGAGGTTTGAGAAGGTCGAACAACATGATCAGCCACTGAATTTAGTCTAATCGTAGCAACCTTTGTAAAAAATTTAAAACTAACGTTAAGAAGGCAGATTGGACGATACTGTTGTATACGTTCTGCGTTGTTAACCTTAGGTAGTAAAATTATGTTGCCAAAATTTAACCTGAATAGGTCCAGCTGACCAACATGTAAAAACTCAAACAAGCGCATCAAGTCGACCTTTATAACTTCTCAGAATGTTTTGTAAAACTCTGCTGGAAAGCCATCAGATCCTGGCGCTTTGTTAGGTTTCATTTGGAAGACGGCCTTCTTAACCTTCTCTTCAGTATAAGGAACAGTCAGAAAATTGTTTTCCACAATAGAAACCTGCGGAATATCCTCCGTCCGGGACTCATCCAACGAAAAGGAATTTTCAGTTGGTACCTCAAACAAGGATTTATAGTAGTTGGTAATATAAGACTTAAGATGCTGCTGACCTTCGATCGTCCCTTCTTCCTGGATTATAGAATAAATAAGTTTCTTCTTATGCTTGCCATTTGCAACAGCATGGAAGTATCTTGTATTCGCATCTCCTTCCAGGATGAATTTGGCTTTAGACCATACACACGAACGAGTACACATCCATATGGAGACAACATGTCTAACATTGTTTCCTTGAGAGCCATTAATCACCAACAGAGAATTTATTTTCTTCAAACCATGGAGATGACAACAAAGCACTCGAAGTACAAGGACAACAGATCTGGCGTAGGGATGACCCTAACCATCTTATTTTTGAAACAAAAATAAGGAAAATAAACATGTCGGTAAAGCGAAAAGTTTTCAATCATGGTTCAAGATTACTCTAAGAGATTGTGTAAACACCAATGGATGTCATATAAATTTGATTTGAACTGCCAAAGAAGCCCTCGATGGTGGCGTCTTCTGGCACAAAAGCTTGGAACGAAGTGCCACCTACTTGAGTTCCAAAAGGTCCATACGTTCTCACGGTGGTGACCAACTTGAATGATGATATAATGTTGAGAAAGCCTAGATAATTAGCCACTATTGTACCCGACAATCCTTTCACGAACTCAGAAGAGCCCAGCTGGATCTGCAGCAAAACGCACCAACAAAACAATGGAAAAACTTGTCACGCGATTCATACAGTAAAAGGGAAACACTGCATTATATTAGCCAAACCAAATGAAGCGTAAATAGCTCACCACGGTACTATTCCCACCAAAACCACCCCAGCGACCTGAGGTGCGGCTAGTCCCATTTTCATCAACATAAGAAAATGAAATTGCATCAAAGACGACACCACTAAAAATTGTAACGCTCACTAGGTGCCCAGGTTTTTCTGTAATGTCATGAGTGGAACTTCCTTGATTACCCCAGGGCCCAAGCTTGGTCCAAGCTAACTGCATCAGTATGTTTAAGCAGTTAACAGACCAATTTTAGCAACTTCTATAAAGCATACACGTAGCATCACCTTGAGAGTAAACACGGAACAAGAAATGAAAATCAAGTTAAATATTCAGCTTACCTTCCTGCGGCAGAATCCATTGATATTAAGTTCTTGTATTTTTCCAGTTTCTGTTACTTCAGGCTCTTTTCTCTCGACGACTCCTCTGGCCATTGCAAACACTCCAGTACCACCAACAATTGCCCAGTCATTAGTACTGATTTCCTCAAGAGACGCACCCATTATCTCAAGTGTGGATCCATTGAACCTGCAGTGTAATCACAATCGTATATATCATGTGCCAAAATAACCAACCAAGTGATCGTAATGCAGAAACAACAAGTACTTAGATAGGCAATCAGCTATAAACTCGATCCATGTGTAACGAACACTGACATTAAAACGAAAAAAAAAGCCATACTAACCAACCAACCATATCCAAAATGAGCCAAACCAACCTATATATCCAACATATAATATAAACTAATATGCATACCTTTCAGCCTTGAACACCATGATAAACGAATTGTAGAAACTATCGGCCCTCATATGCATGCCTTGTGCCCGGGCAACTAGCGTCGCATCCGAGCCAACACCCTCATATATCGCCCAGTCGTTAACAGCGGTTTGACCGAAGTTGGTACTAGGAGTAGGCTTTCCATCAATAAGTATAGCTTGGTTTCGGTCATCGCCGGATACTATCTGGTGTAAGAATAGGTTGCGGAGGTTGAACTGGGTGTTCTCCAGGGCAGAACCTCGGAAAGGGGTGATCTGCAGGTTGGAAGGATTGGCCATAGGAAACAGTGGGAGAGAACCAATGAATTTCAACCGTGTCTAGGCTGGCTAGTTTGGCGAGGTGTGCTTCTCTTGTGTTGTGTGAAATAAGCAAGATGGCTAGGGGGTATTTATAGTGGCATGTAACACCGGTGGCCAAGGAGTATATCCATACAAGTTGTCTTGTCTATGCTTGTGTGTACATTATGATACACCGCCTCGTGCATCATGACATATACTAAAGATAAAATGTCAGCCAGCTCGGCCGGTCATGGCAAATGGTGTGCCACTACGATGCATTATTGAAGACACATATATGATCACACATAGTTTCTACCTCTAGACCACCATGGTAGATCTTAACAAAGTCAAACTAGTTAGCAATGCTATAGTATAAAGAAAGCTTGAAGCTAGTGTGCTGCACTAAGTACAGGCCGAACTCCGCATCAGAGATGGTTATCTGAACCATCTGAGTTTAATTTTTCTTTTTTTGGAAATAGGCGCTTTATTACTATAAGTAATGTTTACACCCGGTCTCTGCATAACTAAGATACACACAGCCTCACGAACCATAGAACTAGGGAATAAAAAAGTAGACAAGAATTACAAAATAACGCAATCAAAATAATTGTCTTCAATATAAGGTAGATCAATCCTCAAATTACGCGGTCATCCATGTCGAAATAAAATATCCCTCGCCGTGTCTTCCAATCCATACATCCCTCCACAAATAAGTCACAAAACTCCATACGTTGGAGAATAGTTCATGATCAGAGAGTAGCCGTGGCTCGATAAATAACCTGTAGAGGATAAGACATAGTGTTATTAAAAATCTTGTCATTTTTATAAAGCCATAGCGACCATATAATGGCAAGCACTTCCATCCTAAACAAAGTTCTGCATTTATCAACAATTCCATGCAACCAATTATCAAAAACATTGGTTACTGGAAGTGGAGGAGATAAACCAGAAGCTATTTGGATGAATTACATATAGAGCGAGCAAATTTACAATGGAAGAATAAATGACGAATTGTTTCATTGTGATGACAAAAACATATTGTGTACTTTCATGCCAATTCCTCTTTGCAACTTTATCTTTTGTTAAAATTACACCTTTACGTAGATACCATGCAAATATCTTCGTCTTAAGGGGTACTTTTATTTTTCAAAAATTACTATTATCATCGACAGGGATATCAGGTTGAACCAATGCTCTATATAGTGAGCCAATAGAAAATTCACCATTTTATAGTAATTTCCATTTGAACATGTCAACACCGTCTGACAAATGTATCGTAGATAATCGTAATGAAAGATTATTCTAAGATACCAGTCGAGGACCAATGAGACTTCTTCTGAAAGACATATTAGGAGGGTTGTCTTTCATCACTGTAAAAATTGTATCCCCTTTGTGTCTAACAATCGAATATAGAATGGATATTGTTCGCGAAGAGTAGTTTGGGCAAGCCACTTATCTTCTCAAAATCTAATATGTGATCCATCCTTAATATCGAAAGCACCAAAATGAAAGAAATGTTTTTTGGTGGCCATAAGACCTGTGAATCACCGGGTTTTCAAACCACTTGAGACACAGCTTTGGACCCCATATATTTCCTCCATAACATGATTTGCCAAACACCATCTTATATAAGTAGTTTAAAAAGCCATTTGCCCAGAAGCGCGGTATTTTTGACTTGCCATCATATATGCTCAGTCCACCATACTCCTTCGGGCGGCAAACCACATTCCATCTGGCCAATTGATACTTATTTTTCTCACTATCCCCTTGCCAAAAGAATCTTAATTGGAAATAATTCACTTTGTTCAAGACACCTTTTGGTAACTAGAAAAATATGATCATATACAGTACCATGTTAGTGAGTACTGAATTTATGAATACTAGTCTTCCGCCAAGGGATAGAAATTTGTATTTTCAACTATAAAGACATTTTTGTAGTATTTCCTCAACTAGTTTCCATTCAGCAATTATCAGACGCCGATAGTGAATCGGTATTCCCAAATAGTTGATTGGAAATTGCCCCTGAACACAGCCGAAAAGTTCAGCATATAGGTGGGCCTCGCTTTGGGCCTCGCCAAAACAATATAACTCACTCTTATGGAAGTTAATTTTAAGTCCAGATAGTTGCTCGAATGCTGATAATATTAATTTCAGATTCTTAGCCTTCTCCAGATCATGTTCCACAAAAGGATTTGTCGTCAGCGTATTGAAGAATAGGAAGTCCACCATCAATAAGATGTGGAAAACCAATCCTTTAATTTGACCACCAGTCTTTGCTCTCTCAATAAGGATAGCCAACATATCAGCCACTATATTAAATAGTAAAGGCGATAATGGATCTACTTGTCTCACTCCTTTCTTGGTCTGGAAGTATTTGTCAGTATCTTCATTTACTTTAATGGCAATACTACCCCTAGACACAAATGACTGAATGAGAGCATGCCACCCCTCAGAAAAACCTTTTATGTAGAGTGTTTGCTGGAGGAAAGACCAATTAACTTTGTCGTATGTCTTCTCAAAGTCAATCTTGAATAGTACACCATTTGATTCTTTTACTGTAGTTCATAGATTGTTTCATGCAATATTACAATGTCATCTAGGATATTTCTTTCTTACATGAACGCAGTTTGAGATAGGCTAACAACATGGTCAGCAACTGAGTTTAGTCTAATAGTGGCAACTTTAGTAAATATCTTAAAGCTAACGTTAAACAAGCAGATTGAACGATAATATTGTATATGTTCTGCATTGTTAACCTTAGACAGTAAAATTATATTGCCAAAATTTAGTCTAAGGAGATCCAACTGATTGACATGTAAAAACCCATACAAATCATCAGGTCCTCCTTGATGATGTCCCAGAATTTTTGGTAAAATTCCGCTGGGAAACCATCCGGCCTTGGTGCTTTGTTATGTTTCATTTAAAAAATAGCTTTCTTAACGTCTTTCTCGGAATATGAGGCAGTTAGAAAGCTGTTTTCTTCAACAGAAACCTGGGAGATATCCGCCGTTTGGGACTCATCCGAAGAGAATGAATTTTCCACTCGAGCCCCAAACGAGGATTTATAATAAGGTGTAATATAGGACTTCAGATGCTCATGTCCCTCAATCATACCTTCTTCCTAGACCAGAGAGTGAATAAGTTTCTTCTTATGCTTGTCATTGGCAATAGCATGAAAGTACCTTGTATTCGCATCTCCTTTCAGGATGAATTTTGCTTTAGAGCGTTGGTACCATTTGAGTTCCTCTTCGCGCAGTAGTCGGGCTATCTCTATATTCAATTGGCTTTTAAGCTCAATTTCTTGTGTATTTAACAGCCTGACTTTCGCAGAATCCTCTAAGTCATCAATTATAGATGTTAGGCGTATTTTTTTCGTTTTTAGGATCCCAGCCATGTGCCTAGCCCAGCCATGAAAAAACTTACGTAAAGCACGCATTTTGTTATTCTATCGTAGGATAGGCGTTTGGCCACCAACAGGTTTCTCCCAAATAGCCTTAACCATCTCATAAAAATCATCACGAATCATCCATCCGAGTTCAAATTAAAACTCATTCGTAGACTTCCGTGGCGGTGATCCACTTGCAAAGGTCAACGTGAACGAAATATATGCCCTCACATCCATCAGAGTATATGATCTGACTTCTTCTCATTGATCACTATGGTCTGAAGCATGGTTTGCGTGATAATTAAAATCATTATCCTTGTTTGCTTACCTCTTGAGATCCAATTTGTACTATTTTGCGGTTGCTACTCCTAAACCGGTCAAAGGGCTTCGTGTTGTATCGTGCATCCAACTAAATGTATGATGAATAAGGTTGTATAAAATGCACACAAAACGCCGAATATACTTAGAGGTCGTTTGGTATCCATCATTTGGACCCGGAATCCCGGAATTCATTACAATTCCATCTTTTATTGTTTGGTTGGCACGGAATTGGGCCGTCGTTTCATTTCGCAAATCCATCGAAATATCTCCCTGTGTTATCCGGATTCCAGAGCGAGACCTGTCATTTGCCAATTCCTCCCGTCTACGCAGCACCTCCTCCCTCCCCGACTCAGTGCCGCCGCCTCCTCCTCCGTCCGCCTCGCCTCCTCCTCCTCCTCCTCCCTCCACCTCGCCGCTTCCTCCTCCCACCGCATCGCTGTCTCCCTCTCCGATCACGTCTGCCCGTCTGGTAAGCGGCCGCCGGTAAGAGGAAATCAGCGGGGGCGAGGGCGGGGGCGACCAAGATCGACACGCACAGCTGGGTGGGGAGGTTGGCGATGGAGAAGAGGAAGCGGATCAACTCAGTGGAGGGAGACTGGCGGTTCGTGAGGGAGCAGATCTCATCGGCAGCGTTCACCGGCGGAAGAGCGGGTCCGCGGGGCGAGCTGAGCTCAGCTTGCAACGGGAGGCAGATGCCATCCGTGCCAAGGTGACAAACCCCAAACATTACCCTGCTCTTCCACCTGCTCTTCCTCGTGGTGTTAGTGAATCATGCGTTTTCAATTTTTGACCATCCTTTGGTGTAGTGATAGATTCACCGTGGCATATTGAAAGAGTGATCAGTTTGTACTAGACACTAGTACATGATGCTAATTTATGATGGGATAGGCTATTATGTAGAAATCATATTTGTAAATAGGAAGCTACTACCAGAAAAGGTAAGGAGGCAGAGACAAGAATGATAGCCTATTTTCAGTTTTAGGTTATCTTAGCAAGTTAAATACTACCAGATTTACTTGCACACATACTGATTCAGCTAGATAGATACACTTGCACACATACTGATTCAGCTTTTAGTCTAATTTCAGTTTTAGGTTATCTTAGCAAACTTAGTACTAGCAGATGCATGCCAACTATTTATGCAAAGCCAGGTTATATAGTAGTGCATGGTTAGCTACACAATAATCTGCAGTGTATATGTGCTTGCTAACTGAATTTATCGGTGTATTTGAACTGAGTAACATGTTGAGTATTTCTTATTCTTGATAGCCTGCAACAAGTAAGTATGCCTTGCTTGGAGCAGATATTTTTGGCTCTCGAGCACTAGTGCTCCTGCTATTTCTAAAAATATGATATTTATTTATTTTTTATATGAAGGGAGTACTGATGCTCGGGAGCCAAAGACACTTTCCTTTGCTTGTCTGTTTATTTGAGCTGAAGGTTTTTCTGGTTGTACAAAAACCTAACTAAAGCATCCAGAGGCTAACCGGGCAGTTCGGTGTTGTGCTTGCTTGTCATTTCCATCTCAAAGAAGCACATATAGATTGGTGTTAACAATTAGTTGTATATTTTCAGCTTACAGCTGAAAAAGTAGTATCTTGTAGTCATGTGATCAATCAGGTTGGTCACAAATTGTGGGTGTTATTATGAATTCCTACCCGTCCGTCCATATAGCTGTTATTTTTTATTTCAACATATATATAGCTGTTTTACTCGTGGTTTTGATCATCCTCTGTAATTTCTTCTTCATAGTACCGTGTCCTGACATTTTTGGTCGATGGACACTATGGTTTTGATATGGTAAATTATTCTCATCCAGTTCATTAACTTTATAGATTGCTAGTATGAAAATGACTTGAGGAGCAATAGAAAAACATCCCTCCTGTGGCGTACCCCAGGGCGCTGCCGGGGGGTCCCTGATCCCGCCGCCAACCCTCCCCCTCTCCAATCTTGTCAGAGTTGTTTTCAACACAAATGAAAATATATATCCTAACAGGGTGATTGCTCAAGCTTCAAATTGTTTAGCATGAAAACAAATGTTCTATTCTTCCGTGGAACTACATAATTGGTTTTGTCTCCTAATCGATTTCGATAGTTTCTATGTCATGCATTCTTTCTCTATGGATATATGCCATATGGCATTGGCCAAGACTCAGCTCACCATCTCATATATACCCGCCATGTTCTTCGAATAATGGCAGATCCCTATCGATGTAGTTTTTCTTTTTAATCGCACTTGTACCGCTAATTGGCCCATATCGGTCCGCTAATCGGCCGTGTCGTGTAGTTTTTCTTTTTAAATATAGCACATGAAGCTATATGCATCCAATGAAAACTATCGGAAAGGGTGAAACAAAGCTTCTTGAGAAAACCAATCGAGAGATAGACAATTTTGCTTTGGGCCAGCAAGCAATGTTACTCAGATATAAACCTATCATCAATTTTGCCAATTTTACTTTTATAATGTATACATACTACTACTACTAGCATTGATGCTTTATTTTGTTGAGTAGCATTGATACTACTCAAGAGTGATGCTTTCACATGATCTTCTCATGGCATTTCTCACTTCCTCATCCATATTACTCTACTTGGTCCCTCTTGATGTATGTACTATAGACTGTTGTTTCTTATTAATGTATGTATGTACTTGGTCCCTCTTGACAAGTTTATTACTCTACTCAGTTTCCCTTGATGTATGTATTGTAGATGGCTGATCAACAAGTAATTGGCAATATATGATGTTCTTGTAGCTGATGATCACAAGTTCAAGGCTTTGGTGGCACTTCTTGAACGGATGAAGAAGTGGGTTCTTAAGAAAATAAACGCATTGTAGCAGTCTGCCCATTCATCTTGTTTAATTATTCAAACTCTAGAACTTGTATTTATTATGTCGATGCATCTGTTTTTTATGAACTAAACATGGACTAGAACTTTGAAACTTGGATGATGTGTGTTTTGAGGTCCAAAACTTATGAGAAGTACTGTTGCAATCACTTGATGCATGTGTTTTTATTCTAGTACATGGATATTTTGAAATTCCATTTTGAATTCTGTAGTCATTTCCAAATTCCGGTGGCAGCCAAACATGTGGGTCTTTTTGGAATCACAATATAAATGAAATGAATCCATGTATTCATTTCATTTGGTACAAATGAAATGAATACCTGGGTGCCAAACAAGCTCTTAGGGCAAATGATGGGCTCGGATTCACTTGCAACCGTGTGCATGTTTCTCGTAGTTGATATTTTATGGAATCATATATATGATGGAAATCTATATGTCAGATTTAAACATATCCATTTTTAACATCCACAAAAATTGAAACAACATAACCGAACACTCGAGGGTAGTCTAAACACAAGCAGCAAAGCAACCAGAGCTCTCACACGTTCGCTCGTGGCCAGCAACACGCGAACAAACTCAATAACTGTTGAACAAAAGAGTCCATTAGTAAAAAAAAAGAGGCAATTACCGAGTAGTGAAGATGACTCGATATACATCTTGATTCTAGAGAGCAAAGCTGGCACAAGGTGTTTTTTTTATTCATGGAGCCAGTCTGACTTTGTATATCTCTCAATAGCCTATGGACAGGTCAACGTGAACGAAATGTGCCCTCACATGTATAGATGCTATATGATCTTAACTCTTCGCATCGATCACTATGGTTCGAAGCACGGTTTGCGTGATAAGTTTGAAGTCATTATCCTTATTTGATTACCTGTTGAGAACCAGGTTGTACTATTTTGCGGTTGCTAATCCCAAATCAGGTTGTGCATCCAGAACTAAATGTATGATGAATAAGGATGCATAAAATGCACACAAAACCCCAAGGTATAGGACAAATGATGGGCTCGGATTCACTTGCAACCGTGTGCATGTTTTCTGGTAGTCTATATTTTAGGGAAACATATATAGGATGGAAAACCATACTCAGATTTAATTGTATCCATTTTTAAATCAACAAAAATTGAACAAGCATAATTATGTGGGGTTAATTCAGAACTAGTTACACTATATGTAACTAAGATACTGTTAATTTCTAAGGATTGAAACTAAAATCGTGAGCCTTGGAGGGCTCAAATTAATACTCTCACTAGTGGAAACGAGGCCTTTGGTTGAGCCTGGAAATGGGCTTTAACATCGCTTCTTCAGCGTGGCCCGTGCAGCAAAAAGGAGCCCCCATTTAACACCGGTTCGTGGAAGGCCCCTACACCATTGGCCCGCGCAGCCCCCCCCCCTTAACACCGGTTCGTGGCTTGAACCGGTGTTAAAGGGGGGGCTATATAAGACACCGCAGCCCACACCCCTCTCTTCCATTTTTTCACTCTCTCATTTTGGAGCCTAGCAAGAGCGTGTGAGGTGTGCTAGTTTGTGTTTATTTCCTATGCACAAGAGGTGTTCGGTGAAATGCCCGAGAGCTCAAAATAAGTTTTCTCGTTGCTCTTTCCTTCTCGGTCGAGGTCGGCAACTATCCATTCATGTGTCCTTGATGTACTATATATAAATGGTCATCTCCCTATTAATTTTTGATATATACTATATATTAATGCAGATGAACCGGCAATGGATGTACGATGACCGACGCAGTTCCGAGTACATTACGGGCCTCCAAAATTTCATCGTTGTGGCTAATGCAAACCGTGGTCACAATGGTTTTATGTGTTGTCCGTGTGTTCACTGTCAGAACAAGAAAGACTACTCAAATACCAGAACCATTCACGCCCACCTGCTTCGATCCGGTTTCATGCCCATCTATAATTGTTGGACCAAGCACGGAGAAAAAGGGGTTGTGATGGAAGACAACGAAGAAGAATAGGATGATGACAACTATCATAATATGTATCCTGAATATGATGATACTGCAACGAGGGTAGATAATGAAGATCAAGAGGCAGCAGATGGGCCCGATGACGATCTTGGTCGGGCCATATCGATGCAAAGGAAGAATGTGAACTGAAAAGGAGAAGGAGAAGCTAGAGAAGATGTTAAAGGATCACAAAACATTGTTGTACCTAACTTGCGAAGATGGCCACAAAAAGCTAGGTACCACATCGGATTTGCTGCAATGGAAGGCGAGAACTGTGACCGACAAACATTTTCAAAGTTGTTGGTAAAATGAAGAATCTTCTTCCAAGAATTAATGAGTTGCCCGACAATACATACCAAGCAAAGAAGGTTGTCCTCTAGGATTAGACGTGCGAAGATACATGCCTGCATTAATGATCGCATCCTCTACCGCGTGAGAAGTACGAGAATTTGGATGCATGCCCGGTATGCACTGCATCGCGCAGATAAGATCGCACGAGACGATCTGGCGATGTTGAGGGCGAGGCTCCTAGGAAGAAGGTTCTGCCAAGGTTATGTGGTATGCTCCTATAATACCACGGTTAAACGCTCTTCGAAATAAAGAGCATGCCAAGTTGTGGCGATGGCACATGGAAAACCGTAAGAAAGACGCGATGTTGAGACACCCCGCTGATGGGTCACGGTGGAGAAAAGTCGAGCGAGAGTACCCAGACTTCGCACGTGACGCAAGGAACTTAAGGTTTGTTCTAAGTATAGATGGCATGAATCCTTTTGGTGAGCAGAGCTGCAGTCACAGCACCTGGCATGTGACTCTATGTATCTATAACCTTCCTCCTTGGTTGTGCATGAAGAGAAAGTTCATTATGATTCCAGTGCTCATCCAAGGCCCGAGGCAACCCGGCAACGACATTGATGTGTACCTAAGGCCATTAGTTGAAGAACTTTTACAGCTGAGGGCCAAACCAGGTGTACGTATGTGGGATGATCACAAAGGGGAGCCATTTGACCTACGAGCATTGCTTTTCGTAACCATCAATGATTGGCCTGCTCTTAGTAACATTTTAGGGCAGACAAACAAGGGATACAATGCATGCACACACTGTTTAGATGAGACAGAAAGTGTATATTTGGATAAATGTAAGAAGGTTGTGTACCTAGGGTATCGTCGATTTCTTCCGAACCTGCATCCAGTAAGAAAAAAGTCAAGCATTTCAAATGTCTGGCAGAACCCCGGAGGAAGCCTGTCCTCCGTACCGGTGAGGAGGTATTTGGTATGGTCAAGGACCTAAAAGTAATCTTTGGAAAAGGTCCTGGCAGTCTATCTGTTCCGAATGACGATGTCGGACACGCGCCCATGTGGAAGAAGCAATCTATATTTTGGGACCTACCCTATTGGAAAGTCTTAGAGGTCCGCTCTTCAATCGACGTGATGCACGTGACGAAGAATGTTTGCGTGAACCTGCTAGGCTTCCTAGGAGTGTATGGGAAGACAAAAGATACACCGGAATCACGGCAGGACCAGCAACGTCTGAAAGACCCTGAAGATCCTATGCATCTTGAGAACAAGAAGGGTAAACGATGCCACTTAACTCCTGCCAGCTACGCTCTTACCAAAACAGAGAAGGAAATCTTTTTTGAATGCCTGAGCATTATCAAGGTCCCATCTGGCTTCTCGTCGAATATAAAGGGAATAATAAATATGGCAGAGAAAAATTCTAAAACCTGAAGTCTCATGACTGCCACGTGATTATGACACAATTGCTTCCGATTGCATTGAGGGGGCTTCTACCTGAAAATATTCGAGACCCATTGTGAAGCTATGTGCATTCCTCAATGCAATATCTCAGAAGTTAATCGATCCAGAAAGCCTACCAGGGTTACAGACAGATATGGCTCAATGTCTTGTCAGCTTTGAGTTGGTGTTCCCACCATCCTTCTTCAATATTATGACGCATCTCCTGGTTCACCTAGTAGAAGAGATTGCCATTCTTGGTCCTGTATTTCTACACAATATGTTCCCCTTTGAGAGGTACATGGGAGTCTTAAAGAAATATGTTCATAATCGTATAGGCAAGGAAGCATCTCCAAGGGCTATGTAACAGAGGAGGTCATTGAGTTCTGTGTTGATTTTATTCTTGACCTTAAGGTGATTGGTGTTCCAGAATCACGACATGAGGGGAGACTGCATGGAAAAGGCACCCTAGGATGTAAAGCAATGATATGTAGGGACGGGCATTCTCTCAATCAAGCACACTACACGGTTTTACAAAGATCTATCTTGGTTGCCCCGTATATCAATGAACACAAGAATTTAATACGCCTCAAACACCAGGGGCAGTCTGATGAATGGATTATAAGTGAACACATGGCGAGTTTTGGCGGTTGGGTGCAAAGACTTCTCACGAATAACACATGGCTTCCACCGTAGCACTAACCCCCAGGGAGGCGGAGGCGCTTTGCACCTCGAACTACCCCTGTCGGTCTCATCAGGTCCCCGTCGGTGGATGTTTGGCCGAGGCGTGCCGGTTCCTCATGTCCCTCTAGGTGTGGCGCGCCGGATGGCCATCACGAACCACTACTACTTCGAGCTCACGCCGGAGCAGCGGAGGAATCCCAGATGGCATCCCGACTATTTCCCTACTTGGGAAGCCTTCTTCGGGGGTCGGCATGAGAGGGCGCTCGCCAGGCACGAGGAGGACGGCCCACCTCCTCCGAACTTCAACGAGGCCAGCCGTCGGCTATGGTGGCGCGATCATACTCTCCAGAGCGTCATGGCCTACGATATTGCCGCCGACTCTAACCCCCGTCTACGCTACCCTCAAGTCCAGCCACGCGTACTCAGCCTTCAAGGTTCAATTACGGAGACCCCGACGACGATAGCGAAAACGGCGGCGGCGAGTACGACGACTACAGTGGCGAGTATTACAGGTGTAGGCAGGAGCATGACTAAATCACTCCAACATTCCGAAACAAGCTCGGCCGATTGTGACTTAATCTGGTCATGTATCTTAATTTTCAGTTCTTTTATGTATCTTAATTTTCAGTCGTGCTTTATGTAACTTACTGTTAGTTGCATTCTGTATTTTAATTCCAGTTCTATCTCATTCACAAAATGACCTACCTCATTCGAGGTTTCTTGGCTTCCGGGTCAAATGACCAATGTTATGGCTAGAATCAAGGCATAGTTTGTGATAATGTGGCCATATTGTGCATACATGTGCTGTTGGAGATATGCCCAAGAGGCAATAATAAAGTGGTTATTATCATATCTTCACACTTATGATAAATGTTTACATACCATGCTATAATTGTATTAACCGGAAACATTAATACTTGTGTGATTTGTAAACTAAAATAAGAGTCCCTAGTAAAGCCTCTTGTTAAACTAGCTTGTTGGTTAATATATGATCATGGTTTCCTGATCATGAACATAGAGATGTTATTAACAATAGGATCATATCGTTAGGAGAATGATATGGTGGACATACTCCTATAGATAAGCGTAGCATAAAGATCAAGTCATTTCAATAGTTCAATTGCTATATGCTTTCTGATACATAGTAACCTAATTCCTTCGACCATGAGATCATGTATATCACCTTTACCGGATGGATGCTTTGATGACATCAAACACCACACCGTAACTGGGTGGCTATAAAGGTGGCATTGAGTGTTCGGAAAATATTGGTTGAAACACATGGATCAAGAGTGGGATTTGTCCATCCATATGACGGATAGATATACTCTGGGCCCTCTCGGTGGAATGTCATCCAATTAGCTTGCAAGCATGTGACTGGGTCACAAGGGATCACATATCACGGGAACGAGAAAAGAGTACTTATCGGTAACGAGGTTGAACTAGGTATGCAGAGATAACGACGATCATAACCTCGGATAAGTAAACTATCGTGAGACAAAGGGAAATTGGTATCGTATGTAAGTGGTTCATTCGATCGCAAAGTAATCGTAGAAATATGTGGGAGCCATATGAATTTCCAGATTCCTCTATTGGTTATTGTTCGGAGAAGTGTCTCGATCATGTCCGCATAATTCACGAACCGTAGGGAGACACACTTAAGGATTCGGCGTTGTTTGAGTAGTTATGGTATTGTGAGAAAGATACGGAATGTTGTTCGAGTCTCGGATGGGATCCGGATATCACGAGGTGATCCGAATGGTCCGGAAAATAAGATTCATATAAGGAAAGTCCTGCTTTGAGTTCGGAAATGATTCCGTGTTTTCATCGGGAATGTTCTAGAAGGTTCGAATGTCCGACTCGGGGAGAGGTACATGAATGTGTCATTACATATTGGAATGATTGCATCATGTACTAAGTGTTCTCGCTGTTCCAAATAAAGGATTAAATTGAATCCTAAAACTGAAAAGTCAAATGGCCAGTTTGAAAGTCAAACGGCTAAAACAGGAAACTCAGGGAAACAAGCAAGAGGAGGTTGAAACCGACTTGGGGGAGGAGTCCCTCCTCTGCAAGCCGGCGCGCCACCCAAGGCCGACTTGGGGAGGGACTACCTCCCCTTGGCCGCCCCTCCCACCTATAAAAGGAGGGGCAGGGCCTCCTCCTCTACACACACAAGTTCCTATCCTCTAATCTAAATCCTAGCCCTAGACTCCGGTTTAGAGCTGCTTTGGTTTATAGCTTCTAATTGCACTAGCCTTAGGATTAGAGCCTTCTAATTGGTGTGTCTAAACCCTAGACCACTAATAGCTCTCTCTCATACTCCACCATACTCGCTCCGGCTTAAGGCGAAGCCTCATGATCACCCTCTACTTCCTACATCACTGCCTTTGCCTTCTAATCGCGAGGAGAGTGCTACAACCTCCATTGCCTTTGGAACAAGGGAGAGGAAGGTCTTCGTCGAAAATCGAACGGTGACCGATCATGGAAGCGCTGCTTAACGCAGCGCCGAAGGATCGCTCACGCGATCTTGAGATCGAAGAGTACGACTACATCACCCACGAGAATCGCTCGTTAACCGCTTTGGAATCTTCGAGGGTAAGTTATTCCATCGACTGCTGCTACAATCTAGTAGATAGATCTTGGCTTGTTTGTTTGTATGCGATAGAAAATTTTTGTTTTCCATGCTATGAACCCCTACGTGGTATCGAGCCGTGTCTATATGTAGATCTGTTGCACGAGTAGAACACAATGGTCATTGTGGGCGTTGATGCTTTTATTGTCGATTGCTTCTTGTGTACTTTGCATCTTGCGGTATGTTGGGATGAAGGCCCGCTAACCTTACATGACATCGTTCATGAGACTTGTTCCACGCTCGACATGCAACTTGTATTGCATAAGTGGCTTTATGCCTGCTTTCTCCTAGCATAGTTAAGATCCAATTTACAACGGTGATTAACAATACTAGTATCAATGTTGTGGTTCATGTTCGTAAGTTAGAACGACACTTATTAATGCACCCAAACCACGTAAAACATGCAAAGAAAGTAGAGGCGCCTAACTTTGTTTTGCGGTGTGCAATGATGTGATATGGCCATGATTGTGATTATATATGATGTATGCAATGTTCCTTATTGTAAGTCGGCAACCGGCAGGAGCCATATGGTTGTCTTTAATTTCTGTTAAGACCCGCGTGTCTATTCAAAGTAGTTGTAATAGTTGAAGCCGGTGGACGACAACTATGGAGCAGCGTCATTGACCTTGATGCAATGCCGGTAATGATGGAGATCATGTTCGTGCTTGAAGATGGAGATCGGAAGCACAAAGAAGAAAGGCCATATCATATCACATATTATGAATTGCATGTGATGTTAATCCTTTATGCATCTTGTATTGCTTAGTAGACGATGGTAGCATTATAAGATGATCCCTCAAGCACACAATTTCAAGTTCCTAAGTGTTCACCCTTAGTATGCACCGTTGCTAAAGCTTGTTGTTTCGAAGCACCACGTGATGATCGGGTGTGTTAGATTCCACAAGTGTATACAACGTAAGCAAGCCAGATTTGCTTATGCAGAAGCTAAGGTTTGATCTTGACGAGCCTAGCATGTACAGACATGGCCTCAGGAACACGGATTACCGAAAGGTAGAGCATGAGTCATATAGTAGATATGATGAACATGTTGATTGTTCGCCATTGAAGCTATATCAACTCTCGTGATGATCGGTTTTGATGTGGTGGATTTGGTTCGTGTGATCACTAAAACAATGTGAGGGATATTGTTTTGAGTGGGAGTTCACCTAGATTAATTTAATTATTAATTAGAACTCAATTTATCATAAACTAAATCAAAGTGAATTTGCATAGTTCTTGTAGTCATTGGCATCTGTTTACCACCTTGCGCTTAGTTATAATTGAGATGATAGAACTATAGAATTCTGGTTAGTTACTTTACGAACTGGTATCGTATTGTTTTGAAGTGTTAATCTAAAGTTTAAAAGTCCTATTGCAAACTTTCAGTAAGTTCCGGTAACTCCATGAAGTTTAATAATTATTATTAAATCAAGAGTAACAATTCCAAGTGTTAGTGTATAAGTATCATGTTTGTTTCCATGATTCTTGATATTCAAAGGATTGTCTTAATATCAAGGTTATCTAGGATCTGAAAGAGTTGTTTCAGAAACCATGATGTGTGGAAGATATTGTGATATCTGAAACAAAGTTTTGGTTGCAACATGATAGAGTATAATATGGCTAAAGTCATGTTCTCATATTTGATGAGAATTTGCAAAAGGTTGGAGACACTAGTTGTCCTAATCGTCCAAAAGGATTTGGAGAGCAACATTATACTCATGATTCACCGTTATAAGCTAAAAGTAGCTTGATCATGGAAAATTCCATGATAAGGGTGAATATTTGATGTAGGTAAAATGTTTACTACACCAAGAGATTACTAAAGAAAGGAATTTGAAAGAACACCAAACACTTGATAATGGTGATCTACTTCAAAGTGCAAGTCCAAAGACATTGGTATTTAACTATACACGCTTTGGACTATGTGTCATATGTATGACTCCACTATTGATGTTGATAGATTCTTTCAAACAGAAAAGGAAATACTGAAAGAGAATCTCATAAATATATGGCAGAAAAGTAAAGACTAGAATTGTTTAGTTTAAGTATATAGATGATATACATGTTATGGCTATATTCTTTGCTTATTAAACAATGTGGTTATTAAGTATTTGATACTGAATTTGTTGGTGTGAATCGTCATACGAAACAACACAATTCATGAACTACAATGGCCTAAGTAACTAGCAAAAGAATATGTGATGATGTTCATCGAGAACAAATAAAGGGTTATTGTGTTGCTCGTTAAACATCAAAAGCTTGCCTTCAAGATTTGTTTTATCAGGTATTATGAGAACAAAAGGGTTGTTCAAATAATTGCCGTAATCCATAAAAGATGGATGATTCACAAATCTCGTTGGAGAAATCACATCCATAAAACTAGTGCTAAAAATGTCGAAAGACAAATTGATTAAAAGATCACTTAGGAAGTGACATCGCCGTTTAAATTATATTGAAAGAAAACATGAAGAAAATCCATATGGATGGAATTTTGGAGTCTATTTGATTTTGATCAAATGACGCTTGAGAAACTTTCCTAGAGATAATTAAAACTTCGTCAGAGGCCAAAAGGAACGAGTGACTAGCTTATTGAACTTGTACATATTGTTGTAAAATCCATTATGTGTAGTCAAGAGCGATGGATTTCAACTTCATATGCTTTCTCCAAAATTTGAGTGAATATATGAATATTTACTTAATAAGGATGAAGTGTGAAATATTTGAAAAGTTCAAAGATTTTCAAGATGAAGTGAAAAATCATTGTAACAAGAATATAAATAGTTTATGATAGGATCATAAAGGAAGATATTTGAGTTACAAGTTTAGCATAATACCTAAGATTTAAGGAATCGTTCCGTGGATTTGCATTTCCCGAAACACCATAAAAGTATGGAGCGTTCGAGATATGTAATTAAACCTTGTTTGACATGGTAAGATCAAAGGTATAATTCATAAAACTGCCATTATGTTTTAAAGATTAAAAGCTTTAGAGACTACCGTTTTTCCACTGAAAAGAGTTCCATCATAATCCGTTGAAATGACACCATATGTTATGGTTTGGGATAAAACCTAAGTTGTCCTTTCTTAAAACATTGGTATTCTTTGCATAAGAAAGATGTTTGCAACCAAAGTCGGATGAACCTGTCTTTGTATGATTATTTCGAATAACTGTTGAGTATTCCTCCATAACACCAGAGACAAAAGTATTTGTCGCTTAGAACGTCAAGTTTCTTTGGGAAGGAATTTTTCGTGAAAAGAAAAGTGGGAGGACAATAGAACTTTGATAAGGTTAAAAGAACCTTAGCTATATGTGCAAAGATGAGCAGCGCCGAAAAGTGTTCCGGAGTTAGCAAACAATGCTCATGGCTCACGTACCTCAAAGGTTGTGGTCACGGAGATCCAAGTTCCTATTGAAACAAGTAGGTCGGATGAACAATCAAATACCAAGATTTGAGAGTTAAATCATTATTTGACAATAATGATCCGACTACGTGCAAAGAAGCGATGATGAGCCCTAACTCCGTCAAATGGCTTGAAGCCATAAAATCCGTGATAGTTCCATACACGAGAAATCAAGTTTTGAACTTGAAGGACCCTCGAGAAAGGTGTAAGACCTTACGCTTGTGCGGATCTATAAAGAAATAGACATGGATGTTTTACATCTATGAAATAGTCGACATGTTGGAAAAGAGTTCACAAAATGTTCAAAGGTTGACTATGACAAGATTTGATCTTTCATAGTGATATTTAGTCTAGACGGATTAATGTAGCAACCACTACATATAATTTGTTATATGGTAGTTGAATAAACAAAACAAGTTCTTCTAATAGAATTGTTACCTAGGACATGTGTATAACACGGTCCATAGGGTTTTGTTAATTCAAAAGGATGCTAAAAGCATATGCAAACTTCAATGGTTAAAGTGAGCATCATGAGTTGGAATCTTCAATGTGATGAAACCTGTTAAAGGTTTAAAAGTTCATCGAGACGATGGGGATGCTTGCATTTGCAAGAAATTAAGTGGGGCGCTAAGACATGTTTCTAAATACATTATGTGGAAGACATATTGTTGATTGGAAATAATGTATCTTTTATTAACACATATTAAGAATTTCATCCGATGAAAGACTTAGGCAAAACCAAATATTTGGCATCAATAGACGCTAACATGGTTGTGCAGTACATAGACGAGATATTGAATGAGTTCAATATAGAAACTACAAGAAAGGTTCTTGTCGCACAGAAAGGATTGAAAGAGTTCAAATGTTGATGATATATTCAAGTGTATTGACATTTGGTAAAGTGAAACAAATAATCAAGTATAGATTGATACTTGATGTATGAAATCACAAAGAGTATTTATATCAATCATAATGTGATATGTACAAATCCAGATATGTCCTATGCTCTAAATGTTGTGAGCATATACCAGAATGATTCGTAAGATGATCATTGGACAATAGTAAGGATATTCTTATGATCTTTTGGAAGAATTGAGTATAATATTTGTAGAAGTGACAAATAGATGGTTAGTTCATTGTAAAAGTACTACATTGATACTAGTTTTGTCACAAAGTACAAATTGAGTTTATCTCAATCTAAACTAAGGGTGGCACAATATAATGGAAAGTGAGTTCCATAATAGATTTGGATGAGTTCCAAAGTTAAGACATTGTGACAGATACTACAACAAAAGGCTAAGTATATGACTGCTATAATAGCAGCTAAAGAGGGCATTTGTGTCAAGTAGTTTGTTATCAAACTAGGTGTAGTTCACAGCGGGATAATACTATGAAGATATATTGTACGACAATATTATCAACATGTTTTAACCCCGAAGAACTAAAGGTCACACCAAAGGACCAAATTTGTACGAAGCCGTCTCATTAGAGAATGAGTGATACGTAGAGACGCAAAGACATGCAATTACACACGGACCTGGAAGATTCAGATCCGGAGATCAGTTGACCACTAGCAATAGTGTACATACAACACCAGAAAGCCATAGGTGTTGAATACACAAAGGTTTGAAACTAGATTATTGACTCTAGTGCAAGTGGGAGACTGTTGGAGATATGCCCAAGAGGCAACAATAAAGTGGTTATTATCATATCTTCACACTTATGATAAATGTTTACATACCATGCTATAATTGTATTAACCGGAAACATTAATACGTGTGTGATTTGTAAACTAAAATAAGAGTCCCTAGTAAAGCCTCTTGTTAAACTAGCTTGTTGGTTAATATATGATCATGGTTTCCTGATCATGAACATAGAGATGTTATTAACAATAGGATATATCGTTAGGAGAATGATATGGTGGACATACTCCTATAGATAAGCGTAGCATAAAGATCAAGTCATTTCAATAGTTCAATTGCTATATGCTTTCTGATACATAGTAACCTAATTCCTTCGACCATGAGATCATGTATATCACCTTTACCGGATGGATGCTTTGATGACATCAAACACCACACCGTATCGGGTGGCTATAAAGGTGGCATTGAGTGTTGGAAAGTATTGGTTGAAACACATGGATCAAGAGTGGGATTTGTCCATCCATATGATGGATAGATATACTCAGGCCCTCTCGGTGGAATGTCATCCAATTAGCTTGCAAGCATGTGACTGGGTCACAAGGGATCACATATCACGGAACGAGAAAAGAGTACTTATCGGACGAGGTTGAACTAGGTATGCGGAGATACCGACGATCATAACCTCGGATAAGTAAACTATCGTGAGACAAAGGGAAATTGGTATCGTATGTAAGTGGTTCATTCGATCAAAGTAATCGTAGAAATATGTGGGAGCCATATGAATTTACAGATTCCTCTATTGGTTATTGTTGAGAAGTGTCTCGATCATGTCCGCATAAATTCACGAACCGTAGGGAGACACACTTAAGGATTCGACGTTGTTTGAGTAGTTATGGTATTATGAGAAAGAGACCGAATGTTGTTCGGTCTCGGATGGGATCCGGATATCACGAGGTGATCCGTAATGGTCCGGAGAATAAGATTCATATAAGGAAAGTCCGTTTGAGTTCGGAAATGATTCCGTGTTTTCATCTGAATGTTCTAGAAGGTTCGGAATGTCGGCACTCCGGGAGGGTACATGAATGTGTCATTACATATTGGAATGATTGCATCATGTACTAAGTGTTCTCGCTGTTCCAAATAAAGGATTAAATTGAATCCTAAAACTAAAGTCAAATGGCAGTTTGAAAGTCAAACGGCTAAAACAGAAACCGGGAAACAAGCAAGAGGAGGTTGAAACCGACTTGGGAGGAGCCCTCCTCTCCAAGCAGCGCCACCAAGGCCGACTTGGGAGGGACTCCCTTGGCCGCCCTCCCACCTATAAAAGGAGGGCAGGGCCTCCTCTACACACACAAGTTCCTATCCTCTAATCTAAATCCTAGCCCTAGACTCCGGTTTAGAGCTGCTTTGGTTTAGAGCTTCTAATTGCACTAGCCTTCGGATTAGAGCCTTCTAATTGGTGTGTCTAAACTCTAGACCACTAATAGCTCTCTCTCATACTCCACCATACTCGCTCCGGCTTAAGGCGAAGCCCTGCGGGATCTCCCTCTACTTCACCACGCCGTTGTCTTTGCCGAATCACGAGAGTGCTACAACCTCCATTTTCTTTGGAACAAGGGATAGGAAGGTCTTCGTCAGTATCGAACGTGTGACCGATCAAGAAGCGCTGCCGAACGCTGCCCGGAAGGATCGTCACGCGATCTTGAGATCGAAAAATACGACTACATCACCCACGAGAATCTCCTCGTTAACCGCTTTGGAATCTTCGAGGGTAAGTTATTCCATCGACTCGTTGCTACAATCTAGTAGATAGATCTTGGCTTGTTTGTTTGTATGCGATAGAAAATTTTTGTTTTCCATGCTACGAACCCCTACAGTGGTATCAGAGCCGTGTCTATATGTAGATCTGTTGCACGAGTAGAACACAATGGTCATTGTGGGCGTTGATGCTTTTATTGTCGATTGCTTCTTGTGTACTTTGCATCTTGCGGTATGTTGGGATGAAGCGGCCCGGGCTAACCTTACATGACATCGTTCATGAGACTTGTTCCACGCTCGACATGCAACTTGTATTGCATAAGTGGCTTTGCGGGTGCCTGTTTCTCCTAGCATAGTTAAGATCCAATTTACAACGGGTGATTAACAATACTAGTATCAATGTTGTGGTTCATGTTCGTAAGTTAGAACGACACTTATTAACAGCCCCAAACCACGTAAAACATGCAAAGAAAGTAGAGGCGTCTAACTTTGTTTTGCAGGGGTGTGCAGTGATGTGATATGGCCATGATTGTGATTATATATGATGTATGCAATGTTCCTTATTGTAAGTCGGCAACCGGCAGGAGCCATATGGTTGTCTTTAATTTCTGTTAAGACCTGCGTGTCTATTCAAAGTAGTTGTAATAGTTGAAGCCGGTGGACGACAACCATGGAGCAGCGTCATTGACCTTGATGCAATGCCGGTAATGATGGAGATCATGTTCGTGCTTGAAGATGGAGATCGGAAGCACAAAGAAGAAAGGCCATATCATATCACATATTATGAATTGCATGTGATGTTAATCCTTTATGCATCTTGTATTTCTTAGTAGATGACGGTAGCATTATAAGATGATCCCTCAAGCACACAATTTCAAGTTCCTAAGTGTTCACCCTTAGTATGCACCGTTGCTAAAGCTTGTTGTTTCGAAGCACCACGTGATGATCGGGTGTGTTAGATTCCACAAGTGTATACAACGTAAGCAAGCCAGATTTGCTTATGCGGAAGCTAAGGTTTGATCTTGACGAGCCTAGCATGTACAGACATGGCCTCAGGAACACGGATTACCGAAAGGTAGAGCATGAGTCATATAGTAGATATGATGAACATGTTGATTGTTCGCCATTGAAGCTATATCAACTCTCGTGATGATCGGTTTTGATGTGGTGGATTTGGTTAGGTGATCACTAAAACAATGTGAGGGATATTGTTTTGAGTGGGAGTTCACCTAGATTAATTTAATTATTAATTAGAACTCAATTTATCATAAACTAAATCAAAGTGAATTTACATAGTTGTTGTAGTCATTGGCATCCGTTTACCACCTTGCGCTTAGTTATAATTGAGATGATAGAACTATAGAATTCTGGTTAGTTACTTTCTGTTGGTATCGTATTGTTTTGAAGTGTTAATCTAAAGTTTAAAAGTCCTATTGCAAACTTTCAGTAAGTTCTGGTTACTCCATGAAGTTTAATAATTAGTATTAAATCAAGAGTAACAATTCCAAGTGTTAGTGTATAAGTATCATGTTTGTTTCCATGATTCTTGATATTCAAAGGATTGTCTTAATATCAAGGTTATCTAGGATCTGAAAGAGTTGTTTCAGAAACCATGATGTGTGGAAGATATTGTGATATCTGAAACGAAGTTTTGGTTGCAACATGATAGAGTATAATATGGCTAAAGTCATGTTCTCATATTTGATGAGAATTTGCAAAAGGTTGGAGACACTAGTTGTCCTAATCGTCCAAAAGGATTTGGAGAGCAACATTATACTCATGATTCACCGTTATAAGCTAAAAGTAGCTTGATCATGGATAATTCCATGATAAGGGTGAATATTTAATGTAGGTAAAATGTTTACTACACCAAGAGATTACTAAAGAAAGGAATTTGAAAGAACACCAAACACTTGATAATGGTGATCTACTTCAAAGTGCAAGTCCAAAGACATTGGTATTTAACTATACACGCTTTGGACTATGTGTCATATGTATGACTCCACTATTGATGTTGATAGATTCTTTCAAACAGAAAAGGAAATACTGAAAGAGAATCTCATAAATATATGGCAGAAAAGTAAAGACTAGAATTGTTTAGTTTAAGTATATAGATGATATACATGTTATGGCTATATTCTTTGCTTATTAAACAATGTGGTTATTAAGTATTTGATACTGAATTTGTTGGTGTGAATCGTCATACGAAACAACACAATTCATGAACTACAATGGCCTAAGTAACTAGCAAAAGAATATGTGATGATGTTTATCGAGAACAAATAAAGGGTTATTGTGTTGCTCGTTAAACATCAAAAGCTTGCCTTCAAGATTTGTTTTATTAGGTATTATGAGAACAAAAGGGTTGTTCAAATAATTGCCGTAATCCATAAAAGATGGATGATTCACAAATCTCGTTGGAGAAATCACATCCATAAAACTAGTGCTAAAAATGTCGAAAGACAAATTGATTAAAAGATCACTTAGGAAGTGACATCATACGTTTAAATTATATTGGAAAGAAAACATGAAGAAAATCCATATGGATGGAATTTTGGAGTCTATTTGATTTTGATCAAATGACGCTTGAGAAACTTTCCTAGAGATAATTAAAACTTCGTTCATAGGCCAAAAGGGAACGAATGACTAGCTTATTGGAACTTGTACATATTGTTGTACGAAATCCATTATGTGTAGTCAAGAGCGATGGATTTTAACTTCATATGCTTTCTCCGAAAATTTGAGTGAATATATGAATATTTACTTAATAAGGATGAAGTGTGAAATATTTGAAAAGTTCAAAGATTTTCAAGATGAAGTGAAAAATCATTGTAACAAGAATATAAATAGTTTATGATAGGATCATAAAGGAAGATATTTGAGTTACAAGTTTAGCATAATACCTAAGATTTAAGGAATCGTTCCGTGGATTTGCATTTCCCAAAACACCATAAAAGTATGGAGCGTTCGAGATATGTAATTAAACCTTGTTTGACATGGTAAGATCAAAGGTATAATTCATAAAACTGTCATTATGTTTTAAAAATTAAAAGCTTTAGAGACTACCGTTTTTCCACTGAAAAGAGCTCCATCATGATATGAACTACAGGTACATGATACGATGCTCATGATTTTTTACCAAAATCATTTTTAGGTTCACAATATGCTATTTTATCAAAAATCCAATGCAAGTTGAGCGAGGCTTTGTCATATTCCAAAGTATACAAAAGATGCGGCATTTAAATATCCAAACAATTCAAAAATGTTAATACAAAATAAAATATGATTTGATCTAATAAAATAGGGTTATATTCCTTTTTAGATGCTTAATATTTCTTATGTTCAAAGTTTTAGGATTTGACTATTTTATTTTTGTTTGAATTGAATAATCAAAATTTATATGTAAGTGTTTTAATCATTTTGAAAATTTTCATCTAAAGTAAATATAAAATATTTTTACATGAATGGATAGATATTATTTTTCTGAAAATTATGATATATTTTTCATATTTTTCTGAGTTGAAATGAAAAAGATATGAATTTTCTAAATTCATATCCTATTTTTTGTATTATAAATGCCCCCACCCCTTTAATGCATGAAATAAATACCCCCCCTTTAACACCGGTTCCAGCCACGAACCGGTGTTAAAGGGGGGTATAAATGCATGCGTTCCTCTTCCTCCCCCCCCCAACCAGATTGATTGAGGGCAAAGAGGAGCAGAGCAGAGCCGCGGCGGAGGAGCAGAGCAGAGCCGCCAGGCTGCCCGACCTTCGCCGTCCGCCGCCGTCATCGTCGCCCGCCACCGCATCCGTGTCGTCCCCCCCCCCCTCGTCCACTCGCGGAGCCACCACCGCTGGCCAAGGCCAAAGAACTCGGGAGGGGCGCCTCCGCTCACTGGAGCCTCAGCCAGCGCCACCACTCGGCCGACCCGTCCTCGCCGGTCTTGCGCCACTCCCATCGACCCCAGTGTACTAGTTATTAATTAGTTATAATTAAGTGTGTAGTTGTTATTAAAATTTTGTTATTGTATTATTAGTTTAGGGTTAGTATTAGTTTAGGGTTAGTATATGTGGATTCGCAATAGATTTTTACTTGTTATTGTATTATTAGTAGTTTAGTGTTAGTATTAGTTTAGGGTTATTAGTTTAGGGTTTATTTAGTTTAGGGTTATTTATTTAGTGTAGTTTAGTGTATTTAGTTTAGGGTTATTTAGTTTATTTTATAGTTAGTATTAGTTTAGGGTCGTCACCTCATTTCTTGCCAAGCGCCATCATGTCGTTAACGTCGCTCCGGTGACCCCTAGGTAGTGACGCCGCCCGTTTTAGGTAGGCCGCATCACGCTAAGGCGAACCCGCTACCTCGCGCGCCCTAGGGTTTGTACCCCTCTCATATGCATCCGGGATTTCGTCGAATTAGGGTTTGGACCCCTTGGAACCCGTTTAAAATGATCAAGCATCCTTAGGGTTTTAATTTCATTTGTGTATTTATTTGTGTATTTTTATATGAATAATATGTATATTTGTGTATGAATCCAAGTCCACTTTAATGTTTATTCTCTTACTCTAGATAATATTTTGTCGTCGACCATCGCCACCATTATGTTGTCGACTCTTTGGTTCCGGCCTGCTCTCGCCCTAGCGCCGCCACCTCTCGTTGTCAATATAGCATTATAATAACCATGCTATGTTAATCAACTTTCATGACAAGTTAATTAGAAGAAGTAAATGTACCCTCGCAATTCAATAGATAAATTACTGATATTTGTGTGATCATATTTTGTTTTAGAAACTATGGATCCACCCAGTAGAAACCTTGAAGATGAAGAAATAATGGAGAACATGATCCATGAGGACACCTTACAATATCTGAACTTGGAGGGACATGATGACAGCTCAAGTAGTCATGGAGAAGATGACGACTCCGGTGAACGCACTTTAGTGATTACAAAGTCTGGCGAGGTATATGCATGGATTAAGCATCTGCTGACTTGCACCGATTGATTTGTATATATGTAAATGTATTAATTAACGCTTCTTTCTTCTTTTAGACCTCTGGATCGACCAGCCAGCAACAATCTTCTTCTACGAAAAAGAGCAAGCGAGGCGCGAGCCATCGGTTGAAAGATCGTGCAAAGTTTACGATCGAAGCAGTCCGTGTTGATGGCAGGACGATGGATCCCAAGAAGGCCGCAGACAAATTTGTACGTCAGGCTAGAGTTCTTGTTAGGGACCAAATCCCAATTATAATTGAAAATTGGAATAATCCAAAGAAGGGCGATGGTACCTTTGTCGATGAAAGATCCAAAGAAACGCTTTGGAATTCGCTGTTGGTAAATTTCACCCTTCCGCGAGAGGAGGATGAAAACAAACTGGTTATAAAGGAAAAGGTCAAAGAGTGGACTCTAAAGAAGATGGCTGATGCTTTCCGCAACTGGAAGACAAAATTGAACAAATTTGTCGAAGCTCGTGAGACTCCTGATTTCGAAGACGGATATTATGCGAAGATAAGACCTCACTGGCCCGAATTTGTGGCATATAAGGAAGGTGCTATAGATAAAAAGAGGTCAGAAACCAATACGCTAAATGCCCAGAAGAAGGAATATCACCAGAGGACGGGGTCCGGTGGCTATATATCTCAGAGGCCTAAGTGGGAGAAAGCTGAGAAGGCCCTGCGCGCTAGAGGGATCACACCCCAGACATATGGGTGGGACCTACGTGCAAAGACTTGGTTCTATGAAATCGGGGCAAGGTTGGACCCAGAAACAGGATTGTGTATCTTTCCAACCCTCCTTGCCAAACCCGTCACTGAACTCATCACGGCATACGAGGAAACAGCCGCCAAGACCTTCCATCCCTATAGAGAGAATGACCAGCTCACACGCGCCATCGGTAAAAAAAGAACCGGACATGCACGAGACATGGGGTATGGCGTGGAAGGATGGGTTTGCCTGGGGCGACTCTTACAGATGATGGCGCAGAAAAGAAAAAAGAGCGCATGAGCGGATGACAGATAGAACATACACTTGTGGCGGCTGCGCAAGTGAATGCACAACAGAGAAGCCGAAGTTACCGGCCCATCTCAGCGGCATGAAGAGCCTGCATTGAAGAAAGGCGTGGCCTTCTTGAAAAGCAGCGTGGCTTCTACAGAGAACGTGCACCCACGCTTGAAATGGCGGGTCCTCGATACCCCATGGATGAGATCACGGAGAGCAAACACGCTGAGCTGCATGTGAGATTAATGGGCTTATCAATTAAGGTGGTTGTCGGCTATGCCTTACCTCCATAGAGTGGAACTTACCACCGCCGACCGATTCCAGATGGCTATGCTATTGTCGGGTGGATGAGGTTGTGAAGGAATATGAGGAAGCACACTTGACCATGATACGGTGAAGGAAACTCAACTCAAATTTGTAGTGAAAACAACCATTTTTGGAAGAAGGAACACATCGTGCTTCCAAATTGAGGTCACTGCACCTTGCCGTCTCATAGCGTCGGCGAGCCGCTTCAGCCATCTCCGCGCTTCAGCCATCTCTCGCGTCGACCATCTCCGCGCTTGACCATCTCTGACGGCAGCCATCTCCGGCCTTGACCATCTCTCAACAGAAGCGAAAGAGCACTGCCACGAAGAGCATCACTAGCACTTCCACAAAGAAATCCGCAGGAGACCGTACGCCAAAGATTTAAAGAAACTACGTCCCGCAACCTTCTGCCAAGCCATTGCCGGTTTTACTATGGAATCGCAGCGACGAGGAGACCAATAGGATCTCGGAAGAAGAGGTCAAGAAATTCTTTGCACCTAGACGGGCCGAGCCAAAGGAGAAAATAGATCCGGCGGTGGTGAAGTTTTACAATAATCTTTTGAAACCTAAAACCCCACTTGTGCCGGACTACGAGCGCCAGATTTTGAAGGGGGTGCAAGGCGTCGTAGGGAGACTGAAAGTAGCAGTCGTGCGGCACCCCAGAAAACAGTTTCCATGTTCGGAGAGCAGGAAAACCAATCATGCGCCCCGCTCCAAGTGTTCGACAGACGGGATGCTCCTCACGTAAATGATTACGAGGCAAAGCTACAAAGAAAGGCCAATGAGATGGGGATGACTTACATTGCATACTTAAACATCATGGGAGACAACTTGCCCAAAGGCGAAGCCAACCCCATACAGCCATGGAAGTATGGGAAGAATCTCGTCAAGAAAAATAAGCTCAAGAATCTACCAACAAAGATGCGAAGATTGCACAAGTGGTACCTTGATTTCTGCAAGACGAGTAAGGAAGAATGGATCACGGCGCATAAAAGAGATCAGATTTTCTTGTGCGGAGACGACGCGATCACCTTCAACATTCAAGACTTGCATTTTCTATTCAATCAGAAGGAACTCGACAAAGCTGCCATCAGCCTTTATTGTGTGTAAGTACTATTTCTTTAATTTCTATCTCATCTCATTCAATTTATTAATTGCATGTATATATATATATATGCTCACCATATATTTATATATATACTATTATGCAGGAAAAAGGTTATGAAATGCATGAAAGGAGGCCCTTTTGACATTGGGTTCGTTGACCCAAATAGAGTTCATGAACAAGTGGTAAGAGACAAAGCAAACAGAAGATTTCTTGCTAAGGTCTTTACTGAGACAACAAACCAAAAGGGAAATACTATTGCCTTACAACTTCTCGTGAGTACTGTTACCCTCTCTTGTACACATTCTGTTTCGGCTTACTCGATGTTAAGTTTAACTGATGATGAGTTATGCGTGCGTAGGTTCCACTTTATTCTGCCAGTCATTCAACCTGACTCAGGAAAAGTCCTTGTCATGGACTCGTTATGAAAGAAAAAGAGCTATGGGCAGACTTTAGAGAGATGCTCTAGAGGTAATTTCAATCATATTATCGCACTAGATCGGCAACTTTCGTGATAATAAGTAATTAATTACTCCTTTATCCATTTTCTTTGCCAGACAGGGTTTGAAAAAGGTTCACGGCCAGGGCCGTGGGTGAATGGTCAGAAGAACTAAAATTTATAGGCCAAAATGTAAGTAATACTAGCTAGCTAGGTCTGCGTATCTCTTTGATTCTGCTTCCAATTCCATTATATCATGCTTTATTGATTATTATTTTGATTAAACTCTCTATTCTCGTAAAGTGCACGCATCAGGTACACGGTAATAACTTATGTGGGTACTATGTTTGCGAGTTCATTCGCAACACGATATGTGCGACGGGCCAAGCCGCACTAGAACAACTTAGAGTAAGTAAACAAAGTACACAACATTATTTTATTACCATCAATTATGTTGAGTTTTATTCTTATATATATTGACCATATTCTTCATATATATTCAGATCGAACGGATGCGGGACCAACTCCTACCATTTGACCGCATACGAGCCATTCAAGAGGAATTGGTGGGGTTCATACTTGATGAGGTCGTCACGCCTGGCGGAGAACTCTTTAGATATCCACCAAAATGAACGTTGTATATATGCTTGAACGTGTTTGTCTTGTACTTGATGCTTCAACGTTTACGGAGAATACCACACAATGACGATGTTTGTGTATAATAATAGTTGCTTAATTATTCATGTATTCGTATGTGCCGATGACGATGTATGTGTATACCGCTCCCGATCGATTCCCCCTCCTCGTCCCCGCCATGGTAAATACGCCTTGAACGGGGCAGAGATTTAGGCCGTTTTCCTGCCGCGGCAGAGATTTATCTCTTTTTCCTGTCGTGGCACAGAACCTGGGCCTGAGCGCTGCGGCAGCCCCACGTGTGCCACCCTTTAACACCGGTTCGTATAAGAACCGGTGTTAAGGGGGGGTCTCTAACACCGAAAACGCAATAGCGTTCTATAACCGGTGTTAGAGGGTCCTCCAAACCGGTGTTAGAGGGATACTTGTGCACTAGTGTCTGCTAGTGTTTTGGAGTATTTTTATAGGTGGTCCTGGATAAGGGGTTTTGGGACTATATTTATTTACAGATTTTTAAATTGCATGCTTATGTTTATAGTCGTCGTTAGATGGTCTATTGATTTCTTAATCCGCTTCAGACTTAGGGCCGGAAACCAACCTTTTTAGCGTTGTATAGGAGCGACAACTACTATCTGGCCTTTATAGGAGCGACAACTACTATAGGAGCGTTGTATAGTAAAAAAGGGAAAAAGAAAACAACAATGAAAACAGAAGAAACAAAAAAAAGTCACCCACTAAATGGGCCAGGCCATGGGGGGTTAAATGTTTTCCCGGAGCGTCCGGAGACTAGACCTCCAAGCCTTATCTAACTTGGGCCTATTTCCGTTTCAAAGTACCCAACTTCAACTCTGATCCGAAACCGTCTCCAAATACTCTTGGCCGGCGAGCAGTCCGAATCGTCCAAGACTTGCTCCTCGTTCCAATATAAATCGCCAACAACAACCTGCACAGTGCAGCAGCAGAACACTACAAAGTGGCGTTTCTAGCATGCACGCGAGATACCGTGCAGGCATCTACCACTCGTTGTTGCATGGAGATTAACACATGATGGAACCTTTGCATGCAGGCTACACTGTCCCATAGTACCTCTTACTTTTTTACTAGATGGATTTAATTTCTAGTTCTGAACTTAAAAGAGCCATATCTATTAAAATATATATCAGATTAAAAATCCGTTTGAATATAATGTATTTCTTTCGACGAAATCTTTTGAACAAGCGTAAAAAGGGCTCATTTTAGAAAAAAATTAAAATTTTAGTTTGAAACACATTGAAATATTATGATGCACAATGAAACTCGATAAAAAGTATATATTCAAAGAACTGTGTCTCTAAAATTAAATCTAGATTAATTTTCCAAATAATTTTTAACTATGTGAATCAAGTTCAAAACGGAGTAAAACAAAATGTTTAGAAGAAAATTTTCACAAAATTTTACCAAGTTCCATTAGTTAATTTTCAAAAAATGACAAAAAATAGTCGATATTGGTCTTATTTTGAAGTTCTCTTTACCAGAAACTTAAAAATCCAAACAGTTTATAAATTAAGCTTGTGGTTCAAAAGATATGGAAGTTTTTAGATTAAAACTAGATGTACTAGTGTAAAGTAAAGAGAATCTAACTAGTGAAAAAGGCAAGAGAGAGAAGGTGGGACATGCACGGGATATCCCGTGCACGCTAGAAGAGCATTTTCGTCCAACGGGACCGATGACGGTACCGGAGCCGGCCGCGGCGCTCCCCGACGACGTCCTCGTGGAGATCCTCCGACGCCTGGCGCCTCTCGTCCTGGCCGCGTCCTCGTGGACACCCGCCTGCGCGGCCACCTGCTGTCGCGCTCGGTGCGCGGCATCTTCATCAACTACGCCGGGCATGGCCTCTCGGAGTTCTTCTCCCGCCCCTCGACGGGCCCGGCGATCTGCGGAGGGCTCTACTTCCTACCCAGCGTGGGCGTGAAGGTCGCGGACCACTGCGACGGGCTCCTGCTCTGCCGCGACACGGAGCGCGACTACGTCGTCAACCCGGCCACGCGGCGGTGGGCGCGTCTGCCCCGCCGCCCGCCGCCGCACGTGCCGGGGTTCGGCCAGAGCGCCTACCTCGCGTTCGAGCACGCCGCGTCGCCGCACTACGAGGTTTTCCTGATCCCGCGCCTGCCGGGCGCCGGCCAGTCGGACTCGGACTCGGACGACAAGGCGTTACTCCGATCGGCAGAGTGGCCTCCTGCGGCGTACGTGCTGCACGTGTTCTCGTCCATGGATGGTCGGTGGAAAGAGAAGACCTTCCTTCGTGAAGGGGAGGCCGCAGGAACCGTTGGCGACATGGATTCAGATATATCGTACCATCAGTACCACGCCGTCTACCAGGGAAGCGCCCTCTACATCCATTGCCAACATGGCTATCTTACGAGGTACTGCATACTTCACTCCTCTCTTACATCGTCACTCTCCTCTAACAAAAATACGATTCACTCATGTTGTTACCAACTTGTTTTATTTATCCGACTAACTAACTATGTACATTTTACAGAATGTCCTTGTCAGATCACACGTACAAAGTAATCAGACTGCCAGGAGCGGATGAAGTGACGACAGGCTATCCCAACTACCATCTGGGGAAATCTCTGGGAGGGGTCTACTGCGCAAAAAACGATGACCAGAACAGGCTCCAGCTCTGGCACCTCAACGAATCGCGCGATCAAACAGAATGGATTTCAAGACACGACATCGATCTCGAGAGCTTCTTACACAAGTTCCACGCGCATATCTGCCGCAAGAGGTTCAATGAGGGCCAAAATGCTCATCAAATGCGCGGACCATGGATACTGCAGGATGTCAACTACCGAAAGCAGATGGAGGGGCACCGTAATCTCGGCAGGAACAGAAAGTACGGAGCAGTGGAAGAGAAACATGACTGGAACTCCGACGAGGATGACGTTCTCCACATCGAAGACGATGCCACGGAATGGAACTACGACAGAGGTTACCAGTTCCTTGGCTTCCATCCTTATAAGGAGGTCGTCTATCTGGAAATGTCGATGGGGAGAGGGGTGGCCTATGACTGGAACGGCTCGAAGTTTCAGGACTTGGGCAGTGTGGAACCGGAGGATCACCATTACGTCCAAGAAGGGACGCACGCAGCTTTCCCCTACACGCCTTGCTGGATGGGCCAGTTTCCTGGGAACGAACTGGAATGTCTGCTTGAAGATGAGGAGATGGCTAGGAAAGAATCGGAACTGGAAGCTCAAATTGAAGATCCCGGCAACTTTACCTGTGTCGATGAGTACGAGATGCGCAAGTTCAGTGGCCGCGGCAAGAGGGTCAAGGATTCTGCTGCCAAGATTCGTCGAAGACACCGCATTGCGGCTTGGTAGGAACCTACCTTCACCGACATGAAGTCCAATGCTACCAACTTGGCAAGTTCGGCCTTGGTAAGGTCACCACCAAGGAACTCGTCACTGGCATCCCTCGGTCCAGGCCGCTTGATTGGTTTCGTAGAAACAAAGATGCCCAGCCCAGATGTGCGCCAATGAACCGGAGGGTCTCTCCTCTATCTCGCATCTACCTCCTTTTCTCCCATGACCCAGCAGCTTGCCATGAACTTGTTGTTTTGTCTTCATTTTGACTATATGCATGAGCTTGTCATGCTTGTTGTGGATGGTCACTATGTGAACTTGTCGTGGCTTTGTGACATGTATATGATGATATGTTAACTTTGTGATGTATTTGATGATGATATGTGTGTCTATGCAAGTGAATTTGATGATGATGTGTGTGTGTGTGTGTGTGTGTCGAAGCATATGGGTTTGATGATGATATATATACGTGTAGTATGTGGAACTGTGAGCAGCCAAATATATACTGTATATGCATATGTGAAATTTTAAAACTGCAGGGATGACACAAAACAAATAAAAAACAGTGGCATCCAGGAGGTCTTGGGTCTCGTTTTCCATATAAACTATACCAACTCTCTTCTTCTATTAAGAAAATGCAGGAGCTCCAACAAGGTATCGTCGGAAAGATAGACGCCTATTCAGAAGCATCTCTCCCATAAAGAGCCGACCACAGAGCCGGCATGGAGGATGTGATCATACTCGCGTTGCACAAATTAAAAAGAGAACTGTCTTACATATGTGAGATTGCCTTGACCCTCTACGTTTCCACTCTGCTTCTTCGATCACAAAGGCCAAATACTAAACGCAGAAGGCATCTGCATCATCACGAGAGCCTTGTTTTCTTAAAGCAAAACCACCCTAGTTGTTCATCTCAAATGGGAACAAAAATCATGGATTAGCAATCTACTCCCTCAGTCTCAAAATAAATATCACAAATTTGTCTAAATTTAGATGTATCTATATGCTAAATAGTGTCGAGAAACATCCAAATTTAGACAAATATGAAACATCTATATTTTTAGACGGAGGGAGTAATATATGAGGGCAGATTAAGTTATGCATCCAGGAAACATCAACAAAAAGGACATCATATCTATTTGCTCTTGCATTGAAAATTAAAGCAAATTTGTTTAGGGAACTACACCCTGAAGCTCCGGAAAGAAACGGTACGACTCGTTATCATATCCTCAACTCAAATCTCATCTTCCACAGAACGCGGCTATTTGTATCAGTCAAAAATTTGCACAGTATTATTTTCCAGACAAGCACAAAGCACTTAGCAGTGAAGGACGGCCCTGGAGTTATATGTCGAGGAGGAACCTCCGTGGGTCTTCGACCAAGTCCTTGATGCGGCGCAGGAAGTAGACCGCTTCTCTGCCATCAATCAGCCTGTGGTCATATGTCAGCGCAAGGTACATCATCGGCCTCGCGAGGATGTTGCCATCCACCACCACAGGGCGTTGCACAATGGAATGCATCCCAAGAATCGCTGACTGCAATAGACAGGGCATTGTGCTATGGATGAATATCTGCTATGAAATATATCCAGGTGATACTGCAGAGCATCAGAAAAGAAAGCAGCGGTACCTGCGGGGGGTTGATGATAGGGGTGCTAATAAGGCTTCCATAGACACCACCATTGGAGATGGTGAATGTTCCTCCTGCCATCTCATCAATTGACAGAGCTCCCTCAGTAGCCTTCTTTGCAAGGTTGTTTATCCCTTTCTCTATGTCAGCAAAGTTCATTGTATCAGCATCACGGATAACAGGCACCACAAGACCCTGAAAAAATACAAGATTTGCATTACACGTGAGATAATACTCCTAAAAGTGAGGTATGCAGCATGTTGACACCAATATGTTATTATATTACTATTACCTTGGAAGTGCCAACAGCAACACTAACGTCAACATAGTCTCTGTATATGATGTCATCGCCGTCAATGACAGCATTCACGATTGGCTGGTTCTGCAGTCCAGAAACAGCCGCCTGCAAAAGCCAAACAGAATCAGCAAATAATCTACTCCCTCTATCGCGAATTAGATGTCGCATGATCAGCATATAACCTACTCCCTCTATCCCGAATTAGATGTTGCATGTATCTATACACTAAAATGTGTCTAGATACATAGATTCTAGACAAATATGTGACATCTAATTCGGGACGGAGGGAGCAATAATAATCACCAAGCAATAGTTTGGCAATCCATAACACTGGACAGTACCTTTACAAAGCAAGACATCAGACCCAACTTCACACCATGCTTCTTGACAAATTCATCTTTATAATCAGACCGTAGCTTCATCAAATTGGTCCTGCATCATAATACCAAGAGTAAAGGAGTGATAAACGATAATGAAGTCTACAAATCCAAGTTATTTTCATAACAGCAAACGGTGAAAAATAAAAGGATTGGTTAAATTTTTATATAAGAAAAGATGAGCAGATGCTGAATCACATACTGACACCGCATTATTAAAAATACAATAAAAGAGTATTGGTTTTGGTCAGGAATACTAGTATAATTTCTGTGAGCGCCAGTATATAATCCATTACGTACTGACATGTGTATTGTTATACTGTTACAGTGGATGGTACATATAGCGACATGCACTCTAACATAGTCTAGTTAAATCCTTAAAAGTACTCAAAATATATGCCGAATCACATACTGATACCACATTATATACTAAATACAATAGACAAGTATTGGTTTGGTCCGGAATGCTAGTTAATTTCTGTGAGTGCCAGTATATATAAACCATTATATACTGACATTTGTATTGTCATACTGTTACAGTGGATGGCACTAATCATATAGCGACATGCAGTCTAACATAGTCTAGTTAAATCCTTAGAAGTCCTCAAAATATGCTAGATGGGACCAAATGTTACCAGCTCACCATGTACAAATAGTTGTGCAGTGAAGCATGCATATTGTAAGGGTAACAATAAAAAACAAGACAAGCAAAAAATAGCACCACTGGAACTAATGTTGAGTAAGAAAGAAAAAGGATTACCAACACACTTACATGTCAACTTCATTGAATGTGGTCAGCATTGCAAATGTGTTCTGGGAATCCTTCAAACGGTTGGCAATACGCTTCCTGAGCCTTGGCATTGGTACCTGCAGGTATCATCATGGTGATTATCATGTACAAAAATATTAGAAATTCCGCTAAAACTTATCCGGTGCAACTTAACGTTATTGAAGATCAGACTTACCCGCCGCTCTCGTTCTTTTGGAGGGAGCTGTGGTTCTGTAGGGGAGGTTTTTGAAGGAGTTGGTTTTGGTGCTTGCTTCTTTGGAGGTTCTACTTTCGCCGGTTTCGCTTCTGCTTTTGGTGATTTGTCTTCAACCTTTGCTGGAGGTGATTCTTTTTGGGTCGCCTCCTCAGATGGGGCAACATGTGTTTCAGCCGGTGCTGCAGACTTCGATACAATAGCAACTATGGTGCCTGGAGTAACTGTATCGCCTTCACTCGCAATATACTGAAAAACAATGACATTAAGAAAATTAGCATTCTGCCACAGTTCCGGTAGAGGCAAACCATGATAAGAAGAACAAATGTAAGTTAAGAAGAGAAAAGGGATACACCTTTTCAATAACACCAGCTTCAGGACTAGAAACATCTATGGTGACCTGGAATACAGAAGGAAGAACTATGTTTAATATTGCACAAGAACTCACTTATTCAGATTAGAATCAAAAGTGATTTAACGACACCAATACCTTATCAGTTTCAATCTGCGCTATGGCCTCATCAGCCTCAACTCTGTCTCCAGGTTCTGTATTGAAGAGTTAACAGAAGAATATGAATGACCTTCAAACCCGCCAACCCACCCACGCACACAAAAACACACACAGTGAGAGAGAGCATACTCTTTAAGAAGGTAGCAAGAGTTCCATCAGTTACAGATTCACCCATGAAAGGTACAACAGCTTCAAACTTGTCTCCTACAGAAGATACAACAAGAATAAAGCACATCACCAGGAGTAATTATACAGTGTTGAAACATAACCAAAAAGTTTGCTTTAATTACCACTGTCTGATGCAAATGACCTACTCCAGAGTTGGTAAGGAGAGGCATTTGGGAAGTAGTACCTTCTACCAAATTTAACAACAAACATTAGTCATTATGCATGTATCGACAGGACAAAACATATAATAACTCCTAGAATTACGAGAATAAATGATGAAGGCATGAAAAAACGTCTCCATGGAATACAATTAAGTACGTAGTTTGATAGTCACCTTGTCAGCTTTGAGCTTTGGGGACCAGCTGGAATAAGACCTGAGGAGAGTACATATATATTAGAGATATTGTACTAAACCAGTGATCAAAATAAAATGGCAGTTGTTCAGCTAATAACCTGAAAGCTGACTGCTGTAGTTTCTGACATGTGTATAGCTCCTCAGCAGGCCTAGTGTCTGCAAGTAAATTAGAATGATGAGCAAGGGAAGATAAAATAAAAGGAAGTAATCCATGTACTCGTATACTCGGCAAATACATGTACCAAATAAAACAAAACATCATGTATATGCTGTACTGCTACACATAAAAAATGAAGAAAAGGCAAAATAGTAAGCTCCTGGGGTTATTACTGGCAAGCAAAATTATGTCATTATGAGCATCACAACTGAGAGTCTAGGTCTTGTCAAATGCACCCTAACTATTAGATCTTAGCAAAACATAAAATGGGACAGGTACAAGTTACATTCCATAGAACAGATTGTACTAAACAGGTATGGCTAAGGTATGAGAAATGCAGTGTAACTGTGTAAGCATGAGTGAAGAATAACTAGAAACCTAACAGCCAATCTAGGCATCCATTGCTCGTTCGTTGCATTCCATGACAAAACAAAGAAAAATAGTTCATATTCGCTGTCAATGACCAGACAAAGTAAGCAATCCTGCCCAAATTACTCAAGGGTGTGCCACCAATTCCAGGTCCTCCACTGTACACAAACATATAAAAGGGGGAAACCAGCCAGAGCATGCCCAGGGACCCTAATCTGTGCAGAGACACCCAATCGCGCCGAGCGCAGTGCATCTCGCAGACCTCGCTGTCGACCCATCGGCGCAACCTCACGCTCGATGCGAGACAGCAGTCTCCCCCCGAAATCGAATCGGAGATCCCCAATCGCCCGAGGAGACCAGCCCGTGGAAACACGCCGAACGAATCGGACCCACATCGCATCGAACCACCGAACCAAACCTTGCAAACCCTATATCCTCTTTTCCGGGAATCGCAGAATCTATCACACGCGCAGCCCATGGCAAATCAATCACGGAGTGGTACAGGTAGGGGAGACGGGCGGGGAGAGTGGGGACTTACGGGGCCGTGGCGGCGGAGGAGGCGAGAGGCGATGCGGGACGCCATTTCGCCGGCGGCGGCGGTGGTGGTGGGCGGGCTGTCGTGGGGAAGAAGAAAGGGCGGAGCACCGTCGCTGGCTGCGAATGAGGGATTTGGTTCCCCCTTCGATTCGTCCTCTCTGACCTGCGGACCGAGGGTAGGAAGGTGTAGTAATGCAACCTTCTCGGAAAGGAAGGGAAAACGCTTCTCCTGTCCCCACCAGTCAGCGACCGCGGGTGGCCCACCACTACATTTCTTAGGGATGGCCCGCCACTGCTTAGCTGTGACACCGGACGAGATATTCGGTGCTTCCGTGCCACGTGGCTACTAGTAGGCGACTAGTAAAAAGGTACTGTAGTAATAATTCCGTTCCATTTTATATTCATCCATTCATTATAATTCACTAGCAAAAGTGTCTGTGCGTTGCATCGGAAAGACCGATCCTACATGAAAAAAAAATTATCTTGCCTCATGACAGCTGTCTCGTTTTGGACATTTTTCTTATCTATGTCGAATTACATTTTTATTATCTTGGATGAAACTATTTACACGGTATGAAGCTATGCTACAAATTAGAAATTTCATGTAAAAGGAGATATGTATTTAGCTCGTCGCCCACGACCTCACCTACCATCAGCACTGGCGTGCCGCCATCTGCATGATGCCAAGCCGCATAGGTGCGTCAGGGCACACTCATTACTTCTCATCCGTGTCATGATGTCAAACAATGCCACATCAGGCTTTAGATTCGTTTTGAAATATAGTTTCACGGTATACCGATTTGACGGGAGTGTTTTCGTTGTTCATCAACTCCACGAAGGCACAATCGTCAATCCTAGCAATAGCGTTATCAACAACAACAAATAGCAATCAACGAGATTCTGATAACCAAAAGATTCAGAGCATAAGTATACACGGCAAGCTATCGGCAGTAGAAGCGCACCAATATATCTTCTCCTCCCTTCTCCCTATCTTCTCCTCCCTCCCGTCCATCGAGCTCCACATGGCGGAGGTACGTGATCTGTTCAACTTCTGTCGGGCAGCAGCACCTCATCCTGTTGATCTTAGATTGGCAGTGAACAGGAAGGAAGGACAGTGGCCATAGGTCGTCGAGGTCTCCAGAGCACGACTGGAGCACACACACATCAAGGAGGAGGGAGGGAGGCCATGGAACGTGTCGATCTTGTCGGCGATCTGGTAGGCACCGCCGCAATGGCCGCTCGACACGGATGCCACTGCTGCGCTTTCTCGGATGCCAATGCAGAACCGCGATGTAAGAGCTCGGATGGCAAGCAGCAGCGCCTCATCTTGTCGATCTTGTACCGGCGGCGAATGGCAAGCAGCAGCGCCTCATTTTGTCAATCTTGACACGAATTCCATTATCTGTCCCTTGAGCATCGGGTGGTAGGGGTCCAAGGACCAAGAAATTTGCCACCCCATTACTTCTGTTTACATCTATTTGATCCACATTTGTTTGTTTGCTTCCTGCACCTTATTCATCAGCAGTCCTAGTCCTATCCGGTTGTCCTGCTTCCTCTTGAGCAATACTACTCTTTTTTTCATTTTCTGCCTTGGCGCCACGATCCTCCTGAGTGTGTTTCCACACCGCAACTTCCTCCTCCCGACCAAGATCCTGTCCCCGAAGCTCAAATCAACTGTAAAAACAACCAACAAAAGTAAACACCATGCCAGGTCGAATTCGAACCTGTAGTAAGCTGTGTAGCCTCACTCGTGACACCCTCCTCTGGCGCCGCCACCATGCGCCTCACGACCCCTAGCTCCGGCTCCCGGCTGGCATGACCGCTACGTCCACCTCTAGTGCCGGCTGCTGCTGCTCGCACTCGGCCCGCCCATCATCCTGACCGCCGACGAAGGAAAGAGGAAGGCCTGAGAGGGAGCCAGAGGAGGTCAGGGCAGGGGTTCTGGGTCTGGGCAACTGCTGTTCCACGGCCAGGCCGTCGGGGCCCAAAGCGCGGGCGATCAATTGGCGCAAGCCGGAAAAAAAAAGAAAATAACGCTTTGGTGGCACTGGTGCATAATATGTGATTTAGTGGGAGGGTAAAGCCGTCTAAAAAAGTGTAGGTACTACAAGAAACACTCCTTCCTTTATTATTAGGTATAGATGTATCGTTCTAACAAAAATGGATTTCAAACAATTGTATTATGATTTTTTTAATAAAGGAAATAGTTTCCCTAGTTTTATTAACAAAACCAATGCTCTATCATTATACGTAAAAAACAGAAAAATAAATCAGATTGTGCTTGGAGGAAAACTACTATTGGGATTTGAGTATTTTACAATGGAGAATCAGCTTTGTCTTACTAATCCCTACCTTGAGAGTTTATAAATACATACACCGAAAAATCTCGTCATTCAGCCCCAAAAAAGTCATCTTTGTCTCTTTTGGTGTGTCGACCTGGATCAATTTTGGACTTCATTATGTGCGACATGGTAGTACATGCATGGTGTATCCAGATCTATCGTGTATTCTTCATATTGTTGGTTTGTTTATGTTTGTATAAGTAGCATGAAAATACATCAAAAGGGCACTAGGCGGAGATTGCAACACAGTTAAGCATGTACAACCCACCAGCACATATTATGGGTCATCTCGTCACCCAAATTAACTGCAATTCTGAAAAAACATAAGAAAAAGGATGGATCATGTCCCAGTATGGTGAACCTCATACTCTGGCTATGCAAGAGGGGGGCACTGCATATAATGCTCATTATTATACAACTATGACGTCATGGAGCCATATAAAGCTCTATGTTTTCACATGTCAAAGAAAAAGCTTTATGTTTCCAAACAGTGGCAAGCCTTCACAAGGGCGAACCCGGGTCGTTCCCCCACACCCACCCCATGGTCCATGAAGAAACCGCCTACATTTTACAAGTATTTGTATCATTTGTCAATTAAAAGTTAGTCGAAAGCTCATTTTTAGACCTACCCCATCCCTCCCCCCTGAAGGGTTTCGCGGCATAGTAAATCAAAATTTTCTACGGAGCGAACAGAGGGAAAGCCAAGATCTAATCTAGGAGATGCAATCAACGAGAGAGATTGGATTAGATCTTCATAACTTTGAAGATTCATGCAATGAACGTTAAACGGAACGTGGGTGATGTAGTCGTACTCGCTTCTCCTCTCGCGATCCGATCCGATCTAGCACCACAAGTGGCGGTGCCTCCGTGAGATGCACACGCAAAGACTCGACGTCTCCTCCTTCCTCGGACCAGCGAGTATGGTGGAGATAGATTGGATCTACAACACGGCGTGGTGTATATGGTGGAGAATTTCATGCAGGCTTCGCCTACAAGTCGGGAGGAGAGAGGAAGGTAGCAAAGGCTGTGGCTTGAGGAAGGTGTGTAGTAGGGGGAGGCGACCACCCTCTATATATAGAGGGGGCGCCAACCCTTGCCCTCCTCCTAGCCTATCTCTAGTTTAAACAATTTAAACTCTCCCTTATCTAGAAATCCTATCTCTAGTTTAAACGATTTAAACTCTCCCTTATCTAGAAATCCTATCTCTAGTTTAAACGAGTTTAAACTTATCTAGGATCGGTGGGCCCTATGGGGCCTTGTACCCAATGCGGCAGGACACTCCCTCATAGGCCCATGCCCCTCCCGGAAGGTGGGGCCACGTTGGTCCCCTTCCGAAGGTTCTAGAAGCTTCCTACAATACCGATTAACCGGAACAATTCAACTCCAAAACTGCACGCCTTATATGAATCTTATTCTCCGGACCATTCCGAACCTCTCGTGATATCCGGATCCCATCCGAGACTCGAACAAAAATCATAAACCAATTATCCAATCTATCCTAGCGTAAGACACGTTAAGTGTGTGACCTGCGGGTTCGAGAATATGCGCATGATCTTCTATCAATAATCAACGGGGTCAGGCACCCATATTGAATCCACACATTCATCGATGATCCGATGAACCACGATGCCGATTCAATCAATCCCATATATATATTCCCTTCGTCTCGCGATATTTTACTTGCTCGAGATTCGATCGCGGTATCGCCATACCTAGTTCAATCTCGCTCACGGCAAGTACTTTACTCGTTCCGTAATCCGATATCACTTTGTGATTAACTCCTTAACCACATGCTTGCAAGCGGTGTTGATATCGACACCGAGTGGGCCCAAGTATATCTCCGACTTGGGAGGGACAAATTCCATCTCGATACATACAACCCAAATGATACTTTCCGATCACGAGAGACACCTTTATGATCACCCTCTCATAGGATGACGTTTGATGACCTCAAAGCTTTCTTCCGATACCAGGAGTTGCATTATCTCATGGTCTAAGGAATACAATATTTGACATAGGAAAAGCTTCGCAAAGACGAACATGATGACACGATCTAATTGCTCTGCTTTGTTTGGGTCTATCCACCATATCATTCTCCCAATGATATGATCTCATTATCAATTGACAACTCATGTCTATGGTTAGGAAACCTTAACCATCATTGATCAATGAGCTAGTCCATAGAGGCGTACTAGGGACACGGTGTTGTTCACAAACCACACAAGTATTAAAGTTTCCGCTTAATACAATTCTAGCATGGAATATAAACTTTATCATGAACAAGAATTATAATAATAACATCTTTATTATTGCCTCTAGGGCATAATTCCAACACCCCCCCCCACACACCCCCCGATATCGGCCCAAGGTTCCTAGATAACATTTTCACGACTAACCTTGCCAAATCTTGGTCGTAAAAGATGTGGTAAAATAGCTATCACATGTATGCCAAGAAAGTGTATGGCTAAAATGGTGTGGCAGGCCATAAGTGTGACAACAAGCTAAACACATGTCAAAGGTAATGTAGCATGCTTTCGTGAAAAATAGTAATGTAGCATGAACTATAAATACATGTGGCATCCTTAGGCTCTAAACCTAATATGCCCTTGGAAAACAAAGAAACAAAACTAGAGGCTACCAAGGTAGAGTAAATTTGGTTTATGCCCTTGCTAGCCCGACCAAATTCATTGTGACGGAATCCGCTGTCCCTAGATTGTCCATGAACTGGCAAAGAATACTCCACATCTTACAGAATGGGTTTGGTTAACTAAAAGATTGGAGGTCAACCAAACAACAGCCAAAGGGCATGGCCGTACCAACTTTTCTGTAAGGACAACATTGACTCAAAACCTAACATACACGTAAAGACTCCAAACATAGATAGGAGATGTTCTCATATAGTCCTAGGCCTGCGGGCTGCGTCCATGTTTTTTTAACATGAGAAAGACATCAAAGGGTTCGGAATTTGTGGGTGGCTGTCAAAAAGAGGAGGAATGATATGTTTCTTATGGTCAAAAAGCTAGAGATTTTTATGGGACAGAAGAACCTAGCCATTAATCGATTTACTTTATTGCACTATTCTTTAGCCCAGAAATAATTCATGCTAGAAAGAGAGCATATTTCCTAGAGGTCAAATGTGGAGCTCCATGTGTTATACTCAGTGAGCCCACTTGCCTGTTTACGTGGTGAGACGTATTTTTTAATCATAATATAATATGATGTAACCATTGAATCAACAATGGTATGTTTTCACGGTCATACTTATTGAGTCAAGATGTTCAATACTGAATTATATTTAAATACATACTAAGGTGATACCTTTTCGAGATTATTTGTCTAAGGCGCATGTTATTTGGGTCAGAAGCACAAACGGTAGTGGTAGGCACATCCAAAGATGTTGTTTTTGAGAATTCTGATGTTGGTTTGAAGATTGGATATTTCTACCTATGGCCACAATTCTATAGCTGATTTTATGTTGCAGATTAAAGAGAGATTAAAAAACCAGCAGAATATGTCAAAAGGGGCACATTTTAAGCAAATTCGATTGCAAAACAAATAAGAAATGTTTGCCACATTAAAACATGTGCAAATCATGCCCATGATCCATGCATTTCTAGAACAGTTATGCTATTATGCACGAGAGAGAAGAGCAAAAGTAGTTAGCTTTGCTGCATATATTTTTTCATGAAAGTCGGAGTTTGCAAAGTATAACGAGTATATAGAAAAAGTAATCTACAATATCAAGAAAACTGCTAGTTTACACATGAGCTCCACTGCTCTCTTTTTTTTTTAAAAAAAATGAGAAATGTTATTTCTAGGTATCTATAAGTATTGAAAAATATATGGAGAACTACCTATACCCATGGAAATGATTAAAAGAAGTAGGACATTGGCAATTTTACTCGCACTTCTTATTTGGATTCTTGTGGTCATGCCTAAACAACTTTGTTGAAAGAATGGCGTATGCGCTATTCTTAGAGAGAGAGAATATATGCAATGGTCACTAAGGTCATGGTGCAATCGCGACTGGACTGAATTCCGGTACATAAATCTCAAAAGAAAAAAAGAATTCCAGCACATTTGGAACAAGAAAACGGCAAGTAAACGGTAGGCCGAAAAACAGTCACACCTTCATGGACGTTACAAGAAAACGATGAGTTGGCTTGTCGTATGGTGCTTCCTCGACGGCGACCGTCCACGATTGGTGTGTCGTGCATAAATAAAGCATCGTTCTAGAAGATCCGAAAAGTCTCCAGGAAAGACAATAACGTTGGTGAGTCACAAAAACACGTCACGGATTGATGAGGACACTCGGAGGCGGCGTTGTTGGCTCCCGTAGTCCTGCGTTGCTATCACCGCCGGGCGCCGGCACGCACACGAAGCTTGTTTGACCTCGTCTCCGTTCTCTCTCAAGCAAACACGACCGATGCAACCAACGCCTACGTCCATATTCCTCCGTGAATAAATTATTTTCTCTATTATATGATATGCGTGCCCAACGTCCGGATACCAGAGAGTTTTATCTCTCGCTCCAACACAAGTGAAATTCCCAATATTTTGACGTTAGTTGTTGTGTCCATCTATGATGGAGAGGTACGGACGCATTTATATCCTTCATGTTCTAACTAGTACAAAAAGTGGACATTACATTAGATTGGGGCATATGAAATATTGAAATGGCATCCTCGAATATCACACAAACATAATATATGTTTATTCATTATGAGGCTGATTTTTTTTAACAAGGGGAGGGGCCTGGAAGGACCCTAAGAGCTGCATTATATTATCGTCGTGGGTATATTTTACAAAGAGAACCCCAAAAAGGAAAGTGAACATACAACATGGCTATGGACAATTGCACGAAGGACCTTGAAACTGGAACATAAAAAAATCAATCCGTTGATCCTCTGCACCGTGGCTGATCTTCCATTGTCGGCCACCTTGAAACCGCATGGGCACACCACTTGGTGACTAGAAGGCGATGGTTCCGACGAGAAGCTCTGATAGGGGACTCTGCTCTAGAGGTTGTGAACAATGCCATCTAGGCGTCTGGATGGGCCACCCTTTCGGCCAAAGTTCGCGCAAACATGGACACTGCATGATTGACTTGTCGTTGCAACAGATGTAGAGGTCAACGTGCCGCTTCGCCTCCTCCCTCGCCTCCACGACCAACCATATGAAGCTCCACCGCACATCACCCTGACACCTCGAGGTGGCCACAAACCACGACTTTATTAAAGGAGACAATGTTCTTCCCCCTCCACACCTTGCTTCGACCAGAGGAGCAACATAGCAAAGAGGAAGACCCTAGAACGCCCTAGATTTGGTCACCAAGATCTCGATTTCTGCTCCAAATACTGTACATAAGGGCGTCTCCAATGCTTAAATTTTATTTGGGCCATAAGCTGGGTCCCACCATACATGCTATAGCCAAATGAAATTCTCGCAATGCTTAAGGACGAACTGGGTCTTAAGGTGGAGCCCACCATGCATGTTTCTTTCCCTTATCCAGCCGGTTTGCTCTTCACTTTGCATGTAAGGAAGTCAAAGAACTGCCATGTGATAGAGGGAAGAGAGAGGAAATATTGTTTTCTACTTCCTATGTCCGGGCATTACCGCTATGGGCGACCTCAAGTTTTTCTAGCTTAAGACCGGTGCTCACAATGTATAAAGTTGCCTAAGGTAATTAGGCCTTAGAGACCTTATGACCGACCTTATTTCAACATTGAGACGCCTAAAGCCCACTACCGACAGAGCGCCGCAAACCCTACTTTTACTTTGTACAACCTGCTCCAGCCTCCCATGTCCACACTAGATGTCGATGTCACCGTGGAGCAGGAGATGAAGGCGGGCAGGATCTCAACTATCAAGAATGTGGGAGGAGGAGAGAAGGTCGGGCGTATGAGCCTTGCTCGATGCACTCCATTGTGAAGATCGCCATGGGGAGTATATATTGAGCCAAGACTAAAGTTTTTAATTAAGATCTATTCAAAGCGATCCAGATATGATATTTGTTTTGATATGTCTATCCACATGACTTATTATTTTCCTTGGAAGTTTCTCTAACTTGATCATCATTCATTTCGCTCTCTGGATTAATGAAAGTCTAAACTCATTGCCAGTGTGTGTGTTTGTTGGGAGTGGGGATGTGTGTGTGTGTGTGTGTGTGGCGGGGAGGGGGGAGGGTTGTGGTTTAGGCCTTGATTTTGAATTATCTATTTAGGAACTAATGGTACCGTCAAATGTATCCATCAATTTATTTTCTCTCCTTCAACTTAGTAAGGGCCTTTGATTCGCATGATTTTAAAGAAATAGGAAAAACACATGATTACAATGTCATGTCCATTTCAATCCTACATAATTTGCACACAAGTTTGTTTGATTAGATTCTCATACAGAGGTTTAGTGGATGTTAGAAGGCGATGGTTCCGATGAGAAGCTCTGAGAGGGGACTCTGCTCTGGAGGTTGTGAAGAATGCCATCCAGGCGTCTGGATGGGCCTCCCTTTCAGCCAAAGTTTGCGCAAACATGGCCACTACATGATTGGCTCGTCGTTGCAGCAGATGTAGAGGTCAACGCGCTGCTTCGCCTCCTCCCTCGCCTCCACGACCAACCATAAGAAGCTCCACTTCATATCATCCCCACACCCCGAGGTGGCCACAAACCACGACTTTATTAAAGGAGACAATGATCTTCCCCTCCACGCCTTGCTTCGACCAGACGAGCAACATAGCAAAGAGGAAGACCCTAGAATGCCCTAAATCTGGTCGCCAAGATCCCGAGCCCCGCTCCAATTACTAGGCATAAATCCCACTACCGGCATGCCGTCTCAAACCCTACTTTTACTTTCTACAGCCCGCTCCAGCCTCCCATGTCCACACCGGACAACAGTGTTATCGGTGGAGCAGGGAGACAAAGGCGGGGAGGGCTCTCAACTATCAAGATGTGGGAGGAGAGTGAAGGTCGGGGGGGATGAGCCTTACTGGATGTGCTCCATTGTGAAGATCACCATGGGGAGTATATATTGAGCCAAGACTAAAGTTTTTTAATTAAGATCTATTCAAAGTGATCCAGATACGATGCTTTTTTATATGTCCACATTGACTATTTACTATTATTTTCCTTGAAAGTTTCTCTAACTTGTGTCGGGTTCACAGCATAGAAAACAAAAACAATTCCTACGATGGGAACAACTATGTATCAAGATCTATCTACTAGATCAAACAACGGGCATGTATATCTGTAGAGAACATACCCTTGAAGACCGACAAAGCTTAACGAGTTTAAAATCGTGGTTGATGTAGACGATCTCTTGCCGATCTCAAGATCGATAGGAAGTCCTTAGCACTGCAACTTAGCGGCGCATTAGTGCTTGCACACACGTCCGAGGCACCGAGCAACCTCCGCCTTCTCGCTCCAGCGATGCAGCGGAAGCACAACTCTTTCTTGCCGAATAGCCACCGGAAACATATATCTCGCTAGTTCGAGACCATGGGGGATAAATACTAGATGGGGAGAGAGATCCTTCACGAGGAGGTGTAAGTGAGAGAGAGGGAGGGGCTCCTTTTATAGGAGAGTGGGGACCCCAAGGGGGTGGCCGGCGCATGGGGGATGCCCCCTTGCCCTCCCCTCATTCATGTGGGTGGACACTCCACTCACAAAAATCCCTTTCAATTCCCTCCACTAAAAAACCCACTCAAATTCTCATTAAATTTCCACCAAATTTAATGCAAACTCTCATTAAATAAAACTCCTTTTATTTATTCAGATTTTTGTCAATTACTTTAATGACAAACATTCACAAATAACCCCTTGCTAGTATTTCATTTCACATGTAAAAACACTTTCTGCAATTTCACCCGAAAACCAGTTTCGGTATCTAGTGAAATAAATTTCTGCGCTTGTTATTCTTTCCGGCATGAAATTTTTGCTCCAAATGGATGTCGATGTCTCTTAAGTTTCACCCTATGGTTCGCGAATAATGCAGACATGATCGAGACCCATATCAGATCAATAATCAAAAGCGAGACCTGGAGATCCGTAATGACTCCCACACATTCAACGATGACTTTCTTGTGATCGTCAGAACCTTTTATGCTAGTATCTTAATCCTTTTGTTTCGTGATATATTACATGTCCAAGATTCGATCATCGGTATCTCAATACATAGTTTGATCTCCTTACCGACATGTACTCTTTTCTCGTTCCCGTGATATAACATTTTAATGATCAAATCACTTGCTTACAAGCTAATCAATGTGATATCACCGAGAGGGCCCAGAGCATATCTATCTGTCATCGGGATGAACAAATTCCACTCTCGATCCATGGGCCTCAACATAACACTTTATTAGTTCTGAACCCATCTTTATAATCACCCTATTACGGTGTGACGTTTGATGTTATCAAGAAACTCTTTCGGTGTTAGTGATTGACATGATCTCACGGTCTAAGGATTAGGATCACTTCGTATGATGTTATAGCAATATAAACTCAGTGACTTTGATCGTAATGCTATAATTCGTATGAATGCTCATCACATCATTACACTAATGTTGTGACCTCGTTATTAACAACATCCAATGTCCATGATCAGGAAATCTTGATCATCTTGTTAATCAATGAGCTAGTTTATGAGAGAGGCATAACTAGGAACTTTCTATTTGTTTATTAAACACACATGTATTAACGTTTTCCGTATTAATACAATTATAGCATGCAAAAAAATATCTATCATATAATTGGAATATACATAATAACCACTTTATTATTGCCTCTCAGGACATATTCCCTTCAGTCTCCCACTTGCACTAGAGACAATAATCTAGTTACATAGTGATAAATCTAACACCCATGGAGTTCTGGTGTTGATCATGTTTTGATCTAGGGAGAGTTTTAGTCAACGGATCTGCTACATTGAGATCTATGTGTACTTTACAAATCCTTATATCTCCATCCTTTACATGCTCACGGATGGAGTGAAATCGACGCTTAATATGCTTGGAATTGTTGTGAGACCTTGGTTCTTTGGCATTGGCAACGACACCATTGTTGTCACAATAAATCACCATTGGGTCCAACGCGCTCGCAACCACACCTAGTTCGGATATGAACTCCTTCATCCAAACTGCTTCTTGAGCCGCTTCCGAAGAAGCAACATATTCGGCCTCCGTTGTTGATCCCGTCACCACGGGTTGTTTGGAACTCCTCCAACTAACCTCTCCACCATTCATGAGAAATAAGTATCCGGATTGAGACTTAGAGTCATCCGGATCGGTATCAAAGCTTGCGTCGACATAACACTTAGCGACGAGCTCTTCTTCACCTCGTACACAAGAAACATATCCTTAGTTCTTTGCAAGTACTTAAGGATATCCTTGACCGCTATCCAGTGTTCCGAACCTGGATCCGATTGGTACCTACTAGTCAAACTAATAGCATGTGCCACATCCGGTCTTGTACATAGCATGACGTACATTATAGAGCCTATGGCTGAAGCATATGGGACTTTGTCCATTATCTCTCTTTCTTCCGTCGTAGCCGGACTTTGAGTCTTACTTAATGTCTTGCCTTGCAACATAGGTAAGAACCCCTTCTTACTTCCGTCCATTTTAAACTTCTTTAAAATCTTATCAAGGTATGTACTTTGCGATAGCCCTATTAGGCACCTAGATCTATCTCTATAGATCTTTATGCCTGATATGTATGACGCTTCACCTAGGTTCTTTATTGAAAATTTGCTGTTTAGATAACTTTTAACACTGTTTATATCTATATCATTTCCGATCAATAATATGTCATCCACATATAATATCAGAAATGCCATTGCTCCCACTCACTTTCTTATAAATACAAGCCTCTCCATAAGTTTGGACAAATCCAAACTCTTTGGTCACCTCATCAAAGCGGAGATTCCAACTCCGGGATGCTTGCTTCAGTCCATAGATGGATCGCTGAAGCTTGCATACCTTGTTAGAATCCTTAGGATCGACAAAACCCTTTGGTTGTATCATATACAACTCCTCTTCAATATTGCCATTTAGGAACACCGTTTTGACATCCATCTACCATATCTCATAATCGAAATATGCAGCAATTGCTAACATAATCCTAACTGACTTTAGCATCGCTACGGGAGAGAATGTCTCATCATAGTCAACCCCTTGAATTTTTCGAAACCCCTTTGTGACAAGTCGAGCTTTATAGACGGTCACATTACCATTAGCATCAGTTTTCCTTTTGAAAATTCATTTATTCTCCACGTCCTTTTGGTCGTGAGGTAAGTCCACCAAGTTCCAAACTTGGTTTTCGTACATGGATTCCATCTCGGATTTCATGGCTTCTAATCATTTGTTGGAATCTGAGTGACGAGGTTTAATCTCGTCAATGCCCATTGTTATGAGCTTGGGTTTTGGAGAAGATGGGGGAGATCATGGAACTAAGCAGTTAACGGACAAGCAACTGGGGACACAGATTTACCTGTGTTCAGGCCCTGAGGAAAAAACCCTACTCCTTCTTGACTGCTCTTGATTACGGCGGAACCGAAAGTTACAAGGGTGTGCGGATGCAATCTGGCGTGGAGGTGTGTATGCGGTGGTATGAGAGGTCGTCCTCGTCATGCCCTCCTAGCTTTTATATAGAGGTAGGCGTCCTGCACGCATCGAGTCACTGTGTTTAGGGTTTGCCCCTTTGAATATTCTATCTTTGTTCTAGCCTTGCTCTCCAAGGATCTGAAGATGTCCTGGGCTTGGGCCACCCGAAAATCTTCATGTGCCGCGTATATTCTCGTGGGCCTTCCTTGGGCTGGACCAGGTATGCTGATGTCGTGTACCCGCAGGGTATAACCATGTCAGTAGCCCCCGAGTGTTCATTCGAATCGTAGATTCAGCTGAGGACTCTCCAATCTTTCGGATGCAGATGTTTCTGTTTATCAGAGAATGATTTTAGTATGTAGGGATTATTTATGCGTGTGCCTGACTCTTCTGACGGATCAGGGTCAGTGAACTGTCTTAGGAAAAAACAACACGATCTTCTTCAGATTCGAGTCCCTCGACTCGAACCTGGAACAGATGCTGGCGTAAATTCGACTCAGGCCATTGAGGACTTACAGGAGTGGAATCCCAGTTGTTTTCGAATGATGCACCCAACGCGTCCGTCGGGATTTTCATCGTGCCTACTAGCACGGACTTTCACTAGCAGAGCGTAGTCGTGTGTGTTGTCAGGCCATAAGATGATATCTGTAGGTCTTATCTTTGCGTCGCAGACACACCATCCGAAGTTTTATCACCGCGGAGGTGTTTTGGGTGGCCAAGGAGAATGCTTCTCACTTAGCGTTGGTTGGGGCAGAGTTGCCGAAAAGTTTTTGTATTCTGATCCGAAGGATCGTAGTCAAAGAATTTATAGGGCGCGCGACCAGCACTCCCTATGGGAGTAGCCCCCGAGTGTCTGTTCGAGTCGTAGACTCGAGCAGAGACTTTAATTCAACCGTTATGGGCTTCAGGTCCGTAGGTCTCAAATTTTTCGGATGCTTGAATCAATCCTCCCTATGGGAGTATCCCCCGAGTCCGTAGTGGAGTCGAAGACTCGACATAGGACTCAAAGAAAATAGGTCATTGGCGTAGTACGCTATTCATGCTTCGGGTGCGCGGTCAGCGCTCCTGATAGGAGTATCCCCCAAGTAGTTGCTCGAATCGTAGATTCGAGTGAGTACTTTTAGCTGTTAGCCGTTTTTTTTACCGTTGCCAGTATGGCTTTGATGACGTCAGTGCTGACGATCGGTTACCTCAAGCGTCTGTGGCGCCGGAGTTGACGCGACTGGACGAACATGGGTCCCATCTTCTGACTTGGAGTTGACTGGTCATGCGTGACGTGGCGATAATTACGACGTCTCCTCGGTTTCCGTGCATAGTGGACGGCGTGCAAGCGACGGTTCGCTGCCGTGCTGACACGTGGACGGTTGGATTTGACGCTGGCGCTAGGGCTTCCCAATTGACGGTCCCTGTTTATCGTCTTCGTCCTTATAATCTATGGGGAAAATTTTGTTTGTTTTCACCGCATCCATTCGCTTTTCACTGCTTCCACTTTCTTGAGTTTTTCTCGCCGCGTGCTAGAAGTTCTTCGATCCTTCCCGTCCTCTTTTCTGCGCTCACGTTGTCGCCGTCGTCGGACTGCATTGGGGAAACCAAAGAAGGCCTATGCCGTAGTTGGTACCAGCGCTGCTGCCGGCGGAAAGAAGGGCACCGCCGCTGCTCGCGTCATCGACGGTGGTTGGCGACGGTCGGAGATGCGCGAGGGCGACCTACGCAAGCTTCGTGAGCGGGGTTTACTCCCGCAGGACAGGGAGGCCGTCAAGGTTCCTGGTGACGAGGTATTTCCTCGTCCTCCTCCAGGGTTTAGGGTGATGTTTATCGCCTTCGTTATCCGCGGTTTTTCTTTCCTAGTCAACGACTTCCTTCGTGGACTGTTGTTCTTCTATGGTATCCCCCAATTATCTTCTCCATATCGCTTGTTTTGTTACATTTTGCGAGTGCTGTCTTGGCATTGAGCCGCACTTTGACCTCTTCCGGAAGCTCTATTCCGTGAAGAGGCAATCTGGCTTCGACGGAGTTTATCCGATTAGCGGCTGCATCATTTCTCTCTGATCCACTGTTCTTTTCTTTTCTTTTTCCATGTCTGAGTCCGTCTAGAACTGGCGGAGGAAGTGGTTTTACATCCGCGACTCCACAGTGGACAGGCAAAACTTTGGCCTTGCCCCTTTCGATGTCACCCAAAAAATCGAGCTGAAAAGATCTTGGAAGAACCATATCTTGGAGGGCGAGGTGGAGGAGATAGAGGAGCTCTATCGTTGGGTGGAGGACCTCCAGGTGATTCCGGAGAAGGAGGTGAACGGTGTGGACATTGTCCGCATCTTCCTCAGACGTCGGGTGCAGCCACTTCAGGCCAGGGTGCACCCGATGTTCCTTTATTCTGGTCATCACGATCCTACATGAGTTGCGACTGAAGAGCTTTCCAAGGGGGACCTTGACAGAGTCCTTCGGCCGATGCTGAAGTTCAAAACTGACGAGGACCTTCCGAGGAAGTCGCAGACTCCTCCGTTCCGTGCTTCTCGACTCGTTCCTCAGGTGTAGATCTAGGACGTGTGCGTAGCGCTATTTTCGAGTGTGTTTTCTATGCGGATATATGTTCTGAAACTTTGTCTTCGTTTGCAGGAGCTCAAGGTGCCCGACATGGTGCCTCCACTACCCGAACGGTTTCTGGATGCGTCGGACAATGGGATCATGGACTCCGTGTCTGAGCTTTCGCCGGCGCAGTCGCCAACCGAGGAAGCCCCCGAGGCGAGCAAGGGGCAGACCCGAAAGCGGGCACGGAGCGCGAGCGAATCGTCGGATGCCTCGACTCTGCCAACTCCTAGGGATCCGCCGTGCCTTGTCCGCCATGATGATGGTGTCTCTTCCTCTCCCATCACGGTCGTTCCTATGCAGGCTGTAGCGCCACAGCCGCCGACGAAGAGGAAGAAGGAAGAGAAGAAAGGCCAGCGGCCCCTTCCTGTTTTAACTTGAGCAACCTGGACTCGTAAGTGACTTCGGTTAACTTTTGCTATCTTTCACTGTTTCTTGCTTGTATTTGACTGATGCCTTCTTGTGTAGCCACTCTTCTGATGGCTCGTTTAGCGATGGCACTCAGGAGATGGTGGGGGAGTCAAAGATTACGCCTCCTCCTTCTCAGACGGTGGCCACCTCTGGGGGCATTGCTTCGAACCCCTCTCTGCAAGAGGCTCGGGAGATCGTCTCCCAGAAGACTACAGCCAGACCTTCAGAGTCTTTGTCTGATCATGTAAATTTTTGTGCGTGCCATGGGGGGAGCCTCCAAGCGCTTTTCGTATGATCTGCTGATCAGTGCTTCTGTTTTGTGTGTGTCTCGGAGGGAGCCCCCAAGCGCTTTTTGTGTGCTTGATTTTGTTTTTCTCGCTTCTTGGGCGTAGACCCCGAGCCCTTTTTCTGATAAGTTGCTTCTTCTTGCAGCCTTTTGTGCAAGGCGCCAATCAGCTGGTGAAGCAGCATCTGGCATTGGAGGCCATCCTGCAGCGGCTTCAAGGTTCATCTTTATATAGATCTTCTACTTCTTCGTCTGCTTTCTTACTTGTGAATCTCATGCCTGCTCTTTGTTGCAGATGAGAATAACATTGCCCTTCCTGAGCTTGATGCTCTCAAAAAGAGCCTCGGACGAGCGGAGAAAAAAGCTGAGGATGCTGTTGGCGCTAAGGAGCGCCTCGAGCAGGAGCTCGCCGACCCAGCTGCGGCCAAGGAGCGCCTACAACAAGAGGCTATGGACCGCGAGGAGCAGATCGCCACCTCTGCGGCTTCGCGCGAGAAGGAGGTAGCCGACAAGGCGATGGTCACGCCAAGGCTATTCGTGAGTAATTTAAATACATTACTTGTTCCTTTTCGCCTTGTCTTTACGGTTTTGTTTGATACTCACTTTGCCTTTTCGGTTATCTAGATGCCGGGCATTGAGTTTGACCGAAGGTTGCAGCACGGAAGTGCTCGATGATGACCGCCCGAAGATCGTTGGCTCTCTTGCGAAAGCCAAGGAGGTGCTCAGGTGCTTCTATAAGGAGCTCGTCCCCAAGGGTGTTGTCCTCGAGGATGTCGACTTGTTGGCGGACGCGCTGTCAACCGAGGCGCCCGCGGCGTACAAGCGCAAGCAGAAGGGCATCGGAGCGTCCGTGGGGCTGGCGATGGCCATGGCGTCTAAAGAGGAGTTGGATCTTCATCAGGTCACCTCCCAGATGCCAACGAGTCCCGACGGATCCGTGGTAGCTTTTGCCCTCTATACTGCTCGCTGTAAACGCTATGGGCCAAAGCTGATTGACCTGCTGGCGGAGTACGCGTTGAGGCAACAGGGAGAGGCCAAGAGCAAGCAATCTGGCTCCGAGGCCACCCAGGATGCTGCTCCTTAGGCCTTGTAGTTGTAGGATAGTTTTCGTCTGCTTTTGTTGTAATATATTTACAAACACTACTTATGCCACGCAGTGGCCTTTGTTGTATATAATGAATCTTCGAGTTGTTGCCCATTCGTGTGTTTGTTCATATCCTTGTCTCTTTTTCTCTAGGAACCTTCGGGTGATGATCCCGTCGATACTTCGTCTGCTCCGCAGCTACGACCATCCTTGGATGATGCGTCGTAGCTTGTATTTCTTCGTGACCGCGTTCGTAGTCTTGAGAAGGAGTTGCTTGGAATCCTAGGCCACGCGGATGTTTGGAAGTCAAAGGCGGAGCGAGGCGCCGCCAGAGAGGAGTATCTGATGGGGGAGTTGCGGCTCTTGGCCCAACAACTTCAGTGTAAGTTTCTTTGAGCTGCTGCTCATTTTCGGATGCGCCTGTTGGCTTGTCATCTTACTTTTGTAGGTGTTGCAGGTGCCAACCTTGTTCCTAGGGAGGAGAAGGAGCGCGTTGCTGTTCGGATCAACTGCTTGACGCAGCAAGATATGGAAGCCGGTGACTTTTTCTGGATGGACCACGATCGTGCCATGGTCCTTGCGACTGTGCAGGATCATGCCCACCAAGTGTCACGGGTGCTACAGCAGGTGAAGACATACTGACATACTTTGGCGTCAATTATGCACGTCATGTTTCCTCTAGACAAAGCGTCATCGGCTCTCTGGGACTTGCTGGCGAAGTTTTGTGATATGCGTCATGTCAGGGAGCTGGTGCAGCACCAGTTGGTTGCTGGGGTGAAGGCCGCTTTTTCCCTTGTGCGACTACATCGCGCTGACGTAAATCTTGCGACTGTGGCGGCTGGGCTGCCCCTTCGACCAGATGGTGACCCATGGGACATGCGTCCGCATTATGCGGCTGTGAGGCAGTATGCCGAGGAGGTTGTAGATCTCTTTGAGCACCGTGCGCAGGTTATCCTTCAGAATAGGTGGGACCTGTAAAAAGATGGATGTAAAATTTGTATATATGTTGACTGGGCGTGTTATGCCCTTATATGTAGAAGGTTAATTGTATTAGCACGTGGTGTTTGTTTGTATACATGTCATTTTCGTTAGCCTGACGTGATCAGCTACTCAGGTGTACATGTGTTATCCTCAGTCGACCCAGTCGTGAGGTGAGGGGGGAGCCCCCGAGTGTGTTGTGGCATGAAGAAATGCGGGTAAAAGATAAATTTTGGGACGAGACACTTAGATTTATTCATATCGTAATGAGGAGGTACATTGTCATCGTGCTCATCATCGCTTCTTCATATGTCGTAGGGTCATCAATTTCATCAACCATGAAATTCATAACAGGGTTTCCGTATAGCTCGGGAGATGCACGCGTCCTGCTAGACCTGCGAGGTTTGGTAGTACTCTCTTTCAGAGTTTCATGATCACTATCACTAGTTCCTTCTTCAATTGGTGAAGCCAACTCCAGAATAACTTCCGGCGCTGCACTACTCGCCATACTATGAAGAGAAGGTTCAACAACCTCTTCGAGTTCTACCTTCCTACTACTCACGCCTTTCACGAGAAACTCTTTCTCTAGAAAGGACTCATTCTTGGCAACAAAAACCTTGCCCTCGGATCTGTGATAGAAGGAATACCCAATAGTTTCCTTAGGGTATCCTATGAAGACACATTTTTCCGCTTTGGGTTCGAGTTTATCCGGTTGAAGTTTCTTCACATAAACATTGCATCCCCAAACTTTAAGAAATGAGAGCTTAGGTTTATTTCCAAACAACAATTCATACGGTGTCTTTTCAACGGATTTAGATGGTGCCCGATTTAAAGTGAATGTAGCAGTTTCTAGTGCATAACCCCAAAATGACAGTGGCAAGTCCGTAAGATACATCATAGATCGAACCATATCTAATAAAGTACGATTACGACGTTTCGACACACCATTTCACTGTGGTGTTCCGGCAGGTGTGAGTTGTGAAATAATTCCACACTCTTTCATATGAGTGCTAAACTCGTAACTTAGATACTCACCTCCACGATCGGACCGTAGAAATTTGATCTTTCTATTATGATGATTTTCCACTTCATTCTGAAATTCCTTAAACTTTTCAAAGGTTTCAGACTTGTGTTTCATCAAGTAGATATAACCTCATCTACTCAAATCATCCGTGAAAGTTACAAAATAACGATATCCACCTCGCGCCGACACACTCATTGGACCACATACATCAGAATATATGATTTCCAATAAATCTATCGCCCGTTCCATTGAACCGGAAAACGTCGTTCTAGTCATCTTGTCCATAAGGCATGGCTCACATGTATCAAATAATTCAAAATCAAGTGATTACAAAAGTTCATCCGAATGGAGCTTCTTCATGCGTTTAACACCAATATGACCTAGACGGCAGTGCCACATATATGAGGATATATCATCATTAAGTTTAATCCTTTTAGCATCAATATTATGAATATGTGTAACACTATTATCGAGATCCAACAGAAAGAAACCATTCATCATCGATGCATGATCATAATAGATTTCATTCATATAAATAGAACAACCATTGTTCTCGGATTTAAATGAATAACCACTTCGCATCAAACACGATCTAGATACAATGTTCATGCTCAGTGCTGGCACCAGATAATAATTATTCAAGTTTATTACTAATGCTGATGGTAAGTGGAGAGGTAGCGTTCCGACGGTGATCACATGAATGATTGATCCATTGCCGACACACATCTTGACCTCATCCCTTTCTAGGGGTCGCTTGTTCCGCAGCCCCTGATTCGAGTTACAAATATTAGCAATTGAACCGGTATCAAATACCTAGGTGCTACTGCGAGTACTAGTCAAGTACACATCAATAACATGTATATCATATATACCTTTGTTTGCCTTGCCGGCCTTCTTGACTGCCAAATACTTGGGGCAAGCGCTTCGATGGCGCCCCCTTACAATAATAGCACTCGGTATCAGACTTAGGGCCAACTCGGGGTTTCTTTTCAGGCACGGCAACCGGCTTGCCGCCCTTACTTCCCTTCCGGTTTCCCTTCTTGTCTTTCTTGAAACCAGTGTTCTTATTGATCATCAACACTTGATGTTCTTTCTTGATCTCCACTTCTGCAGTCTTAAGCATTGACAAAAGCTCGGAGAGATATTTCTTCATGCCTTGCATATTATAGTTCATCACAAAGCTCTTATAGCTAGGTGGCAGAGACTACATAACATGGTGGATTCCTAAGTCAATGGGAATCGTTATTCCCAAGGACACAAGCTTATCGGCGTAACCCGACATCTTGAGTACATGCTCACTTACGGAGATGTTCTCTTCCATCATGCAACTAAAGAACTTTTCTGAAGCATTGTAGCTCTCTACAACAACATGTGTGTCGAAAATCATTTTCAACTCACCCATTGTATCAAATGCATTGCCGTTTTCGAAATGCTTTCGAAGTTCTGGCTCTATCCCATACAATATGCCGCAATGAACTAAGTTGTGGCCCTCCTGACGAGTCTGATAGACATTATTCTCCTTGTCAGGGGCATCATCGAACGGTGGGGGACCTAGCGGCGCTTCTAGCACATATTAATTTTGTGCAGCAGATAGGAGAATCCTCAAATTCATGGCCTATTCGGTAAAGTTTCTACCATTCGTTGCAAGTTTCTCTTTCTCCATGAACACATTGAAATTAAAAGCAGGTGGTTTTATCTATAACAGAATTTGTAAAGTTTAGACTAAGTTTATGATAGATTGAGTTCAACTAATCCAAATTAAGAATGAACTCCTACTCCAAAATGACATCCCTCGTGCGTTTTTGGTGATTACATGAACCAAATCCAGTACACCAAGTCCGATCACCTCGTGAGTCGGTGTAGCTTCAAAGGCGAGCATCAAATGGGCATAATATCTACCATATGACTCATGCTTAACCTTTCGGTCCATGTTCCGAGACCATGTCTCTACATGCTAGGCTCGCCAAGTAAGAACCTTAGTATTCGTGTGTGTAACTGTCTTACACCCGAAGTATGATCGTGGATCCAAGAACACCAGATCATCACGTGATGTCTTGGAGCGACGAAACATAATCGGTGCATACTTAAGGAAGAACACATTCTTATCTTGATATCTAAATGAGGGATCATCTTATTATACTAATAAAACGCCAAACAAGCAATATAAGATGCGACAAACATCATATGTTTATAAGTGAAATGATATGGTTCTTGCACTTGATCTCCATCATGTGCGCCATGGTATGATCACTATCATACCTCTATGTGTAAGGCCAAGGTCTATGGAACTTACACGTTATGTGTGTTGTAAGAGTATCGACTTATACTTCTACTTACAACATCACCATATCATGACACTAGCCCAGCAACAATCTAAACTAGACGCCTCTAATTTATCCATTGCAAGTTTTACGTGGCTTAGGGATTTCGAAGATAGAACCGTTCTTACCTACGAACATGAACCACAACGAGGATAACCAAATTGTTAACAACTCGTTGCAAATTAGATATTGACTATAGTAGGAGAGACGGACACCCGCTAGCCACTTATGCAAAACTAGATGCATGTCAAGCGTGGAACATGTCTCATGTGCGAGGACATGTAAGGTTTGTCCGGGCAGCTTCATCCCACTATGCCACCAATATCCAAAGTACAACCAAGAAGCAATAACATGATCATTATCGCTCATATACTCATATGTGTACTACCTGTGCAAAGCATCTATGCATAGATCAGGCTTTGATACCACTGTAGGGTTCGCAACATAGAAAACAAAAATTTTCCTACGATTGGAACAACTATGTACCAAGATCTATCTACTAGATATAAACAATGGGCGGATGTATATCCATAGAGAACATACCCTTGAAGACCGACAAAGCTTAACAAGTTTAAACTCGTGGTTGATGTTGACGGTCTCCTGCCGATCTCAAGATCGAGAGGAAGTCCTTAGCACCGCAACTCAGCGGCTCATCCGTGCTCGCACACACGTCTGAGGCACCGAGCAACCTCCGCCTCGATCCAAATGATGCAATGAAGCACAACTCTTTCTTGCCGAATAGCCACCAGGAACATGTATCTCGCTAGTCCGAGACCATGGGGGATAAATACTAGAGGGGGAGAGAGATCCTTCACGAGGAGGTGTAAGTGAGAGAGAGGGGGCTCCTTTTATAGGAGAGGGGGGAGCCCAAGGGTGTGGACGGCGCATGGGGGATGCTCCTTGCCCTCCCCTCATTCATGTGGGTGGAAACTCCACTCACAAAAATCCCTTTCAATTCCCTCCACTAAAAAACCCACTCAAATTCCCATTAAATTTCCACCAAATTTAATGAAAACTCTCATTAAATAAAACTCCTTTTATTTATTCAGAATTTTGTCAATTACTTTAATGACAAACATTCACATATAACCCCTTACTAGTATTTCATTTCACATGTAAAAACACTTTCTGAAATTTCACCCGAAAACCCGTTTCGGTATCTAGTGAAATAAATTACTGCGCTTGTTATTCTTTCTGGCATGAAACTTTTGCTCCAAATGGATGTCGGTGTCACTTAAGTGTGTCACCCTACGGTTCGTGAATAATGCGGACATGATCGAGACCCCTCTCAGATCAATAATCAAAAGCGGGACCTAGAGATCCGTAATGACTCCCACACATTCAACGATGACTTTCTTGTGATCGTCAGAACCTTTTATGCTAGTATCTTAATCCTTTTGTTTCGCGATATATTACATGTTCGAGATTCAATCATCGATATATCCATACCTAGTTTTATCTCGTTACCGACATATACTCTTTTCTCGTTCCCGTGATATAACATTCTAGTGATCAAATCACTTGCTTGCAAGCTAATCAATGTGATATCACCGAGAGGGCTCAGAGCATATCTATCCGTCATCGGGATGAACAAATTCCACTCTCGATCCATGAGCCTCAATATAACACTTTAGTAGTTCTGAACCCATCTTTATAATCACCCTGTTACGGTGTGACGTTTAATGTTATCAAGAAACTCTTTCGGTGTTAGTAATTGACATGATCTCATGGTCTAAGGATTAGGATCACTTCGTATGATGTTATAGTAATATAAACTTAATGACTTTGATCGTAATGCTATACTTCGGATGAATGTTCATCACATCATTACACTAATGTTGCGACCTCGTTATTAACAACATCCAATGTCCATGATCGGGAAATCTTGATCATCTTGTTAATCAATGAGCTAGTTTATGAGAGAGGCATAACTAGGAACTTTCTGTTTGTTTATTAAACACACATGTATTAACATTTTCCGTATTAATACAATTATAGCATGCAAAATAAACATCTATCATATACTTGGAATATACATAATAACCACTTTGTTATTGCCTCTCAGGGCATATTCCCTTCAACTTGATCGTCATTCATTTCGCTTTTTGTATCAATGAAGGTCTAAACTCATTGCCAGGGTGTGTGGGGGTGGGGGTGGGGGGTGGGGTGGGGTAAGGGTTGTTGTTTAGGCCTTGATTTTGAATTAACCATTTAGGAACTAATGGTACCATCAGATGTAGCCATCAATTTATTTTCTCTCCTTCAACTTAGTAAGGTCCTCTTTGATTCACATGATTTTAAAATGTAGAAATAGAAAAAACACAATATTACATTGTGATGTCCATTTCAATCTATCCTAAATAATTTGCACAAAAGTTTATTTGATTAGATTCTCATACAGAGGTTTAGATTGGGGCATGTGAAATACTGTATTGAAATGGCATCCTCGAATTATCACACAAACATAATATATGTTTATTCATTGTGTGGCTGATTTTTTTTAATAAGGGGAGGGGTCTCGAAGGACCCTAAGAGCTGCATTATATTATCGCCGTGGGTATATTTTACAAAGATAACCCCAAAAGGAAAGTGAAAATACAACATGGTCATGGACAAGTGCACGAAGGACCTTGAAACTGGAACAGAAAAATCAAGCCGTTGATCCTCTGCACTGTGGCCGATCTTCAATTGTTGGCCACCTTGAAACTGCAGAGGCACACCACTTGGTGACTAGAAGGCGATGGTTTCGACGAGAAGCTCTGAGAGGGGACTCTGCTCTAGAGGTTGTGAAGAATGCCATCCAAGCGTCTGGATGGGCCGCCCTTTCAGCCAAAGTTTGTGCAAACATGGCCACTATGTGATTGGCTCTTTGTTGCAGCAGATGTAGAGGTCAACGCGCCGCTTCGCCTCCTCCCTCGCCTCCACGACCAACCATAAGAAGCTCCACCACATATCATCCCCACACCCCGAGGTGGCCACAAACCACGACTTTATTAAAGGAGACAATGATCTTCCCCTCCACACCTTGCTTTGACTAGACGAGCAACATAGCAAAGAGGAAGACCCTAGAATGTCCTAGATCTAGTTTCCAAGATCCCGAGCCCCTCTCCAATTACTAGGCATAAAGCCCACTACCGACAGGCCGCCTCAAACCCTACTTTTACTTTCTACAACCCGCTCCAGCCTCCCATGTCCACACCAGACAACAGTGTTATCGACGGAGCAGGGAGACAAAGGCGGGGCAGGGCTCTCAACTATCAAGATGTCGGAGGAGGAGAGTGAAGGTCGGGGGGGGGGGGGGATGAGCCTTACTAGATGTGCTCCATTATGAAGATCACCATGGGTAGTATATATTGAGCCAAGACTAAAGTTTTTTAATTAAGATCTATTCAAAGCGATCCAGATACGATGCTTTTTTGATATGTCTGTCCACACGACTTATTATTTTCCTTGAAAGTTTCTCTAACTTGATCGTCATTCATTTCGCTTTTTGTATCAATGAAGGTCTAAACTCATTGCCAGGGTGTGTGGGGGGTAAGGGTTGTTGTTTAGGCCTTGATTTTGAATTAACCATTTAGGAACTAATGGTACCATGAGATGTAGCCATCAATTTATTTTCTCTCCTTCAACTTAGTAAGGTCCTCTTTGATTCACATGATTTTAAAATGTAGAGATAGGAAAACACATTATTACATTGTGATGTCCATTTCAATCCTACATAATTTGCACACAAGTTTGTTTGATTAGATTCTCATACAGAGGTTTAGTGGATGCTAGAATTCCCTATGAAAAATAGCAGTGTATAAGAGATTTCTTAGAAATCTTCCTATGAGATTCGATAGTACAAAGCAAAGAACCAACATAGAAAAGTTCCTAAGGATTTGAATCCTCAAGACTTCCTATGAAAATCCTTTAAATCAAGATGCACTTAAGTCTCATTTGATTTCTAGGATTCTCAAAAGGCGGGAGGAAAACCACATGATTGTAGTGACGTGTCCTCTTAAGCCGTGTGATATTAGAAAACTACATGATTTTGGTTCAAATAGCGTTTAATTGCACAGGAAAACCAAGAGAGGTGTAATAGGAGGTTGAAGTGAATGGATTTTCCCTCCAAAATAGAGTGCTAATAAACCATTTGAAGCAATTCCTAAGGATTGTAATCCTTTGAATCAAACGAATTTTATATGAGAAATCCTAACGATCAAAATAATTAAAAAACTCCTACATAATTCCTTTGAATAAAAGGAGCCCTAAGATTCTCTTTATCGCTCTAGGTTTATCTCCTATGGCCCTCCCTAGCTCTCACTCTCATGTTCCTCGTCTCGTAACAAAGCTGCATACAAATGAGCCATTCCCCTATCTCTTACTCACATGTTGGAAAATCCTACGCTTTTACCCCTTCTGTACTCGTGCACTCATCACCCTTGCATACATGATCATATCCTTCGCCGCCACATCCACCTCGCAATCGACTTTTCTCATTTCATGACTCGCCTTCACATTGGAGAGAGCCGGTGCACCCACATTCCCGTTTTGCTCATCAAACGTTACGGTGCCATCTGCCATGGCTGCAGGGTTTGCGACAATTGCCACACGAGTGAAATACAACAACCAATAAACCGCCAGACTGTGGAAAATTAAACACAACACATTAAAAAAAATCCATGCTTCGAGTTTGAGGTTGGAACAAGAACTTGACAACAACCAAATGATCAAAGCGCAAACCAAAAATCAAACATCTGGCTATGTCACAGAAGACAATAACTCAAGCCTAAGAAGTGCAATTTTTCCCTTTGGCTATGTCACATAAGACAATTGCTCAAGGTTTAAAAGTGCAATTTTTTCCCTTTGGCTGTTCTCACAAAAACGTGTTTACCCTCTGGCAAAATTAATCAGTCACAGGTGGATCGGTGGTACAACTTGGTACGTGCATCCATACATGTGCACCCTACTTTTGGCTGGACCGGCCTCCCTCTGAACCAAAATCCCCACAGCAGTTTTGGCTGGCAACGGCCATTAACTTCTCACCCTCCTCCTCCCGAGTCCTGAGTCCTGACCTCCTCCTTCCTCCTTGGTCGTCGTCTCCACTATCCCTCCCTCCAACCCCACCTCTCCCCCCATAAAACCCACACCCTCCCCTCCCTCCTTCCCCAGCTCCCGCCGCGCATTCGCAATTCTGCATTTACTCCTTTCCCCCGGACAGAGGGAAGCCGAGATGGGCGGCGGATCCAAGGGGAAAGGCATGCCGCGGGCGATGACGCCGGTGGAGGAGGTGGACATCTCCGCCGTGCGGTACGAGCCGCAGGCGATGCAGGCGCCGCACCTCACGGGATTCCCGCTCAAGGCCTTCGTCTGGCTCATGGAGTCACGCCTCCTCGGGCCCCTCGTCACCTCCGCCCTCAAGAAACAGAACAACATGACGCAGGTCAGTTTCCTCTCTCCCTCCCTCCCCCGATTTTTGTTCTTTTCTGTCCAGCAGTTTGTTTGCTTGCTTCCATTATTGAGATCATCACAATTTATGATTTTTTTCTTGCAGATGCTGCAGAACACGGTGATCCCCGAGCGGCCCATGTACTACCCGGAGTTCCCACCGCAGGGTGAGCTAATCATTGTCCTCCTCTTTCTGTCTACGTGCTCCTCCTTCCCTTTGAATTCGTCAGTGGTCGTTGTCTTGTTGAGCCGGCGTCACACGCAAGCAGCCATGGAGAAAAACACTACTCTACTTGAATTTTTTAATAGTTCAGAAAAAAACAATGCTCGGCTTCTTTTCGTTCGGCCAAGTTCTGCTGGAACTGAAAAAGGGACAGAAAGATAGTGCCTCGCTATCTTTGCTGGCATCACGCTTGCGTACTGAAGAAGCACACCTGAATTATCTGCTCAGTTCGGTTTCTCGATTATTGCATCTCACTTTTTGATGTACCCCTGTTAAATTTTTTTAGAAATGTTCTGCTTCTTTTCATTCGATGAGTTCTACAGGGAAGAAACAACCTGAATGATTTGCTCAATTCAGTTACTCAACTGTTGCATCTGACATGTTGATTCCACTCCTATATTTGGGCCTATTATAATCTTGCTCATTATGTGTGTTTTTGGACCAATTATGGCGTGCGGTTGTCAATTGCTGCTACTCCTGATCTTTCCAGAGCCAGAACAAGGGGTCGTGGTCGTGGCCGAAGACAGAGACCCTGTGGACAGAGTTGAGGAAGCACTGCAGTGCCTCACTCCGTATGATCCGTCCGCGCGCTTCACATCAGCTGATGAGAAAAATCCCTTCCTGTACTGGAAGATCCGAGACTTTGCTTACGCCTACCGGTCCGGTATCACGACGCCATCAGCTGTGAGTTGCTCAATGAAAGAATGGACAGAGCATTTCTCGCTTCTATGGTTTTGTTGCTCTCCTTGCATATTGTGGTGTTCAACCTTGATCTGTTGCATAGGTTGCCGATCATGTCATTGCGGGTGTGGAAGAGTGGAACAGTAAGAAGCCTGCGATGCCAATGCTGGTATATTTTAATGCCGATGATCTGAGGAAGCAAGCTGATGCTTCCACAAAGAGATTTGAGCAAGGTTTACCTCCCACCAGCTTTGCTGCTTTACCTCCCCATCATTGAAATGAACTGGCTTTAATGTGGATATGTGTTGCTTCTTGTACCCAGGAACTCCAATCTCCGTTTTAGATGGAATATTCTTCGCCATTAAAGATGACATCGACTGCTTCCCATATCCATCCAAGAGTTAGTTCACTCAACTGGAGTAACCATATGTTGCTCTGCCCGAGAAGCATATTCCACATTATGGTCTTTCTTTTGTGTGCAGGTGCTACTACATTTTTTGACAAAATCCGCCCTATTCAGAAAGACGCAGTCTGTGTTGCTCGCCTAAGAAAATGTGGAGTAATCTTTATTGGGAAAGCAAATATGCATGAGCTAGGCCTTGGGGTAACTGGAAACAATGCAAACTATAATACGGTTAATAATTGTGTGGCTGCTCCTGCTTGTTCTGTTGGAAATGATTATGTTGATTGATTCCATGGACACTTGAGCTTTCTTTTGGAGTTGTTAAAAGATAAGTCATGTTTTCATCAAACACTTGTGTTGGCCCTGTGGAACTCGAGTTTTACCTGGTTCGATAACCTTTCTCCTTTTCTTTGACAAGCTGCAAACATGAATATCCAACAACATCTAGGGGATTCTTTTGCACTGTCGAAAGTTTGCTAAAGGAAAAGGGAAAATTATAATATTTACTAGCCATTACCTATAAGCAAACTCAGCTTACTTAAATCTTTACAATGAATCATAACTCTGGAATGCATATAAATGCTATCATTGAAAACCACCTTATGAAGGGAAATAGAAGAAAAGAATTTAGATTTTGTATTCATCATATATTGTCCATCCACTCTATATATTTTCTGACGATCGTCACTTAATCTTCATGTCTTTGTAAAATTTTGCAGGACAGCAAGAAATCCACATTCAATTGATAGATATACCGGTTCTTCATCTGGTCCAGCTGCACTTGTCTCGTCAGGGTTATGCTCAGCAGCAATTGGAACAGATGGCGGAGGTTTGTACACATAATGTTGTGAGATTCATTAACACTACATTCTTCTCAGTACTGGTCTGTAGCTGCTACCTTCTCTTTGCTACAGGTTCAGTTCGAATTCCATCTTCCCTATGTGGCATTGTTGGTTTGAAGACAACATATGGACGGACAGATTTGACTGGGTAACTAAGAAAAGTTCCTACTTGATAAATTACTACTAGCCTGTGCTTTGCTACGGATACAAATATGTGTTAAGTCATCGTCATTGCCTCAGTCTGCTCCACACCTTGGCCATGCCTCCAGGCTCTCTCGAGTCCCACATAGGCTGGTGTCACTCGATTCATGCCTCTGCATTCTTGCTCCTGCCATGCTCCATTTTCGTTAAGTCGGCTTCTGGGGGAGATCCCTTGTGTTTCGTTAGTTAATTTGTTATATTTTGTTATGAGATTTTGGGAGATGTCGATGAACCACGCCTCACCAACTCTTGTTTATAGATAGAGTAAATATTGTAGAATTACAAAGTTTTCTTCACAAGACTCCAGTTTTAAGGTTGGAGCTTACCTGGCCTGCCTGTCAGCCTCTTGGTATAGTGGTACCTACCTGTAATGGAGGTTTCAGCAAGGGTATAACATGTTGCAATGGGCTGAGAGGTGATGCAGGTTCATCAATATTGTTGCACGTGACGTATGAACCTTAAATGTGGGGTTTCCTGTACGAAAGCTTCTTGGTAGCTATGTGAAATAGATGTGATTGCTCCATCTAACAATGAATTGCCTAGCTGCCAAGTGGTAAGTTAGGTGTGCTGCAAACTGCAAAAGAAGTTTCAGCCAGTCCAGTTTTTAATCTATTAGAAACTTAAATTTCGAACTGCTTTTATATAATGGCATTATCCAGCAATCAAATAGAAATTTAAAATTTCTTGCTATTATCTTGCACTGGATCTGATTAGAAAGTTCATCAACATACGTAATTGTGAGTATGCATAATTATATATCTTATTTTGCAGGGTACTTTGTGATGCTGGGACTGTTGAAGTTGCTTCACCTCTTACAGCATCAGTGGAGGATTCTATGCTAGTGTAAGCAGTTTGGCTTGCTAGATGAGATCGTGAAATTGCATAAGTCTGTTAGGTTTAGCTATCTTGTTGATTTCCAAGCTTGTCAGCTCTCTTATTTGCATTAACGATACTATAAGATATAAATCTAACTATGTTGTTGGTAGTCTGGGTACAATAAATACTTGTCATTTATGAACAGTCAACAGCCAACACCCTCTGCTTGTAGGTAATGTATTTTCTACTTACACCCTGTCGTATATCATTTCAGGTATTCTGCAGTTGCAGGCAGTAGACCTACAGATAAGATTACTCTGAGACCTGTAAGATATTACCTGTTATAACATTTCCCATCTGTTAAATACCTGAAACAATGAATTGTCAAAAGAAGTCTGAAATATCTTTCATGTCACTTCTATCGCATTGCACTATACTACAATCAGTTTTTTCTTTTGAGTGGGGAATAGTACGTATGTCAGTCATTACTCTTTTACTGAATTGTAGCCAACATGAATGTGATGGTTTTTACTGAAACGAAATGTAAAATTTTAAGCTTCACGCACGGTAATCATAATACAGCAACATATGTTAACATTCTCTACTATTCCCTGGATGGTCGTAAGTTATGATTTTAAACTGACTTTACTGCATAGCCTCAGGCTCACAGCTTCTACATCTCCTTCCCTTTTCTCTGTACAGTCGCCGCTGTCTGTTCCTAACTTGGTGTCCTCTGACAACAGCAATATACTACAATCAGTGAAAGTGGGAAAATATACAGAGGTATGATTTTTTACATGAAATATTATCTTTGTACATATATGCATTTTTTTTAATATAAAATCGGCTTCTGCAGTGGTTTCATGATGTTTCTGATAGTGAGATCTCAAATACATGTGAGGATGCACTTAACCTCCTGTGCAGCACCTTCGGGTGTCAGGTATACCCATTGCTATCCCAACATATCCTAGTATATTAGCTATCTAGGTCTTGTACCTTTGAATATACAATCCCCTTTTTAGATGAAAGCATTTGCACATTAATCAGGTTTTCAATGTGTACAGTGAATGCTTCTGTGCTCACCAATAACTCCTACCATATTAGAAAAAAATGACTATTATTAACAAGTTCTGTTAGTTGTAATTGATTATTGATCTGCACAATTTGGAGCTTCTAGGTATCCAACAGGCAGGAGTTAAGCTTAATTATTTCCAGCTGCTAAATGATTATGATAAGATGCTTTCTGACGATGTAGTATCTACTATAATATGCATATTCTATTCTTTCTCTATATCTCAGCTGATTAGTGTTGTTAACATTTTTCAAGATAGAAGAGATAATATTACCAGAGCTTGAGGAGATGCGTACTGCCCATGTTGTCTCTATTGGCTCAGAAGCATTGTGCGACCTGAATGCTCATTACCAAGAAGGGTACATATCACAAATATCAGATTCTCAATTTTTCTCTCAGCTAGAGTTTTTGAAAATTTTCCTTTCAAGAGGAGATAGAACTTGAAATTTCTGGTCCTTAAGAGTCTGGAAATATTTTGTTAGCCCTTACTAGTCTGTTATATCAATCTCACTCTACGCTACTATCTTCCAGGAGACGAACTGAACTGACATTTGATACTCGAGCAAGTTTGGCACTTTTTGGGTCATTCACTTCAACAGATTATGTTGCTTCTCAGCGTCTCAGGTGAATATGAGTATAAATACAGCTGATGAATTTATGTTTTCATTACAGCACTCATTTATGAGTATGAAAGTAGCCTTTTTGTCCCCAAGTGTAATTCAGTTCTGGGAAGTTATGGAACCACTTTGACTGATTTTAGATAAGAAAGAGAGACTAAAATCTATTTAGGTGTTAAGATTACTTCAGGAGAACACATAAAAATGATCAATCAAACTAGAAGAAAAAAGGAAAGATCTCTATTCTTATGATCCCACAGGTTTCCACGAGCCATATCCAGTGTATTTTAGTCAGATTTAATTCGGCAATGTCAATTATAGCTAGTAATAACCCTGAGTATTACTGAATTCAATTCCAGTTTCATGTCCAGTTCCATGTAACTGAACGATCCCAATATTATACATTCATATATAGGTCACTGCAAATTGTGTGCTTACTGTATCTGTGGCTTCTATAGGAGAAGGATAATGTACTATCACATGGAAGCTTTCAAAAAGGTTGATGTCATAGCAACCCCTACAACCGGGTAAGAGATTTGAAGCTTATTACAGTTGACCCATAGATGTAAATATATGATCTTACTTGTCTCTGCTTAGAGTGTATATGCATGTTTCCTCCTCATCCGTACTTGTTATTGTCTAGTCAATGAGGCTATTGTATGAGGATAAATTCTGCTTTCAAGCTTCCAGTAGATGATTAGTAGTTCTAGGCAATCCCTATAGTTTGAGGATATATAAAGCTATACAAGCATACCGTTTTCTGGCTCAAATGCAAGATAATATCTGGGAATTACTGAATTGATATATACTTGTTCACATTTGGGATTGCACAGACGGAGTAACTGATATAACTCTGCTGATCTATGTTCCTAGAAACTAGAATGCTGCACTACTTTTACTCAGTTGCACCACTTTCAAGAAATTTTGGTGTACTTTTGCCTCTTATCATGTGTATTATCTGTTGCTGTAACAACTAAGGAGATGTTTTGTTTTCCCAGCATGACTGCGCAAAAATACCACCAAGTGCTCTGAAGATAGGAGAGTCTGATTATGTTGTATCAGGTAGATTGTTTTCACGATATTGTGTATCTTCGTTATCTCTTCAACATATGGATTTACAGCTTATCTAAATCTCAACTGCTCAACTTTGAACCATGTTAACATCTTAGATAAAAACTGTAGAAATCTTGATGTGAAACAGTTGTTATTTGACATAGCTAGTGTTGTCACTGCCTTGTATTGAGAAAGAAGTTTACAATAATCAGCCCTATAGGTGAAGTTTGTAGGGGACATTCAAGGTTTTCAACCACGGTTTCATGCCTTCATGGCGAAGATCCCCAAAAGCTGTAGGGGAGCTATCACTAGCTATTCAGAAGCTTATTGGAGTGTAGACATTTCATCCTATTTGGAGTCTAGTAGCAGAAATTAAGTATCCAATGTGAAAATACATCGGTTAAGTTCATAATTTATATGGCTGCAGCAGTTTGCTAAGCAAACTCTATATGCCTATTTCGATGCTAATAACAACTGTTGAGACATCTTATCTGTTCTTGATTGGTGTCTCTTTATTGCAGCTAAGCTGATGCAATTCATTTTTGCCGCGAACCTTCTTGGTTTTCCTGCCATTACTGTTCCGGTAAGTAGTGCCTCATGACTGAATATTTTGCACTGTCATGTATAAATATTCAAAATAACATTTATGCTCTTTCCAACATACTACTTTCTTGAAAGGCTTAAATACGATCAGATGAAACATTCAGGGTTCTGGTACGATATAGCTCAAAACACGAGAAAAGTATTTTTCGCTGATATGTTGCTACTTCTGTCCTGTACTCAGGTTGGTCATGACAAGCAGGGCCTTCCGATCGGCTTGCAACTGATAGGTCGTCCATGGGGCGAGGCTAGCTTATTGAGGGTGGCTTCAGCAGTAGAGGTACTGCTCACATCCGTCATAAGAGTTTTGTATTTGCGGTTTTCCAGCTGAGAAATATGGTCATTTTTTATAAGAGTCGATGTGCCCCTTAACGCTGCATTCAGTGTGGAACTGAGTGAATCTTTGTACTTCTCCAATTTCGCGACATAGATATACTTAAGCCACAGATTGCTTTGAGTCACATTTAAGAGGATAAGACTCGGAGAGCAAATATAACTGTTAGCAAACAAACAGTAATCATTGAACAGGGTAAATTTACGATGCGTACTGAATCTAAAAAATCACCATATTAACGCGAGGAAAAAATACGGATTGAGCATTTTGTGTAGTAGAACCTTTGTCTGTTTCTACGATCCTTGTAAATCGAACATCTGTGACACCATTTTCCATGCTTTCAGGAGCTGTGTCTGAAGAAAAGGAATCGCCCCTCCACGTTTTACGACATCCTAAAGACCTGAAACAGTCTAGTACCAGTACATATGTAATTCTGCCCTGACGGTGTTATACCTGCTACAATTCCGTCTGGAGAACGCACACATAATTCCTTCTTCCTGTTGCTGTAATTCAATATGTATGAGGTGACTCGTGATAGACACAGCAAACCGACCCTCCTCCGGGTTGGTCAAAGTCATTTGTAGGAGATATTGCGGCAACAAATAAACAAGCAAAATAGTACTACTCCTTTTGTCCTGGATTGTGATTCTTTCTGTTATGCATTTGGTTAACTGATACTTTTTGTGATATCGACAGTCTTCAGAATTGCTCTTGGAAATATAACATTGACCACTGGTTTCTATTGCAATATGTGTAGTAAAGTTAGTACTCCCTCCGTTTCAAAATATAAGATGTTTTAGCTCTGTGAAAGACTTCTTATAATATGTAGGTTTATTCAGGTTTGTAGTGAATCTACACACTAAAAGACGTCTAGATTTTTTTTTTTACAAAACTAAAACATCTTATATTTTGTAAAAACCTAGCTAGCCAGGTGATTCAAGCGGTGCTGTTAAATTTTGTTTGTCAAACAATATCGTTTTTTTTTTGTTCTTCGTCTCAAAACACAATGACCAAGACGAAGAAGGGGAGATTTCTCCTCTCCCTCTGACTAAGAATGTTGAGCTTTGACAATACGCCCGAGAGAGGATTCAAGGCGCGAGAAGAGGGAAGTCAACGTATGGACAAGCTGAACTTTTCTGGTTCATCAGGAGGAACTTCCAACATACTTAGATGCCTTCCAATTTTGTCATTAAATAGTTCCGGATCCTACGTTTTCTCAGGGAAATAATAGTAATCAAAGAATAAATCTATATTATACTAGTGGAAATATAATCTACTTCTCCGACTTAGGCCTCCTTTAATTTATAGGATTGTGCAAGGATTTTTGTAGGATGAGAATCCTATGAAATTTTTTCCTACAACAGCTATTTGATTCAAAGGATCATATCCTATGGGAAATAATCCCATAGAAATCCTGTAGTGTAAAGTCTATAGGAAAAAAAGCATGAGGTTGGAGCTCATGAAAAAATCCTTTACTACAATCAAAAACAATTGGTTCTTCCCATAAGATTCGACTAGTCATGACTTCTTAATCCTATGAGTTTTCTATTCCTACACTTCTCCTATCCCATGAATCAAAGGAGCCCTAGTACGAAGTTATAGTACGTACTATGTCAGAGATGTCTCAAAATAGATGTCTCAAATTTGTCAAAATTTGGATAAATCTAGACACTATTTAGTATATAGATTCATCTAAATAAATTTTGAAAAAACCCGAGACATCTGTTTCGAGACGGAGGGAGGGAGTACTTGTTATGAATCATGGGCAGTGATTCTAGCTGACTGGAATAATCATGGGCACTAGCTGAATGCAGCCTGGCCGCTGTCCGAATGAACCTGGATTGGAGATAGTTTATCCAGGTCTTGAGGGAAGTCTTGGATGCCGGTGGTGACCGGACCGCACTCGATTTGGACCGGCACGGCCGGCGTGCAAACGTCAGGGAGAAAAATAGCCAGCAGGCAGCAGAGAAGGCGGCGGCAGCCTGCTAGCTGTTGAAGTCGCCCCTGGTGCCGTCTCCGAAGCTTCTCTTCCACCTGGACATCATTTTCCCCCTTTCCGTTGTCAAGAGGTCTTAGTAGTTTAATCTGAGAATTTGTAGCTGAGTGGTTGCGTTCCTTCGCGAGCTAGCCATCGTCAGCCATACCTGGAGTGACCCCAATAATGGTACTACCTCTCCTAGTATATATGTTTTCCTTGTTTCATGGAAAGTTAGTCGCCGTGCAATTAACAAACCTATCTTCCATCGGACGAGTGACGTCCTATGATTAGGGCCGGATTGATTAGAGGAGACACTCCATGGATGGAGTCACTTATGACGTCAAACTGGTGGCCACAACAACACCACTCATCAACACCTCCTCAAAAAATTCCTCAAAAAAAAAAAAAAAAAACTCCCTAAAAAAATACAGCACTCATCAACACACAAAAACTTGTTTTACAAAAGGTACAATTATTCTAGCTGCACGCAACACGAAATAGTACACCACCAAACATATTAAGGGCTTCACCAGTGCAACCACATTTTCATAGGTCTGTGCATGATTGATGCAGAGGTAAGGGCTTGTTTTCCTTTTCTGAAGAGAAACCAACATTCTCACGGTTGCGCCGCCAACAAACCTAATTGCCATCTAGCTTCTTCTCTCTTTAGTGCATACATAGTTTCACCCTGCACAGATAAGAAAAAAAAGGATGCTAGTCATGTCAGTCATCACCACTATTAATGGCAACTAGGATATCCAGTTGCAACGTTGTCGGATAATCCATCTTAATGCTCCTTATCTCATGTGGCGGTAGGTCTAGCAATGTGTCGGGACGGCGGTTGTAAGTTTTTACGGGAGCTACTAATTTTTTTTGGATGTGGTGGTCGTGGCAAGTTGCAATGGCCCCATAGAAATCAGTGACCAATTGAACGGTGGTGTTTTGTATCGCCGTACTCCTACTCGAAGGTGTCATCGAAGAGGTTCTTTATCCTTGGTGCTGCTTTCTTCTTGATGTCTCGCTTCGTTGATGGGACCCTTTTGAAGTCGTTGGATATGCTACACGGTGATGCATGACCGACTTTTCTAGGTTTGAGGGACTCTTATCGTTGTCTTTCCCGTCTCTCCTTCGACGACGATACATATTATTACGAAGTTGGAGTTGACTATCTTGGCGTTTCAGCTCAGTTTTCTAACTTCTAAAAAAATGAGGTAGTTCCTTCTTATAGTGAAATATGGGAACTAATGTCCTAGTTGTTGGTTTAATCATAATCTAGGGGGAAAAGCTTTGAAATTGAATTCAGCCAGTATGGAGGGGAAGTGCACGTTAACGTTAGAGCATCTTTAGCGGGGGGCCCCAAAAGCCCCCCCCCCCCCCCACCAAGCGTCTATTGGGCGCGTCGAACATGAAATCGTGCCCATCCGTGTCCCCGAAGACCGCGTTTTGTCAGGGTGGCCCAATAGGCCGTCCGACAAGCCTAGTCCGCCCCCGCGTCACCATGAGCTTTCTGGATGCGCCTGACACAAGCGGCACACCATGTGGGCTAACCCTAGCAGTGACGGTCAGTGTTGCTCAACGCCGTATCCACCAACCAGTCAACTTTAAAGTAAATGTCTCGCTGGTTTCTTAGGTGGACGCAGAGAGGCTAGAGAGAAACGTGCCTTAAGGACAACTATTCGTGAGGATGTTCCCGAAGCGACCAATCGGGCGCTGTTGCCGGACGTCGTTTGGGACTCGCGATTGGAGATGCTGTTAGTGACCCACAAGACCACAAGAGAAGAACTGTCTTATTCAGCCGCCCTACGTTAGCCCCCACGCTTGGAAAACGAACGAGCTTTCCACCTAAATCTACTCCCACGTATTGGCGTCACTTTGCCATTTTTTAGACCTGTAGTGGCACCGCCTGTCGTAGGTAGCTTCGGGCCTAGGGATATTTTGGCAAATAATCTTTCAAATAGTACAGAATTTTGTCAAGCCCCCCAACGCTCGATCGATCAGCTCCTATATTAACCCACCCGCTCAGCTAGACTGCTTCTCACCGCTCAGCTCCGTAAGCTTGGTCAGGGCAGCAAGCACCACCTGACACCACCATTTCCACCCACACACAGACATACATGGATCATCAGCATCACAGCAACGCGGGCGGCAGCACGAGCACCGCCAATCCACTATGGCACGTCCAGGAATCAGAGGCACTTTTCTAGGAGGCACTTTTTCAAACTGCCTCTAATTGTATCTATTGAGGCACTTTGAAAAATAGTGCCTCCAAATATGAATTTTTAGTGGCAGTTTCGAAAGTGCCACTAATAGTTTATTCTTTTGAGGCACTATTGATAGTGCCTCTAATGTTTTGAAAAATAGAGGCACAGTCCAGTTTCCATGCTAAACTATCGGTGGCACTTTGACATGTGCCTCAAAGACATAACTTTAGAGGCATTTTCTGATAATGCCACTAAAAGTAGATCAACGAGGCACAATTAGAAGTGCCACAATTGGTTACCATTTAGAGGCACTAAATTATGCCTCTAAATAGTGACCAACTGTGGCACTATTTGGTGTGCCTCTAATGAATAGTTTTTTGAGGCACATATGATAATGCCTCTAATAGTTGGTCATTTGAAGCATTTTAAATATCTTAAATTGACGATCATTTGAGTCACTATTAACAAAATACCATAAAAATATAGCATTTGAGACATAGATAAAATTATCTTAAATTGTTCATCAATTTCAAAAATTGGTTCGTGATTTATCTTTTCAAAATTTTTGATGACTATTGGAAAAAAAATTCACGACTGGTTTGAGATTGGAAACAGACTCAGTGTTAGCCAACAAACAACCATGCTAATCAGCTTGGGTCGATCGGTGCGTTTGGCTCCACGTTGTACGGTCGGGACCTCTGGCGCACGCGAAGGCGGGGCCCCGCTGCTGCTGGAAGCATCGAACCACGACGGGTGTGTCTGTCCCGGGCGAGCCCACGGATCGTGTCTGGCAGGCGGGCCCGGATGGCAGGGGACCGCACGCCGTCGGTGATGCTTCCATGGGCCTGCGATACGCTGCTCGGATACGCTGTATTGATGCAGGTTATGTATTGTGTCATGGGATTTTGGTAATTTTATATAATTATTTTACCTTTAAAAAATTAGATTTAAAAAATGGAAAAAGAAACTAAAAAAAAATTACCTATTTTCTGATGGGCCGCGGGCTAAATAGACCACATGGGCCGCTTGGGGTGTGCCGCGTGGAGGAAGGTGCGGCCATATCCCAGATTTTTTTCATCCTCGACCCCCATCTCTCTCCCGTGACAGCCGCCCCTCTCCCTCTCGCGCAGCCATGCCAGATGGAGCTGCATTGACGCCAGCTGCAGACGCCGCAGCTCTAGCCGATGGAGTCGGCGGCGGGGCGAAGCGGAGCCCAAGCCCAAGCCCGAGCCGAGTACTTCCCGGCGGTGGAATTTGGTGAGACACGCCTCCGCATGTCATGTCCGTTTCCCCTCTCGGGCTGGATTTGGCAGGCTCTCTAGGCTGGAGGAAGCGATGCGCCGGTGGCGTCGCCACGGGCAGGCCGATCCGCTCACCTCGGACGACCTCCGCCCACACGCCGCCGCCTCGGCATCGCCTGCCGCCAAAGACGCAGCTGCTGCAGCAGCCGCACCGGTCGGCTTCCGATCCCGGCAGCTGCCCGCCGCCTCGGCCAAGCTCCGCTGCGCCCGCCACCAACGACATGCGGCCGCCCAAGCCTCGACTCCCAAGGTAACGCCACCGGCACCACTCACCTACCTTCACTGCAATGGCGAGGCCGAGGCCGAGATGCGATTGCCTCTCCGCCAAGTTGGGGATCGTTTAGGAAGTATACTCGCGTCGAGGCGCCATTTCTCCTGCGGTTCCTTTACCGAGGATCTTCACTCCTCATTGCTGATTGATTCTCAGGTGGTTATTCTGGGGATGGTGCGATTTCAGTTCATTTCGCTCGGGTTTTTTCGTTTAAATCATGAGTAATTGCTCTAAATAGTTTGGGTTGGGTTTTTGTTTAAATCTGGAGTTAGTTCATGTGATTTGGTCATCTTTTAGTAGGAGATTTAGCTTTGCCCGTGGCAGTTTCGTATTTATTACGCTTGCTCGGATGGTTGGCTCTAACTACAAAGGTGCTTCTGCTTGTTGACTTGCTTTTCAGTACTACTACGGGTTTATACGGCGTTTTAAGACCGAAAAAATGCAGCAGTTCATTGTAGTCGATCAGGCTGTCATCACATGTTCGAAGCTTACTGCGAGTGATGCCAATTTGCCTCGGATTACTAGTGTTACTGCGTGTCACCTGAATAGGCAGCACTAGCTCCTGCTTTGTATGAACATGGATGGGAATATTGCCATGCTTGCTCATAAATGCGCTGGCAGATGATGCCATTTTTGCTGCTCACTGTGTGCTGTAGGCAACCGCATGATGCTATTGCTTGTGTTGATCCAACTGTAGTGATGGGTCGAATTATTGATCTACAATTATTGAGTTTTCAAGAGGATTTACAGGAAATGTCTTGACGTTAATGAGAAACTGCAGGTCGTTGGTTTGGGCTCAAAGCTCATTGGATGCGGATCGGCAACTCCATCACTTACCATTTCAAATGATGACCTTTCTAAAGTAGTTGAAACGTCGGATGAATGGATCGCAACACGCTTGGGATTCGGAGACGAGTTCTTTCGGGTACTTCTGATGCACTTTTTCCCCTCCTCTTTCACTAAGGTTGTTTGACTAGGGTAATTGTTCTCCCTCTGGCAAGATGTATAGTGATTATATCTGACTATTTATCTTACTTAGGCGATCCTGTATGAATGATGATGTGTGCATCACACGTCATTATGCTTGAAGTTGTTTTTAGGTCATACACATGTTAATTTAAGTAATAATAATTGTATTCCCTAAAACAAACTAGTAATAATAATTGTAATGGATGAGCATATGCTTTGTCCTAAAACACTCTTTTCCATTTAAACTAAATGAACAACAATCATCATGCAACGTAGACACAAGCACAAAAGTAAATGTACATGCGGGTAAATCTATATCTTCTTATGTTATTTAATTACCTAATGATTCACTGACCTCTATTTTATATAAATGAATGCATCGATTTTCACATGTTGGTTCCAAGTCGATGCACATATGTAACTGTATAGGTGTGGTTAATATCATTGTGTCTAAGTATGTACTAGGCAGGTAGCATAATCTTGTTGTCAAAACGTTAGGAGACACAATGTTTCCATTTTGTATGTCCATTCACGTTACATGAGTATCTATCAATGCCTGTGTATTTTGTATGTCCATTCATGCTGAATGGTTGGATTCTTTATGCTTGCAGATTCGAAGCTGTTCTTACTTGCTATGGTCTATGCTTCGCTTGGAATCCTTCTTTCTTACCTGATGTGGTATAGACCCCTCTATCGCGCAATGAGGTATGCTATTACGACATTACTGTTTTAACATTTTCATCCATCAATGCAAAAAAACACATTTGTCAGTGAATTTATTATTTGTCGTAGTCCCCTTTCTTACCTGTGTAAGTAAGCATATTTTTTTCTTCAGCAAAAAACCAGTTTGATAATATCGACGGTCAATAGAAAACAGTCTGAAGACAGCTTTTATTTTCTAAAGAATTTATTTAGTATTCACATAATAAGATTCCTGCAAATTTTGATTGAGATTCAACTTTGCAAGCTCTTAGTGTTGCCATGCTAATGTTTAGGTCCGTACATTGCACGTGCTCAAATCAGAATTATATTACTCCCTTCGACCCATGTTAGTTGACTCAAGTTTTAGACTGACTGGTTTAAGTTGCTAACTTAGTTGAGTTGTGCCTTACTATCGTAATGGTTGCTACCTTAGTTGAGTCCCCCTTGTGTATATTTTCAGGTTAAGCACATCACTTGATGAAGTTAGTGTTTATCCTATTCTCGCTGTACTTTACATGGTAAAGAATCTATTGCAGGTATGCCCACTTGTGAAGTTCTTGTGTGATAAAATAACTTAGTATTTGCAACAAAAAATCTTGACACGTGTTTTATCCCTGTCAGTATTACATCTTTGCTTATGTGGATGCACCAGCTTACCAGATCCTGAAGAACCTGAATATTATTAGCACTGGTGTCTTATACCGTATCATTCTAAAGAAGTAAGCTCTACTCACTTAATGTGGCTTATCAGTTGGGAATAAAGGGATATGATCATCTGTGCTCTTATTACTACTTTTGCCAACATCTTTATGCCAGCTAGTTAGTTTTCATTTACTTGTTTTTCTTCTTACAGAAAGGCACTTTCATACAAAATCTGTATGCGACATTGTGATTGTTTATAGAAGTAAAAATCTGTTGCGGTTTATAGAAGTAAAAATCTGTATGCGACATTGTGATTGTTTACTTGTCCACATGGTGTCACTGCTACGGATTTGACTCAATTTCGAGTTCTTGAAGCATCTGCTTGCATCTTTCTCTTATATTCTTCGCCTTTAGGCTGGGATTAGATTCGTTCCTTTTTTCCACCAAGAGCAGCAAAAGTCCCGTCTCGATATGCATCCCTTTCGAGTGGAGTACATACGAAATCATTAGTAGTACTCCTCCGTCCCAAAATAGATGTCTTAGATTTGTCAAAATTTGAATGAATCTAGACACTATTTAGTATATAGATTTATCCAAATTTTGACAAACCTCGACATCTATTTTGGGACGGATGGAGTATTTGATTCGATTACACCTCTACATTCTTTGTACCCACTCACTACATTTGAGTGCACTGTCAATTTAATCATTGCTCCATTACAGTGCTAATCGGTTCAGTTTAGCATTCACAAATCTCAACCATGACCCAAACTGTTCTGATCTGCAGCGTATCTCGAGCACCGTGGAGGAGAAGGCAAAGTGGGTCTTCGAGAAGCTCAAAGGTACTGATGTCCCTCTTTCACCATTTTCCGAACCATCTGTTCTTGTGGCTCAGAAAAAATCAGTTAGTCTGAAGCTACATGCCATGTCGCCTTGGAAACATCATCAGTACAGTCGTCCATTGATGTTAGTTAGAAAATGCTGCCTTTTCTTACTGCTGCGTAAAACCAAAGCAATGCAATATGCAAGGAGTGTTTTCTTCTAATATGATGATTACTGCTTTTCTTGCACTAAGCTGCTTTGGATCTGGCTTCCTGTACTTCTAATCAAGTACTCCAATTTATCTGCTAAGTACTAACACAGTGACGATGATGCACATGGGGGGCAAACTGAAATGGCCTTTCTTGCATGGTGTCATTGTCCTACGGCTGACACTGCACTGGGTCCTGCTTTGGTTGACGCCATTATGCAGGGGACTTGCTCACCTAACATCTTGTTTTACTTGCAAGTCTTTGGCGGTATTAGCAAGGCTGTCTTCAACATGTCTGGGATTAGCAAGCACCAACCAGCTGAGTTGGTATCATGTAGTGCATAATCTATTCCTTATATTCTTCTGCGCAGCACCTAATCTGTAGTCATGCAGGCAGTTGCGAACAGCTATTATTACACTTGGTTCAGCAATCCGACTGCTCTCATGAAAACATTGCACATAGATTAGTTCCATAAATAAAATGTGAATGTTCTGAGTGAGCTTGCTCACATAGCAGATCCATTGGCAAGGTTTGTGCCACTTACATGCCACGTTCATATGTATATTTAGTTCTTTCTTGCTGAGTAGGTTTACATTGCTTCGTGCCATCTTTTTTTCTGATTCTATTGCGATTGTTCATTTTTTTTTGCAGGGGATAGCAAGAGTGAAGAATTAGATATGAAATAGTTATATACATGTATGCGTCATGGCAGTTATGGATAATCCTGTAGGTACATGAGCTTTGATTTGAACTCAAAACACCATTTGCCATTTGCTTGTACCCCCCCTTAGATTGAAATGGTCTTGTAATTCAGTTCCTCTTACGTATTTTGACTATTGTAATTTGAGTTGACTATTGGTCTCAAGCTATGTATGACTATTGTAATTTGACTGTAATAATTTGAGTGAAATTTAAACATCTGCATAAACTACTGTAATTTGAGTTATTTGTTTGTATTATTGTGATTTGTATTGATGGGATTTGAGTGCAATACCTGTAATTTGTGGTTGTGAGCCATTTTGAAAATTTAACTGCTGTAATTTGACTTCTTGCTACTGTAATTTTATGGTTGTTATCTTTTAGAGGCACTATGGATAGTGCCTCAAAAAGCTGGTTTTAGAGGCACTATGGATACTGCCTCAAAAAGCTGGTTTTTTGAGGCACTATGAATAGTGCCTCAAAAGTTAGTTTTAGAGGCACTATGGATAGTGCCTCAAAAGCTAGTTTTAGAGGCACTATGGATAGTGCCTCAAAGTTAGTTTTAGAGGCACTATGGATAGTGCCTCAAAAGTTAGTTTTGAGGCACTATTGATAGTGCCTCAAAAAGTTGGTTTTTAGAGGCACTAGTCATAGTGCCTCAATTGATTAGGATTTAGAGGCACTCTAATTTGTGCCTTAAGTTGGTTTTTGAGGCACTAGTCATAGTGCCTCAATTGACTAGGATTTAGAGGCATTAGTCATAGTGCCTCAATTAACTATGATTTAGAGGCATTTTTTAAAACTGCCTCAAAAAACTTTTACCTACACGACCGTTCCCGGCGCTTTTTTTAGTGCCTCAAAAACTTAATTGTGGCACTAATTTAACTATTGGAGGCACTTTAGAGTGCCTCTGAATACTGTACATGCCATAGTGATCCCTCCAGCTCCTCCTCGGACTCATTTTCATCCGATTTGAGCAGCGGCGACGGCACGTGCTACACCCGCTGCATGGGCGCCGCCGATCCCTCCTGCTCCACCTCCTCCTCGTCGGACTCGTTCCCGTCCGACTTGACCAGCGGCGAGATGGTCTACGCGGGGGCGGGGCGCGAGCCGCGGCGGAAAGCGGCGGCGGCGGCGTCGTACATCGGCGTGCGTACGCGGCCGTGGGGCAGGTTCGCGGCGGAGATCCGGGACTCGACGCGGGGCGGGGCGCGCGTGTGGCTGGGCACCTTCGGCACCGCCGAGGCCGCCGCGATGGCATACGACCAGGCGGCCCTGTCGTCCCGGGGCGCGGCCACGGCGCTCAACTTCCCCGTGGAGCGCGTCCAGGAGTCGCTCCGCGCCCTGGCCCTCGGCGCCGTCTCCACGACGCCCACGGGCACCGGCGGCTCGCCCGTCCTGGCGCTCAAGCGGCGCCACTGCAAGAGGACGAGGCGGAGCAAGGCCGAGATAGCCAACGACGCGGCGGGAGCGACCCGCAGCCGCCGGAGGAGTTACAAGATGGGTAACAACAAAATGGCCGACGAGGAGAAGCGGTTCGTCCTCGAGCTGGAGGACCTCGGCGCCGACTACCTGGAGGAGCTCCTAAGCATCTCCGTCGACACGTTTCATCTTCAAGTACCAGCAGCTGAGTTTGTGCAGTATGGTGAAGTGTTACATTGCCAATCGATCGTCTAGCTGAGCACGTATATCAAAATTGTTGTTTGTGTTTGAGTTTTGGTTGAATTATGCTGCGTTGTGTCGCTGGGATCGTCTCTAGCTAGCAGTTCACACTTCACAGTTCACGCCAAATCCGAAACTTTTCTTTCAACAGAAGGATGCCGGAGGTCTTAGTTTAATACTAGTACTCCATAGCCGGTAGTACTTGCAAGTGGGTGGCATGTTGATCCATGAAAAATTACTCACCAATTAACAAATAAATCAAACTTTGTTCGAGACATGTGACGTCCTCAATTCGGTTAGTGGTTGAGAGGAATATACATATCCTGAAAGGCACATCGATGGAGCCACATACGACGAAAGAGCGGGTGGCGAGGTCGACTTGTGATCGATTGAGCAAAAAAGGACCAAGTGATCGAAAATATAAACTACGGCACCATATCCGGACTAACTACTTATCACAATGATTATAGGATATCCCAGGTAGATTCTCTCGCGGAACTTGTAAAGGTTCTTCACCAAGAGTGTTGTACAGTATGCTATCTCCAACTCATTCAAGTGCTATAGTGTAGTGGTAGACTTCTCTACATTATGTAGAACATTTGGAAGCCCCACATATTATGGCCTATGATACAGCGGAAATCATACATGGAACACCGGCATGGCACTGTTGTTCTAGCAAGTTACTCGCGAACATTTCTCCCAGTGGGCCCACCCTACACATGCACACCTTCGTATTGGTTGTTCTATCGGGTTCAACAACCCCTCGATCCCAAAAATTCGCTCCCTATGATAGAGCCCAACTGAGGTGTTAGGGTTTTGACAGGTCTCATTCAAAATATGTCGCTTGTGTATATTTTCTTTTTTCTCCTAAATGAAAAGGCAACATTTCCTATCAGTTTTTCAAAAAAGGGGGGATTGATCATGCGCGTTTCCGAAGAACATAGAGGGAGTTGACCTGATGCCACAAGCCTCCTTATGCCAAGAGCCTCCATACGAAATGGTCTTCCACACCCTTGATATATATCCTCTAAAGCACTGACCATTTCTAAAAGATGTTCGATTCCTTGCACATACGGCATTCCATATATGTCGTATATCCATCCTAATGCGACCCAACCGCTGCAATCACTATTGGTGCAAGGTGTTGGATTCACTAATAGTTGGTCTAGCGACCGGTCTAGAAAAGGACCGCGTGCCATCTTATCTGATAATATTCTTTATGGTGCGCACTAGTAATGCAGCCTGGTAACCTTCACTTGGGAAACATACTTCTATTGCGAAGATCTTTGATGCCCAAGCCTCCAAGCTTGATTGGTTGGCAAAATCCCCGACGGGCAATGACACAGTTCTCTCTGGCTTACCCGCCCGTCCTGCAAGAAACTCCTCTAACTTTTGTCGACTCACCCACTTTGGCATATCAATTCCATTAATTGGTGCCACATAGCAGATACATGCTTGCTTGTTTCCCTCTGTGAGCATCCTGATCCAACAGGACAAACTTGCCATCAATTTCGTCCAAAAGGGGGTGGAAAAAGTCAAGCACATCTTATAATTTGGGTTAGAGAGTAACATAGGGCGACCATGTATAGTTGTTTTGTGTGGAGAAAGTCATGTTTAGTTGCAACATATCTGGATAACGAAATTAACACTAGCAACAACCTACAATTAATCCATTTCAGTGCTTAGATTTTTTTTGGAAAAAAGGTACAATGGTCTATTGATAATCATCAATAGCAGCATAAAGAAATGCAAAAGTAACAAAAAATACAAATATGTCTGAAAGTGTAAGATGGTTAACCTAGAGGGGAGGGGGGGGGGGGTGAATAGGTTTCTACAAAAAAAATTATAATCTTTTGCAAGTTTTAGGCTTTGCCGAATATAAGTGAGCCTAAATGCAAACTAGGTGAGGCAACCTAGATGATGTACAAGATACTTCAAGCTCGAAGGCTATAACAAGATAAGCAACACAAGTAAGAGATCGGTTAAGGAATAACCGAAGCACGTGGAGACGAAGATGTATTCCCGTGTTCACCATCTTTGGGAAGGGGGCTACGTCACGTTGGAGAGGTGTGAGGTTCCACGAAAGATTCCTCATGCGCCACGAAGGCTCACCTTCTTCTCCGAGCCTATCCCACGAAGGAATAGCTCACTTACTCGTGGTAGACTTTAAGGTAGTCTCCAAACCCTCACAAACTTTCCACGGAGAAAATCACAAGCCGAATGCCTCCGGGCGACCCTAGCCGCCTAGGGTTTCCCACAAACCCAAGAGTAACAAGCTAACTCGATGAACTCAAGGGGGAATGAACTTTGGCTTGGTGGAAATGTAGATCGGGACCTCCTCTTCCTTTCTACCAAAGGGATTTGGATTTGGTTGGGTAGAATGGGAGATCCTCAAGCTTTTGTGTTTAAACAATGGGGGAGAGAGAGAGAGCTTCAAGAAATGAAATGTTATCTCAAATGCCTAACATCACAATGGAGAAGAAAGGGGTATATATAGTGTGAGGGGACAAAGAGCCGTTTGGAGGTTATCATGGTAGCCGCAATAAGTCCGGTCGGACAGCGAAGCCGAATTTCGGCGACGACTCCTACGACCGGACTTACCGGAATTTCAAGCGGCGACCGAATTTTCCGTGAACAACCGAAAACATGTTCTGTAAGCCATATCGGTGTTCACCGGAAATTTCCGGTGGCGAAATTCGGTGATGCACGGCCACGACGCTTTTGCCGATTTCGCAGTAACTTCTTTAGACTCATTTTTCAAGGCAGATTTCTCTCTTTCTTCGAACGGGTGTGTGTGGGTGGATGATGAGAGGCTTATATGGTGTAGAACATCCCCAAAGAGCACATCGAGATCACCCCTCTTAATAGTGCGGTGTTTCCTATTTGACTCAAGAGTAAATAAGAGAGAATAATAAACAATGACACCGGCTCTTCATAGAGAAACGAATGGGGGGTCACCCATCACCTATCATCAATAACCTGCGGATTCTCACTTGTAGAGATCTAATAGAAACATTAGTCCATCATCTAGCTCCGATGTCATAGTTAACCAAAATACTAGATAAGGGCTATTTGCCCTTTCAATCTCCCCCTTTTTGGTTAATGATGACAAACCGAGCTAGAGTCAAAGAAAGGATATTATGATACGATTAGATCTAACACATAATAGAAGCACGTAGTGATAGGAAATTCAAGTACAATAAGTGAACTGCAAGGTTGTCCAAACACACACACAAATGGTTCGAAAGAGCAAATAAAAGCACAAGCCCATGAGAGACAAACGAGCAAAGAGGGGCTTGTGCAAGAGGCAAATCATGAAAGAAGCGACTCTACTCTTTCTCCCCATTTGGCATCGAGAACCAAAAGGAAGAAAAGAGCGGAGAGACCGATCTAGCCACCAAAGTTGTCCTCATCATCATCATCATAGGCTTCTTCCTCCTCTTCTTCTTCATCGTCACCCTCCTCTTCGTCCTCGCCCTCTGTAACTACCTCGGTGAACTACGCTCCTAGATACAAGCCTGGATGAGTGGTAGTGGTTGAAATAGTACGGTGGGGCCCCAAAAGCCACTCACTGGTAGTCCTTTCAGACGTCCCAACCACTACCCTCTCAACGGACTGTCTGAGTCGGCGAAGGGATCAACTACGTACACAAGTGGGTATGTACGCAAGCCACCATACAAGAGTACATCGAGCCATTCCATCTAGAAAGAAAGGAAATATAGCAACCATACGGCAAGATTCAAATGACCTAGATAGATCTATATTTTAGGATACTTCCTCATACAACACACATCGAGTATCATGCGAAGCGCAAAACAAAATCCGATAAGAAGCAAATCGGCATAAGATGCCATAGAAATAAGCACGTCCCAACTACAGGTCTCATGGATCCTCGTTCGAAATCTCTACACCGAACGATCGTTGCCCACATCTTGACTTCTTCCACCCAAAGATCCGTCACGTGAAGGTACCTGTTCATCTGAATCAAGAATTTATCGTGTGAGACCCTAAGGGTACTCATCAAGTCTTAATGCCTCTAAAGGGGACACAACCTGGGGTGACGCAATTGCAGCGAAAGATAAACCCTAGCAATTCTACAGATAAACGCTAACCATCCGCCTAACCAATGATAGACGGATGTCCGTGAATTAAGAACAACAGTTATATTTGGTAATCTCATCCGATCCATCCTCCTCCCTGCTTACCAACAAGGAAGCGGACGAACAACCCCCATCCGTTGGCAATTTTATTAACCATTCCATGAGTGTTGTACTATTTACTAGTCAGTTTACTTAGTCAGATTGAGGCGGTACTTTAGTTAAGCTTGTCTATGATCAAGAAACTGTGCTCCAAGTCGTCCATATCCGCGGACATGGCTTTCAGAAAGTTTTACCCGGCCGGGGTGCACCAATAGCAACACACGCTCGATCAACCTCGGAAAAACCAAATCAAAACCCAACGAGGCTTTCACGACTGAACAATCACAGAATTCAGAAATATTTTAGGCCACCCTTGAAGTACACCCAACGGCAAGCAAGCTTGAGACGGACTCAAGGTTTGCGACAATGGTGTAAACGATGCAGATCCCAATCGGGATCGCCGATACCGCGAAAACATTACGCGATCTAAGCAGACAAGGTGCTCCTCGCACAAATTAAATGCGTAAAGTAGCATGGCATAAGTACAGGATAGTAAATAAGACCTCAAACTAGTTTGTGGCCCCAAGAAATAAGACTAATCAAGCTCGCCTGGGGTCCCATATACCTCCGGATGTGGATAGCGCGATAAATCAAGGAACAGGAATCAAGTACTCGGGGTCTTACGGACACAAGTGAGCAGGAAAAACCAAATAGCAGATGTTGCCCACCGGTGCCACTTTCTTTAGTTATCCCAGGACTACTCAGGTTAAGTTGTTTAGGTACCTCATTGTTCAACAGACTCTCACATACCCTACACATGCTGTTCTACGACTCGCATGGCTCAAACAACTCCTATAGTAGTGGCTCATGGGATGGAGGAACAAGCTTGGTGGGGTTTAAAAGTAAAGGCTATGCATACTTGGGATTCATTTTAATGCAATCGCGACTCGATGATGCAAGATTAAGATAGAGGCAATAGTCGTATGTATGCAAGCATGTGGAAGTGCTTGCCTGTTAACTCAGTTGAAGCGAGGGACGGATCTGGGTAGTGCTCCTGGTTCTCTTGATATAACCCCTGCTGAGTGTCTATCCGAGAAAAACCAAACAAACAAGGCCAACATGAATATAGAGCACAAGCATTTGAATTAAATGCGTCAAGCAAACAATCATGCCATGATGAATCATGCACAATTTACATGGCAATAAGGTAGCATGGCATGGGTGAGGTGTGGAATACGAGAAATAACATTTTTATTGGGTTTTAGTCACATTATATTGTCAAATTAGTTGCTGTATATTATATATTTACATGATGCATGCTTCAATTCAAGTCATGGATATCATAAACAGAAAGGTCTCGTCGAGCTGATCATTTTAGACATATCATTTGCTTAATTTGGAATTATAAAACAAAAGTTGTTAATTATTTAAATTCTAGTGGCATTAGTTGTAATTTAATTAAACTTGGAATTTTACTTGTGCAAAATGCAAATTGGATGGCATATTTGGAATCCTCTCATTTTTCTGATATCCAAACATATATTATTTGTCAAGTTTGGATTTATACATGAAAAGTTATTTAAATCTGGTTTGAATTTGAATTTAAATTATTTAAACCAGATTTTAAAAAGCAGTGAGAAATGTTTTTATACCCAGCTGCAGCGAGCCGCAGATGGGGACCAGCTGGCTGGCAGGCTCACACGCCAGACGGCGTTTCACACCGCGAGCCTAGACTACGAGACAGACAGTGGGTCCTGCAGCGCAGTAGCCCACTCGACAATGAGCCGCGGCTGCCCACGTGGCTTAGGGATGAGGACTGCGGGTTGAGTAACAAGTACTCGGGGAGCCTAATTGCAAAACATGCATGCGACGCTGACGGGTGGGGCTAAGGGACTGCGGGTTTGAGGCGGGAAAAAGGGGAAGGGCTAAACTGCAAAGTTACCGCGCGCTGTCGGACGGCAGCGGCGCAGCGCGCTGCTGGCGGCTGCGTCTGGCCGGATCTTTGGCCGACGATGGCGACGCCGTCGCTGCTCCAAACAACACGGTTCCAAAACGAAAATTGCAGAGGAAGCCACGGGCTGCAACAATGGCTCAGGGTTCTAACGCGGAGGAGGGCCATAGCGCGCAAGGTAGGGCTCTGAACTTGGCCGGTTCCTGCACGTTGCCGCCATCGCCCGGCAGCGCGCCTTTGCAGAGCCTCGGCAGAACGCGACGGCGATGCAGCGGCGAGAGGAGAGATGTTATGCGGGAAGGAGGAGCTCACCAAAGGACGGTGCGGTGGACGGGGCTCGGGAAGGCGAGGATCGAAGCGGGGCAGCTGGCCGGGGGCGTTCTGGCGATCACGGGCACGGCGGCGGCGCGGCTCCTCCGGCGAGATCCTGCGAGTTCCGGCGCGTCACGGCGAAGCAGAGGAAGATGGCGCGGCTCCTGGTACTGCTGGCGCGCCTCGGGGGGCTCTGGAGCGAAGAGGGGGCTGGGGGCGCCGTCGCTAGGGTTTAGAAGGACGGGGGCATGTTGAGCTGGGTAAGGCAGAAGGAAGAAAGGGGAAGCAGAGAGGCCTGGGCTACCTGGGGATCTGGGGAAGGCTGGGGCGAAGAGGGGCGGATAAGAACGAGAGAGGGGGCAGGTAGATGGCGTGGGGGAGGGGAGGTGGCTTCGGCGCCTTTGCACCCTCCCTCACGTGCATGTGCTTGCCACCAGGCGAAGCAGGCGTGCAGGCTGGCCGCGGTGTGGGGCAGGGGAGGTGGGGAGCTCGAGGGCAGGTAGACTAGAGGGGGGGGGCCGGTAGGCAGAGAGAGAAGAGAGGGCAGAAAAAGAGAGGGAGAGGGCCGGCTCGATCTAGGGTTTAGGTGAGGGGAGTGTGCTAGGGCATGGAGGTGGGGTCCTCATGCAGGGAGAGGGGAGAGGGTTGGCGAGCTGGGGCAGGGCATGGGGGAAACATGCTAGGTAGTGGGGAAGAGGAGGGGTAGGTTTTTGGGTTATGTTTAGAGAGGATGTAGTTTAGGTTTTGTTTAGGTAGAAAAGGGGATGGCAAGGTAGATTCTAGGGTGGCTAAGAGAGAGGGTAAGGAAGAGATGGTGGTACTTAAGGTTGATCATGCATGCTTCATGAACAAACACACAAGACCAAGAAAAAGAGAAAAGGGGGGGGGGTAAGATAGGGAGAGGTGAACATGATGATGGGGTGGTTCTCTTTGGTCCAAGCATGATTCAAATAAATACCAAGCAAGATCCAAAAAGGAGAGGTGGTTTGGTTGGTGCATGCCACATTAGCACATGTGTGTGCATGGAGCAAGGTATAGAGGTTAAGCTAAAGGGGAAAGATAGGGAGATGATCTGATGAAGAACTACAAGCCCAAAACAAGATTTAAGCAAAGGAAAAGATGATCCACTTAGAATTCAAATAAAAACCAAATACTAGAAAAGGTGGCACTTGCATGGCCCATGCAACATAATTAATGCCAAAAGGTTATATTGTGAAAACAACATTATTTCTTGTGGCTTTAATCCTTGCATTCCCAAAAAGTGGGCAAAGGCCAAGCAAAGATTATGGGTGGGTTCCAACCAACTAACATGAGCCAGAGATAATTCAACAAAATGCCAAGCTCAGATTAGTTGGATGGTGGAATTATAAGGTGGTGATAGAAAAGGTGGTGGAGTCAAAAAGAGTGATGCCCCCAACTCAACTTGGGCATTTAACAATTTATTAAGACCCAAATACAATATCAAGAGGCAACTACAATTTATCATGCACATGAGATAAGAACCAAACAAGAAAGGGTTTTATATGATGCTCAAATGCAAGGGGACATGATGACATGAGCATGATATGATGATGATGCAACAATTATATGTTGGAAGTGGCCCATTTTATTATTATAACATGTAGCATTACAGGGGTTAGACAACTGGGATGCTACACCCTCACCATCATCATCATCATCAGTAGTTGTAGCACGACACTGAGAGGAGATTGAAGTAGCAAACCCAAGGAACATTGATGGATCAAAGCCCCTAAACATGTCCTCATCCAGCGGGGGCTTCTCATAGTTGACATAAGGATCAGGAGCAAGAGCATTGCCCAAATCTGGCACTAGTTGACCACGCTCTGCCAAGAAGGCATTGTGCTGCCTCCTGTTCTCCTGACTGAGCTCCAAACTGCGGTGAGCAACATCATAGGAGGAGCGACACATATCCCATAAGCTGTTGAAGAAGCGGGCAAGACCCTTCTTGCGAGGGAGAGCACGGGGAAGATCCCTACCAGAGCGTGAGCCACTAGCAGACAAGGGATCATGAGCATGCTTGGTCCGACGCTCAGAAGGCAACATCTGGGGAAGCTCCACATGAGTGCCTCGACGAGGTAAGGAGAAATCCTCCATGTCAACACGCGGACCTTTGGGGAGAGCAGATGCAGGAACGGTGGCCTTAATCAGGTGCTGAACATACTGACAGAAATTGGGAGTCATGCGCTTCTCAATGGACCACTGAATCTCATTGTAGATGAAGTCACACACATTGATCTTCCAGAGACGGCAAGGCTCACAGTAGTAAAGCAGATTCTTGTGGTGACCATGGACATCGACAGCATCACCAGCCTTGCTCACAAGATTGTAGCGGAAGAACCGAGCAAGCACCATGTAGTAGTAGTACATCCCGGACAAGCTAGGAGGCTGATGGCTGGGATCACTGGGATAGCAGAAAAGGAGCTGGTTGTCACTGAATGCCTTCTCAGAATGAATGCAGAAGCCAGAGACACTGTCAGGAGGGTAACCCAGGGCATGGCAGAAGGCGTCAAAAGAAGCCGAGTATGGCTTGGTGCCGGTCATCCAAGTGACAGTGCGAGCATCATCAGTGTGAAAGTAAGCTGTGCAGAAGAACTGGCGAATGATATCAGGCATTAGCTTGACCTTGATTGTAGCAATAGCAAAGACATCCATCTGCTTCAGGGCCACATCCACATGCTCGAAATCGGGGGAGAGGTAATGAGCATAGTGGTCCTCATTGAGATACCTGGGAGGAACAAAGAAACCCCGCCGCATACGAGATGGCTCATTATAAAAGTCATCCCAAAAGCACTACGGGTGTAAGTCCGTAACAACTCGACCCTTGATAAGTGCGGTTGAAGCGATATGGATTACACTCGTCAAGTCCCGCCATTGATTCACAGTGATATCCGAGACAGTATTGTAGTTGGGAGGATTTTCTTTTCAGTAGGACCAAGACTGGACTTGCCTTTCAGAGCGGACCTTCCAGCAGAGGCTTTCTTCTTCTGACCACTGGCAGATCCAGAACCCCCTGAGAGAGAGCAGCTTTCTCTAGCTAACGCTGAGTGAGGCGAGGAGGAGGAGCAGGAGCCCGCTGAATAGTGAGCTTCCTCTTTTTGCTGACGTCGGGCTCAAAGTCGTTGTTATCAGACTCTGCACAAGAAGCACACAAGAACAGAAGGCAAAGAAGAGAAAATGAGTGTATATGCCATAGAAGATCTCACAAGAACACATAAGGACGGTTGAACAAGCGCATGGACAGATAAACGGGCGAAAGAAAAAAAATCGGCGCCAGGTCCGGCTGAACCGGCCCTGTCGCCGGAATTATCGGCGACGGGTCCGGCGGACCGAACGCTCGACCGGAAATTCCGGCGAGCAGGTCGGTCGACCGGAACGGTGACCGGAAATTCCGGCGACGGGGTCGGCACGACCGGGCCTAGGACCGAAAATTTTGGGCAACAACCGTGAAACTAGCCATGACTTAGTACTTGCACAAATAACATTACGAGGTGGAATAGTGGGTGAAACAAGGGTGATGCGAGCCGAGTTACTCTACTAGGGGGTAAAGAGAACTAAGGGAGCACAAGACATGAAGGCTAGGGTTTCACCATAAATAACAAACAAAAACACGGGAAAGGAGAGAGGAAAGAGAAAAGATACCATGGGATGGCGAAGACGAAGCCATGCCCCTTCCCTTGACAAGGAGAGGCACGAAGAAAGCTCCACACAAGAAGGTGGGGAAGCACTCCCCTATCTCCCAATGCGTGCAAGGAGAGAGCAAAAACTTCGGTTAAAAGTCTTGTAGAGGCCCGATCTACAACTTGGTGGAGTGGGGAGGGTTTTGGGTGGAGGGAAGGGCCTATGGGGGGTAGGGAAGCTTGAGACGGCGTCCATGGAGGAGGGAGGGGCATGGGGAAGAAATAAAGGAAGAAGGAGGAACTGCCCCACGTGCCGGCTTTAAATACCCACTCCAAAAAAAATTTGGCAATAAGTCCGGTCCGACCGGTGCGTACGCCGGAAATTCCGGCGAGCGAATCGGCGAACCGACCGGGCGACCGGAAATACCGGTGACGACCGAAAATTTCGGCAGCGAACCGAAAACATGTTCTGTAAGGGTTTTCGGTTGGCTGCCGGAAATTTCGGCGGCCGCCGGAAATTTCGGTCCCCAGGCCGGCGAACCGGAAATTTTGCCGATTTTTTTTTGAAAGCTGCGAAAGAGTGTGTTTGATGAATTGGAGAGGAAAAATTGTGAGGGATCATATGAGCAAATATACAAGATTCAAATGAAGACCAGAGAGAGCACTATCCACAAGGCAATGTCATAAAAACAAATCAAAAACGAAGAGCGACCATGGACAAAGGATTTAACTTGAAGCAACAATGTATCCAATACACAAAACCGACCATTTGGCGGAGGATTTCTCCCCCTATGTTTAAGCACACATGTCATGGCGCCTCAAAGATAGATGCTTGGGCCCATATCATGACACGAGATCAATTTATGCTGCACACATAGGTAAGCATCAAACCAAGATATGGTAAAATGACCATCCCTACATGTGCTGCACAACTAAGCTACATAGCATGTTAAGAGCAAGAATATAGTGCAAGAAGAAAATCAATCCAAGTTTTGGGGATCTAGGATACCGAGTTCTCGCCTCAACATGACAAACCGGGCTTCATCCAAAGCCTTCGTGAAGATATCGGCCAATTGGAACATCGTACCCACATGAGTGAGGTTGATATCACCATTTGCGACATGGTCACGTAGGATGTGGTGGCGAATGTCAATATGTTTGGTGCGGCAATGTTGGACGGGGTTGTTGGCGATCTTTATTGCGCTTTCATTGTCACGTAGAAGAGGCACCGTACCAAGAGACACACCATAGTCTTTCAAGGTTTGCCTCATCCATAACAATTGAGCACAACAAGATGCCGCGGATATGTATTCGGCTTCGGCGGTGGATAGGGCTGTGGAGTTTTGTTTCTTGGAAGACCAACTTACCAACGACCTGCCAATGAATTGACAAGCCCCGGAGGTTGATTTCTGGTCAACCTTATCACCTGCCCAATCGGCATCCAAATAGCCAACAAGCTCAAAGGTTGACCCCTTTGGATACCAAAGCCCGAGAGTATGAGTGAGAACAAGGTACCTAAAAATCCGCTTGACCGCCATCAAGTGGCACTCCTTGGGAGCGGATTGAAAACGAGCACACATTCCAACACTTAACATGATATCCGGCCTAGAAGCACAAAGGTAGAGCAAGGAACCAATCATAGAACGATATACCTTTTGATCCACGTCCTTCTCACCTACTCCAAGGCCAAGTTGTCCATTTAGTGGCATGGGTGTCTTCATGGGATTAGCCTTTGCCATCTCGAACTTATTGAGCATATCCTTAATGTACTTTTCTTGAGAGATGAAAGTGCCATGAGGAAGTTGCTTTATGATGAATCCTAGAAAGAACTTCAACTCCCCCATCATGGACATCCTAAATTTCACAGTCATCAACTCGGCAAAAGCTTTGTTATGAGATTTGTTAGTTCCACCAAATATAATATCATCAACATATATTTGAAAAATAAATAAGCCACCCCCTTTAACCTGTTTGGTGAAAAGGGTGGATCGACCTTACCCACGCTAAACCCATCCATGAGTAGAAAGTACCTAAGGTGCTCATACCAAGCACGAGGAGCTTGCTCTAGTCCGTAGAGAGCCTTATGGAGTAGATACACATGGTTGGGATAGCGTGTGTTTTCGAAACACGGGGGTTGAGCTACATATGCAACCTCTTTCAAGGGACCATTAAGAAATGAACTTTTCACATCCATTTGATAAAGCTTGAAGTTATGGAAATATGCATAAGCAAGCAAAAGACGAATAGCTTCAAGACGAGCAACGGGCGCAAAGATGTCCTCATAGTCAATACCTTCTATTTGGGCATACCCTTGCGCCACTAACCTTGGTTTGTTTCTTGTGACGACCCCATTCTCATCTTGCTTGTTCTTGAATACTCACTTGGTCCTAATGACATTGATGCGATGATCTTTAGGCCTCTCCACTAGAGACCATACTTCATTGCGGGTGAAACACTCGAGTTCTTCTTGTATGGCAATGACCCAATCCGGATCCTCCAAAGCCTCATGAACCTTAAGGGGCTCAAACTTGGACACAAAGGCATGATGCCCACAAAAGGTTGTGAGGTTCTTCTTCTTGGCACGGGTCTCGATCCCTCTTGATATGCTTCCAAGGATATTGTTGACTTGTAGTCCACTTGCAATGGAGGCGGCCTTAATCTTCCAAATTGTGCCTTCATGATCAACAAATTCATCTTTTGAGGGGCCTTGATCATTGACACCATCTTGAGATTGGCCTTGAGATGGAGGTTGATTGTGGCATCCCGCAAAACCACTACTAGAAAATCGCGTTGAATTTGTGCATTGCATCGTCATCATCATGCATTGTTCGCATAAAACTATTTTCGCAAAGCCCGTTTTGTTTTATAAAACGCCCCATCTTTAATCAAATATCAAACCCCGGTCTCCGGATTATTTTGTTTGAATGCTAACGGGTTACAACCGGTGCAGCTAAAACAAATAAAAATATTTAGTTATTTTAGCGGGGGCAGTCGAACGGGCCGTTTGACCCGAACGACCACCCCCAGGATTTTACAAACGGTCCACCCCAACAATTTCTAAACCTACCAACCTATCTACCCACACCCAGCCTCCACATCACCCTGGCCAACCCCCTCTCGCCACCTCACCCTCTCCCTCCCCTCAACCAATCATATGCTGCCACCTACTCTCTCTCCCCTCCCTCACATGCAATCACACAACACACACAAACCCACACACCCCACGCAGCCGGCCATCCTGCTGGCCCCACCACCAGCCCACGTCCCGCCCTCGGGTTCCCCACGCACGCACTCACGCCCACCTGCACGCACTCCCGTGCAGGCCCCACACCGCCGCCCGACCGCTCTCCTCCTTCCCTCTCTCCCAGCCCAGGCCTCCTCCCCATCTCCCGTGGCCGCCACGCGCCCCCCTTCCGCTGCCCCTCCTTCTCCGTTCTCGCCTCCAGCCCGACCGCTCGAGACGGCCTTCGCCCGCCTCCAGCGCGCCTGCCTGCGTTCCCCATCCTCCTCCGCCTCGCCCATTGCCGCCCCAAGGCCACCAGACCCCGCCGCTGGCCGCCAGCCTCCTCAAGCTCCGGCCCGGCACGCTTTTCCCGTGCTCGGCGCCTCCACCGCCTGTGGTCTCCTCCCACGTCCGGTGCCTCCCACGAGTTCCTCCGCCGCCGCCCATTCGCGCCGGCAGCGCGCTGCCCACCTCCGCCGTCCGCACAAGCTCCCGTTCCTGCCGCCTCCGTTCGTCCGGCAGATCGCCGTGGTCGCCCCGGCCCCTCGTCTCGTTCGCCGTCGTATGCCAAGACCCGTGCGACCTCGCCTGTCCTCCGCCCGCCGGCTCCTTCCCGTCCGTGTCGCCGGGCCCGCCGTCGGGCCCAAGCCGCGAACCCTCGTCCTCTGCTTCCAGCGCCGCCTTCTACAGCCCTCGCCGCGAGCCCGCAGCCGGTTCATGCCACGCTGGACGGGTGTTGTCGTCTTGATACCGATGTGGTACTGCTACTACAAGATGCGGGACAACCTCTGCGATACAACGACAAACAAGCTCAACTTCCACGGGCGCAACCAACCCAAGTTCGCCATCGGCCGGAACCCGATGCGCCGATATGTGATCGAGGGTGGCGCATGCAAGACCGAGATCCGGTGACATCGGTGCGACAAGGTGATCGTGGGCTCGATGACTCCGCAGACGCCGATACCCCCAAACCGAGACCGATCCGTGCGGCGGCCGCTTTTTGTTCTGTTGATGTTTGGAGGCTTCAGTGCGTGCTCCTCGCCCCCGTTCCTAGACAAGTGCTGCCGTTGTTGGTGCACTGCCACGACGCCAAGTTCGGCTAACGACAAGACCGACATGAGGCCCCGACAAGATTCGCTTCATGGACTCGAGACCGATCCGCATGCCGACGCCAAGCGGTTCCTCGGACGCCAAGACCAACCTGTCGAATCCCTCAAGTGTCCCGCCAAGATCGTCGGCGACAATGGAACCAAGACGGACCCACGGAACCCGATGACCGCCAAGCTCGGCACCAAGACGACTAGCCCTTCCCGGAACCGAGGACGCCGACATGATAACCCATGACCGGCAACATGACGAGGACGCGAATGCGACAAGATCTGCATCGACAAGAACGACACCGTACAAAGCGAGACCGATGCGCCCGACAATGACCCAAGTCCCGCTTTCGGACGCGCCAAGATCTATCCCGTTACCGAGAACGATCCCGGAGTCCGAACCTCGATCCGGTCGAACCCTGACCCTGAGACCGACCCCGAACCCCGGAACCCCAAGATCGTCGAGCCCCCCCAATGTGTGAACCCCTTCCCGAAACCCTATTTTATAACATAATAACAACTTGTTGCATATTAAATTGCCATACTTGCATGCATCTTGTCATGTGGTTTGGGGGCCTTATGCCGATTCACCTGATAATTAAATATGGGGCCCATATGCGGGCAAATCTAGTCTCATATTGGCCTCATTTAAATTTGTGTAGCGAACCCGGTGCTATCGCCTGCCATGTTAAACAACATTTAAATTGCGGGGGTTTTAAAACAACTTGAACCATCTAATTAATTGTCGGGACCCCGGTTCCACTTAATATTGACCTAATTGCACCGCATCTTTGTCATGCCATACATCATACTTGCATCATGCCGATCTTCTACCGTAGTATTAAATATTGCATCCGATGTTTATTCTAGTGTTTTGCTTCTTCGCGGATAAGGCCGTTGAGTTGATGCGAGTGTCGACCCGATCTTCGGATGAACCCTTCGACAATGTTTTCAGGCGAGCATCTCCCCCTTTCTACCTATCTTCCTTTTATAGTATTTATTCCCTCCTGTTGATCTATTGCTATCTGTGTTGCGATGCTTTAGTTTCCGTACCTGTGATATACCGTGCAGCCCTATAGAGCCTTGGACACATCCTATTGCCTGTTGTTTGGTAGATAGCTGGTCTTGCGCGTCGTAGTCGCTTGCTATATTGCTGTTGCGTGTCGTCAAGTGCCACAGTTGTTGATGTATTGCCGCATGTTGATGTTGGAGCTGATCATAGTTTTACTTATCGTTCACTTTAATTCCTGTTTAACAACTAAAATTGAAATAAGCAGTGGCATCGGTGGGTGATAAATTTTTTTTTGGTTTCCGAACGCCCACTTGTGTCCCGTAAGACCCCGAGTACTTGATACCTGTTCCTTGATTTATCGCGCTATCCACATCCGGGAGGTATATGGGACCCCCCCTGAGCCAGAGCTTGATTCAGTCATATTTCTAGGGGCCACAAACTAGTTTGAGGTTTTATTTACGATCCTGTACTTATGCGATGCTACTTATGTATTTACGTTTGTGCGAGGAGCACACTGTACTGTTTAGGAATTGTGACCCGTTTACGTGGTATCGACAAGCCCAGCCACACTTTCGGGTTCCAGTCGTTATCACGCCCCACAACCTTAAGTCCGTCTCGAGTCACTAACTTCGCTATGGTTCTACTTTAAGGGTGGCCCAAATATTTCTCAATCCTGATTGTTCACGTGAAAGCCTCGTTGGGTTTTGATTTGGTTTTTCCGAGGTTGATCGGCGTGTGTTGCTATTGGTGCACCCGGCCGGTAAAACTTCAAAGCCGTGTCCGCGGATATGGACGACTTGGAGCACAGTATCTCGATCATAGACAAGCATAACTAAAGTTTATTGCTATAAATTTGACTTTATAATGACTAGTAATCAGCTTCAATATAACGGAATGACTAATTAATACTGCCCACAATTGCTTGTTTGGAGTGTCGCGACCATTGTACTGACTAGTAAGTATTGCAACTACAACGGAATGGCTGAATAAAAGTACCAACAACTGCTGGGTTTCGGGGATATCTCATGCCAATTGTATCTGACTAGTAAGTGTTGCAACTATCACGGAATGGTTAACTAAAAGTGCCCACTGCTTACTTTATCAGGATGATTATCTAAATCTGACTAGTAATTGCTGCAACAATAACTGAATAAGTAAAACGACCAACGGTGTGAGTTCCTCGGTTGACTTCCTCGTTTGGTATCGAGGGGGAAACACCAGGATGGGTTTGTTTGGTGTTAGCTTCAGGTTGGTTCCGGATAGGTCATTCTCACCCCTCTCTGATAACCGTCAGTTGTATCGAGTCTCTATAGGTTGTTTAGTGTATGCTGCCGCTGCCGCTTCAGTCCACCATACCTATGTAGGCGAGGACCGCCGAATTCTAGCCTCGCCGTCTTGGCCTCGATCGACGCCCTTCTTTTCCTTTGCCCTTTGTCGGCACCCCTTTGTTTGAGCAGGTTGAGATCGGCGTCGTTAGCGTGGTTACCCTTCCGGCTTGGCTCGGGCAGGTTATGGAGGCCATTGGTTATTCTTCGGGCTCTTAGCCCCATTTGCATCTTGTCAAGTAGTCGGACGCCTGTCATTTTCAAAGTGATTTGGATCTTTGTATATTATATCTGTATTCTTGACTCTTTGAGTCGTTGTATATATATCTGCTGTGGGTCCCATCGAGGACCTGTGTAATGTTATTACTGCTTCCACCCGCACGAAAGTGCTGGTGAGCACCTTTGAATCGTTTCTATCGGGTTTGGTGAATTTTGCTCAAACTTGCATAGGTCCGATTCTGAGGGTGTTACTGAGTGGTATCGAGCTCAGTGATTCGATACCCACAAGTCCAGCTCAGGATAACCCAGCTAACGGCCAAGTAGAGTGTCAAAACTATTTTAAAAAAATCGGTTGGATAGTTACAGTTAGGTCGATTTTCCTCCTTACCCTTTCTATTCCTCTCTTACCTCTACGTGTTTTGAATCCGCTCTTCCCTCTCTTGAGTCCGGGATTTCGTGGTTGGGTTTCCGTCGTACCTTCGTGGTTTCGTTTTCTCCTTTTGTAACGGAGGTGTTACGATCATCAATCTGCAGCTTGTCTGCCCTTCATCCGATCTTTTGTTCTTGAGCTCTTTATCCATATGTGTTCCTTGCTGGATATCGATGTCGTTGAAAAACATATGAGAAGGGCGAGCATTGGTGAAGTTGGAGTATACCTTGAGCATGTGTTGTTCATGCCAATGGAACCATCGCGGAACCTAATCATTGTGTCTTTCATACGATTTCCTTGGCATCATTCCTTTGTTAGGATACGCCTATGAAGATCTTGATCTAAATCTCGAGAGTTGAGTTGCCTGATTCTCCTACCCATGTATAGAGTTGATAGTTGGGTCCGGATGGACCGATCACCCTACCGACTTCTTGTTTGCTCTGTACATCGAACTGGTGGATCAATGTAACTTTTCCCTCTTCTAATGGAAGTTAGAGGTGGCCCTATCGTTTGATATCTCTACCTTCGTCCTTTGTTTCTCCGGAGTGTTCTCTCGTCGATCAGGAACAACGACCCTTTGTTGGTGGTGTCGCCGATATCCAGATGAAGAAGGAACCCTCGTTAGTGGTGTCGCGAGGATCTACACGATGCGAGAAGACGCAGATCGCCGACCTTCCTTCCGGTACCATGAGGCGGATCTCGAGGGCGAGATCCATTGTTAGTGGTGTCGAATTGTGGCATCCCGCAAAACCACTACTAGAAAATCGCGTTGAATTTGTGCATTGCATCGTCATCATCATGCATTGTTCGCATAAAACTATTTTCGCAAAGCCCGTTTTGTTTTATAAAACGCCCCATCTTTAATCAAATATCAAACCCCGGTCTCCGGATTATTTTGTTTGAATGCTAACGGGTTACAACCGGTGCAGCTAAAACAAATAAAAATATTTAGTTATTTTAGCGGGGGCAGTCGAACGGGCCGCTTGACCCGAACGACCACCCCCAGGATTTTACAAACGGTCCACCCCAACAATTCCTAAACCTACCAACCTATCTACCCACACCCAGCCTCCACATCACCCTGGCCAACCCCCTCTCGCCACCTCACCCTCTCCCTCCCCTCAACCAATCATATGCTGCCACCTACTCTCTCTCCCCTCCCTCACATGCAATCACACAACACACACAAACCCACACACCCCACGCAGCCGGCCATCTTGCTGGCCCCACCAACAGCCCACGTCCCGCCCTCGGGTTCCCCACGCACGCACTCACACCCACCTGCACGCACTCCCGTGCAGGCCCCACACCGCCGCCCGACCGCTCTCCTCCTCCCCTCTCTCCCAGCCCCGGCGGCTCCCTCCCCATCTCGTGGCCGCCCGCCCGCGCCCCCCTTCCATGGCCTCCTTCTCCGTTCCTCGCCTCCCATGCCCACCGCTCGAGGCGGCCCGCTAGCGGCAAGCCGCCGCCTCGCGCCCGCCGCCTCCCCATCCTCCTCTCGCCGCCCCGCCCCTGCTCGCCGCCCCAGCGCCGCCAGACCCCGCCCACTCGCCGCCGCTGGCCTCCTCCAAGCTCCGCCCCGGCGCTTTTTCCCCGTGCTCGGCGCCTCCACCGCCTGTGGTCTCCTCCCGTCCGGTGCCTCCCACGAGTTCCTCCGCCGCCCATGGCTTCGCCGCCCGGCGAGCGCGCCGCCACCTCGCCGTCCGCCTAAGCTCCCGTTCCTCAGCCGCCTCACGTCACCGGCCGCCCGTCGCCGCCGCGTCCCTCGTTCGCCGTCGTATGCCAAGACCGTGCAACCTCCGCCGCTGTCCTCCGCCCTGCCTCGTCCTCCCGCGTCCTTCGCCTGCCCGTCGAGGCCCAAGCCGCGAGACCGTCCCTCTGCCCGCTTCCGCCGCGCCTCGCCTGCCGCCTCTGTCAGCCAGCCCGCAGCCGGTTCATGCCACCTGGACGGGTGTTGTCGATCTGATACCGATGTGGTACTGCTACTACAAGACGGGACAACCTCTGCGATACAACGGCGACAAACAAGCTCAACTTCCACGGTGGCGCAACCAAGTTCGCCATCGAGCCGGAACCCCGAGTACGCCGATATGTGATCGAGGGGTGACGCATGCAAGACCGAGGATCCGGTGACATCGGTACGACAAGGTGATCGTGGAGCTCCGATGAATCCGCCACGGACGCCGAGACCCCCCAAACCCGAAGACCGATCCCGTACCCGGCGGCCGCTTTTTGTTCTGTTGATGTTTGGAGGCTTCAGTGCGTGCTCCTCGCCCCCGTTCCTGGACAAGTGCTGCCGTTGTTGGTGCACCGCCACGACGCCAAGTTCGGCTAACGACAAGACCGACATGAGGCCCCGACAAGATCTGCTTCATGGACTCGAGACCGATCCCGTACCCGACGCCTCGCCAAGCAGTTCCCTCGGACGCCAAGACCCGAACCCTGTCGAATCCCTCGAAGTGTCCCGCCAAGATCGTCAGCGACAATGGAACCAAGACCAGACCCACGGAACCCCGATGACCGCCAATCTCGGCACCAAGACGACTAGCCCTTCCCCGCGGAACACCGAGGACGCCGACATGATAACCCATGACCGACAACATGACCCGAGGACCGCGAATGCGACAAGATCTGCATGCGACAAGAACGACACCGTACAAGGCGAGACCGATGCGCCCCGACAGCGACCCAAGTCCTGCTTTCCGGACGCGCCAAGATCTACCCCGTTACCGAGAACGATCCCGGAGTCCGAACCTCGATCCGGTCGAACCCTGACCCTGAGACCGACCCCGAACCCCGGAACCCCAAGATCGTCGAGCCCCCCCAATGTGTGAACCCCTTCCCGAAACCCTATTTTATAACATAATAACAACTTGTTGCATATTAAATTGCCATACTTGCATGCATCTTGTCATGTGGTTTGGGGGCCTTATGCCGATTCACCTGATAATTAAATATGGGGCCCATATGCGGGCAAATCTAGTCTCATATTGGCCTCATTTAAATTTGTGTAGCGAACCCGGTGCTATCGCCTGCCATGTTAAACAACATTTAAATTGCGGGGTTTTTAAAACAACTTGAACCATCTAATTAATTGTCGGGACCCCGGTTCCACTTAATATTGACCTAATTGCACCGCATCTTTGCCATGCCATACATCATACTTGCATCATGCCGATCTTCTACCGTAGTATTAAATATTGCATCCGATGTTTATTCTAGTGTTTTGCTTCTTCGCGGATAAGGCCGTTGAGTTGATGCGAGTGTCGACCCGATCTTCGGATGAACCCTTCGACAATGTTTTCAGGCGAGCATCTCCCCCTTTCTACCTATCTTCCTTTTATAGTATTTATTCCCTCCTGTTGATCTATTGCTATCTGTGTTGCGATGCTTTAGTTTCCGTACCTGTGATATACCGTGCAGCCCTATAGAGCCTTGGACACATCCTATTGCCTGTTGTTTGGTAGATAGCTGGTCTTGCGCGTCGTAGTCGCTTGCTATTGTCGCTATGCGTCATCAAGTGCCACGATTGTTGATGTATTGCCGCATGTTGATGTTGGAGCTGATCATAGTTTTACTTATCGTTCACTTTAATTCTGTTTAACAACTAAAATTGAAATAAGCGGTGGCATCGGTGGGTGATAAATTTTTTTGGTTTCGACGCCCACTTGTGTCCCGTAAGACCCCGAGTACTTGATACATTCCTTGATTTATCGCGCTATCCACATCCGGAGGTATATGGGACCCCGAGCGAGCTTGATTCATCATATTTCTAGGGCCACAAACTAGTTTGAGGTTTTATTTACGATCTGTACTTATGCGATGCTACTTATGTATTTACGTTTGTGCGAGGAGCACCTTTGTCTTGTTAGGAATTGTGACCCGTTTACGTGGTATCGACAAGCCCAGCCACACTTTCGGGTTCCCGATCGTTTACCATGACCCCTAAACCTTAAGTCCGTCTCGTCAGCTAACCGTTGCGGGTTCTACTTAAGGGTGGCCCCTGAAATATTTCTGAATCCTGTGATTGTTCGATCGTGAAAGCCTCGTTGGGTTTTGATTTGGTTTTCGAGGTTGATCGGCGTGTGTTGCTATTGGTGCACCGGCCGGGTAAAACTTTTCACGAAAGCCGTGTCCGCGGATATGGACGACTTGGAGCACAGTATCTCGATCATAGACAAGCATAACTAAAGTTTATTGCTATAAATTTGACTTTATAATGACTAGTAATCAGCTTCAATATAACGGAATGACTAATTAATACTGCCCACAATTGCTTGTTTGGAGTGTAAACTGCGACCATTGTACTGACTAGTAAGTATTGCAACTTCTAGCGGAATGGCTGAATAAAAGTACCAACAAGCGCTGGGTTTCGGGATATCTCATGCCAATTGTATCGACTAGTAAGTGTTGCAACTATCACGGAATGGTTAACTAAAAGTGCCCACTGCTTACTTTATCAGGATGATTATCTAAACCTGACTAGTAATTGCTGCAACAATAACTGAATAAGTAAAACGGCCAACGGTGTGAGTTCCTCGGTTGACTTCCTCGTTTGGTATCGAGGGGGAAACACCAGGATGGGTTTGTTTGGTGTTAGCTTCAGGTTGGTTCCGGATAGGTCATTCTCACCCCTCTCTGATAACCGTCAGTTGTATCGAGTCTCTATAGGTTGTTTAGTGTATGCTGCCGCTGCCGCTTCAGTCCACCATACCTATGTAGGCGAGGACCGCCGAATTCTAGCCTCGCCGTGTACTGGCCTCAGTACTGACGCTCCTTCTTTTTCCTTTGCCCTTTGTCGGCACCCCTTTTGTTTGAGCAGGTTGAGATCGACGTCGTTAGCAGGGTTACCCTTCCGGCTTGGCCTGGGCAGGGTTATGGGCATTGGTTATTCTTGGGGCTCTTAGCCCCATTTGCATCTTGTCCGTGAGTCGGACGCCTCTGTCATTTTCAAAGTGATTTGGATCTTTGTATATTATATCGTATTCTTGACTCTTTGAGTCATTGTATATATATCTCATTACGTGGGTCCCATCGAGGACTGTTGTGTAATGTTATTACTTCGTTTTCCACCCGCACGAAAGTGCCTGGTGGGCACCTTTGAATCGTTTCTATGCGGGTTTGGCGAATTTTGCTCAAACTTGCATAGGTCCGATTCTGAGGGTGTTACATTGATCTTCTACTTGGTCTTGCTCGAGGGTTTGAGGGCTTGGTTCTTGTTATTCGGTTTGCAAGGCATTATGAGAGAGATGTTGATCTTGTGATGCATTTGATGGCTCAACTTGGGTAGAGCTCGGCTCTTCTTGAGTTGAGCTTGATTCTCCCCCATCATCTTGTTGAACATGAATGAGAGACTCGATAGGCAAGATGTGCCCAATACCCATCAACTTGATGACTTGAGAAGAATCACCATCTCCTACATCACGAGAAGAAACTTGCCCCTCATGGGGACCATTATTCTCCAAAAACTCCACGTCACAAGATACTTCAACACAACCATTAGTCTTGTTGTAGTATCTATAGGCATGAGAGTTTTCCGCATAACCAACAAAAATACCCTCTATAGTTCTAGATTCGAATTTACCGAGCTTTTCCTTTTTGTTCTTGACGAGACACTTGCACCCAAAGACACGGAAGCAGTTGACATTGGGCTTCTTACTTGTGAGAATCTCATATGGAGTCATGTCAAAGGGAGCACGGAGGAAGAGCCGGTTCGTGTAGTGGACCACGGTAGCAATAGCTTCTCCCCAAAAATTGTGAGGGGACTTGAATTCACTCAACATTGTTCTTGCCATCTCAATGATTGTCCGGTTCTTCCTTTCAGCAACACCATTTTGTTGAGGGGTATAAGGAGCTGAGAATTCATTCTTGATCCCCTCATCTTCAACAAATTCTTGCATGGTGTAATTATTGAACTGGTGCCGTTGTCGGTTCTAATAGTCTTGATCTCGACTCCATGAGTGCGTTGAGCTTGCTTGGCGAAGATCATGAATTCCTTGAAAGTCTAATCCTTCGTCTTGAGAAGAAAGACCCAAGTATACCTTGATTAATCATCAAAAATGACAAGACCATATCTTCTTCCACCAAGAGCGTCATATGTCGAAGGCCCGAAGAGATCCAGATGGAGCAATTCCAAGGGTCTTGACGTGGCCACCTTGGTAACGAAAGGATGATGCTTTCCAATTTGCTTCCCTGAAATGCAAGCACTACACACACGATCTTTCTCAAAGGAGATCGGTTATTCAAGAATATGTTCACCCTTTAGGAGGAGATTGAGATTTCTCATGTTGACATGGCCTGGCGACGATGCAAAGCCATCCCTTGTCGACTTGGCCATTAGACATGTAGGAAGAGATTGACTCTCTTTCGAGAGGTCGACCACATAAAGGTCGTCTTCCACGTGTCCAATGAGAACCAAGCTGAGATCATCACCCCTAAAGACCTTCACAAAAGTTCTAGAGAAATAGGAGTCATAGCCGGCATCCGCGAGATGTTTAATAGAAAGCAAGTTGTAACCAAGGTTTTCAACATGTAGGACGGTCTCAAGAGTCAAAACCTTGGAAATTACCAACTTACCATAACCAAGAACCTTTCCTTTTGAGTTATCTCCAAAAGTGATGCTTGACGTTGAGTTGACATCGTGAATGAATTGGTCAAGCCCACTCCTACCTCCGGTCATGTGATTGGTGCATCCACTATCAAACACCCATTTTGATCCACCGGAGGCATAACCCTGCAAAATCAATTCTTTGATTTAGGAACCCATTGAGTAATGGGTCCCCTAGCATTAGCAACAAGATCCTTAGGTACCCAAATTGAGTACCACCTATAAGCATAACCATTTTAGGGCCAACATATTTGGCATATACATTTCCTTGAGTGCCCTTACATAGCACATAGGAAGGATTAGACTTTCCCGCATACTTGTGATTGGGATTGCCCCTCATGGCTCCCCCATTCACCACATTCTTTTTGACCCGGTCAACCACCTAGTCACCTTCCTTCACAAAGGTTATCTTCTTCGGTGGAATGGCATTGCTCGTGTTGTTCTTTGGATCAAAACCGACACCTTCCTTGGAAACTCTCGTCTTTTGACGGAATAAAATCTCATCTAGGATCTTTCCCTTGGAGGTAGGTGCACGACGCTCTTTCTCAAGTTGCTCTTTCAACTTCTTATTTTCCTCAATGAGGTGATCTTGATCAAAGATAGAGTTAGAGTTACAAGAATCGTTTTCAACTATAATTGGATCCTTCAATGTACCAAGAGCTTTCTCATAGGACACCCGAAGTTGATCATGGTTCTCTCCAAGTTTTATGAGCTCACGCTTGACAAGCAAACTAGCCTTCTCAAGGTGCTCAAGGTCCTTGGTAAGAGAAGCATGAGCAACTTCAAGCTCTTTCTTTTAGGCATCAAGCTCTTGAGACAATGAGTTAGCCATATCAATAGTGTCCATGTATTTTGCTTTATCAATTTCAAAGATTTCAATTTGTAGTTTAAGAAAAGAGTTGGTATTCTTTTCCTCACAAAGCTCTTGCTCAAGAAGATTGAATCTTCGTTTCTCATCATCAATATGAGATTCCAAGATATCAATGGTCTCATCGCGTGAGCTAACAAGTTCCATTAATTGCTTGACTCTAGCACGAGCAATGGGAGGAAGAGACTTCATGATAGCATACATTTCTTTTATATATTCTTTACCAAATTCATCATTATCACTATCACTATCATGGTCACTCTCAAGATCATCCAAGACACTAGATAGGGATGGAGGAGAGACAATTACCTTGGAGCTTCTTGCCATAAGACAAGAACCGGTGATCTTGGGAATAGGAGAAATCTCGATGTAGTCCTTGGAGTAGTCGTAGGTGAGAGGTGAACCAGGTCCGACATATGCCAAACCGGTCACACCCACCACTTTCTCCTTATCCCCACACTCCACGTCGGACTCGTCCTTGGAGCTCCTTGCCATGAGGCAAAGTGGCAGTGACCTTGGGGTTAGGAGAGTCGTCAGTGTAGTCCTTGGTGTAGTCATAGGTGAAGAGAGACCCGGGTTTGGCAAAGGCCAAACCGGCCACTCCAACCACCTTCTCTTCATCCTCTTCCTCATTGTCGGATATGTATTCTTGGCCTAGGAAGCCCTTACCATCATGCCTATTGTTCCTCTTGTATCTTTCATTGATGGGGTTGGGCTTCAATCTTGGTTTGGCACCTTCTTCATACTTAGGCTTGTCAAGCCTCTTTTCATAAGGACACTTGTCGGCAAAAAGGGTTGCCTCATCACAATTTTAGCACGTTCTCTTCTTCTCACTTTATCCCATTGAGCTTCTCTTTCTTCGGAACTTCATGTTCTTGGTGAAGAGAGAAAGTTGAGAGAGCATATCATTAACTCCATCAACATCTCTATCTTCATCACTAGCAACGTCTTCTTGCACTTGCTTGGCCTTTAAAGCTAGAGAGTGGGAAGACCCGATAGCACGATTGATCTCTTTGATCTTTTGCCCTTCATCCGCCAAGTTATCTGTGGCAACTAGATAAGAGACTAGATCATCAGGAGTGAATTGATTAGCTCTATCAAGGAGTTGCAAGTTCAAGGCAAGCTTCTTGTCGGTGACCGCGATCATGGAGACAATCTTGGACTTTATAAGTTCATCATTCAAATTGAATCCATCATCATACTTCTCACACCCTAGGCCACCAATCTTCACACGGAGGGCAACGGGTCTCTTGTATGCTTCAGCGATAGTCTCACCATCATGGTTCATGAACATGTTCATCTCAGACTTAGCAGCTTCATACTTGGACTTTTGGATAAGAGAGGTTCCCTCTTGGAGAATGATAATCCTATCCCAAAGATCCTTTGCGGTGGGGATGTCGCTGACTTGATCATGGAGAGTGCGGTGAATGGCACTCCTTATCTTGTCACAAGTCGTTGCATTTAGTTGACAGTCGTAGTACTCTCCCGGGGTGAGGTTGTTGGGATCATGAGGGTGGAAGGCGGTGCATACAATCTCCCAAAGCTCAACGCTACAGCTGCGAAGATGAGATTCCATAGAAGCTTTCCAATGAGAGAAATGAGTTCCATCATAATGAGGTGCAGGGCCCGAACCATTAATATGAGGCATGATGTTCTTTTGCTTAGGATAAACATAAGGGAATTGATTAGGGGGCGTGGAAGTTTTTGACGAGCCACCCTCATGAGCGTACTCGGCATCCTTATCCTTCTCGATGTCCATTGGTCTCCCTTGAGGTACTACCAATGGATTACCAAGAAAAGCCCCATCGCCAATGGCCTTAAGTTGTCCTTCTAGGTAACTCATTCAAACTAGGAGATCGGAATCCGCCTTGGCCTTTTCAAGGGCACCCTTGGCTAAGATTTCACGAAGCTCCTTGACCGAATAAGTTTTTTCCTCATCATCATCGGAGAAAACCATCTTTTCTCTTAGGCGGTAAAGCCCTTAAAAGATCCCTTGGCTCTGATACCAATTGAAAGTGTAAGATGGTTAACCTAGAGGGGGGGTGAATAGGTTTCTACAAAATTCTTTATAATCTTTTGCAAGTTTTAGGCTTTGCGGAATATAATTGAGCCTAAATGCAAACTAGGTGAGGCAACCTAGATTATGTACAAGATACTTCAAGATCAAAGGCTATCACAAGATAAGCAACACAAGTAAGAGATCGGTTAAGGAATAACCGAAGCACATGGAGACGAAGATGTATTCCCGTGTTCACCACCTTTGGGAAGGGGGCTACGTCACGTTGGAGAGGTGTGAGGTTCCACGAAGGATTCCTCACGCGCCACGAAGGCTCACCTTATTCTCCGAGCCTATCCCACGAAGGAAGAGCTCACTTACTCATGGTAGACTTTAAGGTAGTCTCCAAACCCTCACAAACTTTCCACGGAGCAAATCACAAGCCGAATGCCTCCGGGCAACCCTAGCCGCCTAGGGTTTCCCACAAACCCAAGAGTAACAAGCTAACTCGATGAACTCAAGGGGGAATGAACTTTGGCTTGGTGGAAATGTAGATCGGGACCTCCTCTTCCTTTCTACCAAAGGGATTTGGATTTGGTTGGGTAGAATGGGAGATCCTCAAGCTTTTGTGTTTCAACAATGGGGGAGAGAGAGAGAGCTTCAAGAAATGAAATGTTAGCTCAAATGCCTAACCTCACAGTGGAGAAGAAAGGGGTATATATAGTGTGAGGGGAAAAAGAGCCGTTTGGAGGTTACTGCGACAGAACCGGCAATAAGTCCGGTCGGACCGAGCTGCTCGCCGGAATTTCCGGCGACAGCTCCGGTCGACCGGACCCCACGCCGGAATTTTCGGCGGCGACCGGAATTCCCGGCGAACAACCGAAAACATGTTCTGTAAGCCATATCGGTGTTCACCGGGAATTTCCGGTGGCGACCGGAAATTCCGGCGACAGCACCGGCGCCGCCGACGCTTTTGCCGATTTCGCAGTAACTTCTTTAGACTCATTTTTCAAGGCAGATTTCTCTCTTTCTTCGAACGGGTGTGTGTGGGTGGATGATGAGAGGCTTATATGGTGTAGAACATCCCCAAAGAGCACATCGAGATCACCCCTCTTAATAGTGCGGTGTTTCCTATTTGACTCAAGAGTAAATAAGAGAGAATAATAAACAATGACACCGGCTCTTCATAGAGAAACGAATGGGGGGGGGGGTCACCCATCACCTATCATCAATAACCTGCGGATTCTCACCTGTAGAGAGCTAATAGAAACATTAGTCCATCCTCTAGCTCCGATGTCATAGTTAACCAAAATACTATATAAGGGCTATTTGCCCTTTCAATGTCCTTGAACCATCTAGCAATGACTACTAGAACTCGAGCGAGCAGAAAACGTACCAACATACTTCCCCTTCCTCATGGTAGTTGGCCAAATCTTATCGTAATAGAGCTTATGATAGTACATAGACGAGAAGTCGTCATGCTGAGGCCCTAAAGGATTAGATCAGCAACCGTCGTCAAACATGAAAACCGTTGACCGGAAAAACCTTACTTGCAAAACATACCATCGAACACAAAAACCGACTGGATCCCAGGTGATCCACTGAACAAACAAGACTAAGCGTTCGCGCCACCGAAGATGTCGCCACCACCTCACACCACCCTGACGAAGACATGAAAACTAAATAAAACAAGAAACATGAACCCCCACCAGCGAGAGGCGAGGGTCCTCAAGGCTTTAAAACTTGATAGAGTTATCACCTCAAATTAAGCAAAACAATCAATTCGGTTGAACATTTTGAAACATGTATACATAGTGTTGTTGTATTGTCTTCCATATACAAAATTTCTTATTTTTATATGAATTTTGCAAACATAATTTAAGTGTAGCCTACAACAAAAAATATGCATTACAAAACCAGGCACACCTTGCATTTAAGATCATGAGAGGCACATATATTCAATTTTAAATTTACTAAAATATACACACATAACCGAGTCTGAATTCAAATCAATTTGATTCGCTTCTAGGAGGCACCATCGGGGAGTTAGGTCACTGAGGCACACAAGATTGTCTCATTCAACCGCCCTAGGTTAGCCCCTACACTCCAACAACCATCACGGAGGTAGGAATGAAGTAAAACATTGTGGTAGCTCACTAATGTAAAGCTCGCACCCGACGTCTTTGGATAACATGTTTGGTTGCTCCGGTCTACAAATACGACATCATGATTTCATAACTAGTTATTTTGTGGCGGTTTTAAAATATATTTTTGGTGTAATCCTTTCTTGCCATAAAATCTACCAGATGAATTGACATGTTTAGGGGATCTTACTTGATTACACATTTCTCCATTAGTTTCCCTGTCAAATTCGAGAAAATGGGTCGACTAAGTGAAGACTAGGAATCATGTTAAAGGGTGATTTTGCATACCAAACGTGTTTTTAGAAACTCTTTCTAGTTTGTTGTTGTGTTTTTATACTTGCGTGACCACACTTACAATGTAAGTGATCATTAAAAAAATGCTCTACATACAATGGCTGGTGCACATATATTTGATGAATTTTTGGTCATGTACATGGCAGACTCGAGCCTATGAAAACCTGTTGAAGTATGATCCAAATTTAATTAAGAAGGTTAATTTCTGACGAGCGGAGTGAGACCCGTCGCTTGGGCCGAAGCGGATGGATCGTTGAAGATCTAGATTTCCACCCCTATATAAACCACTTGTAAGCCTCCGACTGTGATAAGTTGCATCTATGAAAATCTCCGACGTTTGTAAACGCTCCTCGATATAGTGAACTTTCGCTTGCTAGTCGTCCGTGGTTTTTTTTCTCTTTGTTAGAGAGGTTTTTCCACGTTAAATCGGTGTCCTCTTGCTATGATTTTCTTTTTGTTCTTCGTTATTTGCTTCTCACGATTATAACAGAACCTACCCGGTGAATTCACCCCCTCTAGCAGTCAGTTCATAAAACAAGCATGATGCTTGTTAGTTACCTTTTGCTCATGTAAGATGCACTCCTGGTTGCCTAGAGCCATAAGCCAAAGAAGCCCGTGTGGTCGCGTCCTTGTCTTTGGCGGTGGATGAGTTGTTTTTCTACAGTTGGCTTGCCTCTTGTTTATAGGAGAAGAATGCGTACTACTTGATCCACAATATCTTTCATATAAAACTACCTAGATGATTATAAAATATATGGTATTGGAACCTACCTAGGTGATTCATATGATTCTATTAAATTTGCTGGTCAAACATATTTGGTTTTAATTTATTTTGTTTCTTCGTCTCCAAATGAGCAGGACCAAGATGAAGAAGGGAGATTTCTTGACTTCTCGGATAGGAAAGTTGAGCGACAGGGTCTCCGAATAAAATTGGAACTGTAATATTTTTCCGCCTACAATCAGGTTAAAAAACACAAGCCTCTGTGTACCCTTTAGTCTTGTAATATGCGTCCTGATGGCCTAGATCATAGAAGTCAAAGAAGCCCATACCGGTCTCTCGTGGTGAATGAGTTATTTTCGAACTCATTATACAACCCGCTTGAGACCGGACGTAATTGGTATCCTTTTAGTATTAATATAATCATTTAACTAAGAAATATAATACAACTCGCTTGCTTGTTCTTTAATTGAGGATCATGTGAAGTCTAAAAAATATGTTCCAGGAACCTACCTAGATGATTCATAAGATACTATTGGTTTTGAATTTTTTTTCATTCTTTCTCCGAGAAGACATTCTTCATCTCAAGAGACCACGAGCAAGACGAAGAAGGGGATATTTCCTCTCTCTACTGATTAAGAAAGTTGAGCTTTGACCATGCGTAGATAGCGACTTCAAAGCGCAAGAACAAGGAAGTCAACATATGGACAAGCTGAACTTTTCTGGTTCAACAAGATGAACTTCAGAATATATAGATGCCTTTCAAATTCAGAATCAAAGAACAAATCCATATTTTCTTTAGAAGAAAAACAATATTAATCTAATCATCATGGGAAGTAATTTCTACTGCAACAGATGCTATTACATGCACATACCGATGCAATAATTAAAGCATCTAGCCTCAGACATATATAGAACGACGTTGGCTGGAGTCCTTGATTCTATTTTATCTGTTGCGACTTGCGAGTACACTAGGGTTCACTAACAAAGTCAGAACTATTCTATAGTTGGTTGGAATAATCACTGGCACTAAACAAAGCGCAGCCTCGGTTCTCTGTATCTGGAACCTGAGAAAGTATCCGGAAATGGCGTGTGCTGCTGCAGGCAGGATCTGTCTGGATGAACCTAGGATTTATTATACAGTATATATTTCTCCAGGAAAGTTTTGGCTACCGGTGGTACCGGTGACTGCACTCGATTTGGACCGGAGGGGCGGGCGTGCAACATCAGAGAGAAAAGTAGCCAGGAAAGGCGACGGCTGCCAGTATCATGTCGTCCTCGCACCGTCTCCGAAGCTTCTCTTCGACATGGACATTATAGTTTTTTTCTCAGGGTTTAATACCTCGTCTGTTTTTTAATATAAGATGTTATTTAGTATAACTAATCTATACATATATGGTTATAATAACATCTTATATTTTGTATGTGCTGAGTGGTTGGCCATAGCTGGACTGACCCCAATAATAGCTGGAGTAGTACGTTGTTCCATGATAAATTAATTATCCGTGCAATTAACAAAGCTAATTTTGTTCTAGGCATGTGAGGTACGTCCTTAAGGCCTAAGTTGCGGTTGAGAGGAGTCCTGAAAGGCACACCCATGGATCCACATACGACAAACAAACATCGATCATCGGTCATTCTGTAGGAACAAGGATACTGATGATCGGCATATAAACTATGCCAGCATACAATCCCCACTAACTACTTATCGGTTATCACCATGACGATCGGATATCCAAGGTAGATTCTTTGAACTTATAAACCGTGGCCAGAGGTTTTTACACGTATGTTTTCAAAAAATCTTACATATATACTTATTCGCCCTTCATCTAAAATAAAATGCAATACTCATGTCCGTTTGTCCAAAAAGAGAGGGTATTGACCAAATGTCAAGAGTCTCCATATGCAAAGCATGGAAAAAAAATTAGCACGCTATTTCTTCGCTATAGCGGCGCTATAGCATATTTGGAACGTGAACGCTACGCTATGCAAAATCTGCTCGCTATGGCGCTAATTACCCTTTAGCGGCGCTAAATACGCTATAACGTCACAACGCAATAACGCAGCTAAAAAAATCTACGAATATAGCACCACCCTATAGCCCATTGAGCCCACGACTCCACCACGCCCAACACTCTACATAAATCTATGTCAACTCAACCCTATTCCCTAGTTCTCCCTTCCCACATGACGGTGGCAGCAGCTGTCAGATTACAACGCCCGTCTCCTCTAGGTCCAGCCGACCGGTCGCCTCTCTGCTTGGCACGTCCACCAGACACAGTGAAGGACCAGGAGGACGCGCATCTCAAGTTCTCGACTAGCTAGTGAGCTGATCTAACGCAGGTCTTGTCCTCTAACTTGTCCTGCACCGGATGTCAAGAAAATTTTGTCATTTGGCCAGTACTAGTTAATTGGTTATGCATGTATTACTCAAAGAAATAGCTGCTGAAATCCCTAATAATACATGCTAGACCTTAATTTTTAAATTTTTTTACACACGCTATTTTGAAAAATAGCACGCTACTAGCACGTTATAACTTGCATAGCGTTTGGAGAAGGGCCACGCTAAAAGAAATAGCACGCTATTTTTTTCCTTGATGCAAAGGTCTTTCAAACCCTAGGTAAATCTTGAGCATCTAACCACTTCCTCGCTCCATATATGTCATTGGTCCACTGTCTTCTCCATAACTCCTTGTATACCTTGTCTCGCAGCTGACAGCCACAAACACTATTAATGCAACCTCTGAGATTGACTAGCCCTTAGTACAACAATAGGTCCATAAAAGGGCTCGTGTGCCATCTTAGATGATAACTTTCACATTGGCATGAACTAGGCTTGCAACATGCATGCTAACCTTGACTTGGGAATCATGATCATGGCTTGGAGCAATCTAGGCATTGTAGTTACAAACATTGAATTATGAGGGAGAGAGGGAGGCAATTCATCCTCTAGATATGTTTGATGCCAGACCACCAAGCTTGATTGGTCGGTAAACATCTCGCAAGCAATCACAAGGTTCTCTCCGCTGCTTGATTCACGATGCCCTTTCTAGAAGAACTTCCTCATCCTTTGTCGATGGCCTTGTGCATCACTCCATCATATCATTCGCTAACATTGTGTGGCTGGCTGCAACAAAGCATGATCTTGTTTCCTTACTCGGCATCTCGGGCCTCTGTCCAAAAACTCGCTATCAATTTTTTCTAGAAAGGGATGATAATTAGAGCGCAAAGTTTCGAAAAATTGATGAGTTTATGCAAATCTATTGAAGTTGAACTTTATACGCTAGATGTTGTGCTATGATTTCAAGATTATGTATACTATTATATTCACCACTACTGATGGTGCTTGGATACAACAATTGATAGTAGTAACAACAACAACAACAACAACAACAACAACAACAACAACAACAACAACAACAACAACAACAACAACAACAACAACAACAACAACAACAACAACAACAACAATAATAGGAACAACAACAACAACAATAGGAACAACAACAACAATAGGAACAACAGTAAAAGTAACAATAGCAGCAACAACAACAACAACAGCAACAATAGCAACAACAACAACAGTAGCAACAACAACAACAACAACAACAACAACAACAACATCAACAACAACAACAATAGGAACAACAGCAAAAGTAACAATAGCAGCAGCAACAGCAACAGCAACAACAACAAAAGCAACAATAACAACAGCAACAACAACAACAACAACAACAACAACAACAACAACAACAACAACAACAACAACAACAACAACAACAACAACAACAACAACAACAACAACAACAACAACAACAACAACAACAACAACAACAACAACAACAATAGGAACAACAACAACAACAACAACAACAACAATACGAACAATAGGAACAACAACAAAAGTAACAATAGTAGCAGCAACAACAACAACAACAACAACAACAACAACAACAACAACAACAACAACAACAACAACAAATAAATAAAGCAAGAATAAAGAATAACAACAACAACAACAACAACAACAACAGCAACAACAACAACATCAACAACAACAACAACAACAACAACAACAACAACAACAAATAATGAATTGTAGTGCCTAAAAACCTATTAAAAATATCACCTCACATTAACCAAAAAACCAGATTTTGTCGAACACATTCAATCATGTATAGTTTCTCCAAAACGTGTGGAGCCAAAAAAGGAGACAACTTTTCATGTGTTATTTGAGTACTCCAGGGGCTCAACTATTCTGGAATGGATTGAAGAAAGCAACATATATCAAGGTCCCTAACCTACACCCTAGTTATTGGATGTTGACTTGGTTGAGGGGAAATTGTTGTTAGAAGAACAAACATGTATGATTTTATGTGGAGCTTGGGTAGTATGAACAGAGAGGAACACTATATGGCATGGTGACTAGGGCGATCGTTTCTTCAATCCATCAGATAGACCACTGAGATGACGATCGATCTTTGGCAGGATGCTAAACAAAAGAAACCAAACCATTGAGATCTCGATCGCGATGGAAACCACTAGATTAGGGTGTAGTCAAACTGTCAAAGTGATTGTGGATGCTAGGTTTAGAGAAGACGACTCCGCGGAAGCCTCTGGTCATGTCGTCTGTGACAATTCAGGATCGTCGTTGCATGCTCAAGCGATATTGTATCATAATGCTCAAATCAGCTGGTCATGGAGGTGGAAGCTTTACACGTTGGAGTGCATTTGGCGATCAACATGGGACTTTGAAAGGTTATAATGAAAATTGATTCCTCGGAACAGGTCAAGTTGTGGAAAGAATTGGACAATACTAGATCTCTTACTACTAGTACATGTAAGAAGTGAAGGAGCTTACTGATGGTGGGGATGGGGGGTTGATGTCAAGAAGTGAAGGAGCTTAGTGGGGAGGGGGGTAGCTTTGAGGTAGTACATGTTAGCCGAGTAGCTAATGAGCCTGCTCATTTTGGTAGAATAATGTGCATTTGGATAAATTTTATACCTCTCTTCTTAGAAAGTGTTATGTTTAAGTATTGTAACCCTGATGATTAACCAATAAAGCTCTTTAAGTTGCAAAAAAAAAACTGTCTGGTAATATAGTTTTATTTAGTATTTTTTTTACTTTCTAGTCTAATTATGTTGACATATTGTAGGAGTACTAAAAAAATTATAGTAAAATTATATGTTAAGATAAAAAAAAGTTAAGCATGTACTTGCATATTAAGACAGAGAGAGTAACATAGATCCATTTATCGTTGGATAAAATAATATTACCAAAGAATCGAGTCTGAATTCAGCCGAGCTAGCTAGGTTAGTGACGTCCACAAGGGTTGTCTTATTCAGCCGCCCTATGTCAGCTCCCGCACCAGCTAAAACAACTCCGACGTCGCTGCCACCCAACTTGCCATTTTTCAGGCACCGTCCGTTCTAGCCTAGCTTAGGTAGGGATTAGTGTTTGTCAAATGGTGAATACAGAATTTTGTCAAACCCGGAACGCTCAGCCTCAGACTGGTTCTCAAATCTCAACGCTCAGCTGTATATATAGAGCTTGAACAGGACAGGAAGCACAAGCACAAACTGACAGGACAGACATGGATCATCAGCATCACAACCACGGCGGCGCCATGTACTACACCGGCGGCTACACGAGCTCCTCCTCCTCGGACTCGTTTCCGTTCGACTTGAGCAGCGGCGAGATGATGGAAGCGGTGGAGGTGGAGCCGCCAAGGGTGTGGGCGGCGTCGTTCCCGCGTCAAAACTATACCGGCTGCATGGGCGCCGCTGCCAATCCCTCCTGCTCCTCCTCCTCCTCCTCCACCTCGTCAGACTCGTTTTCATTCGACTTGAGCAGCGGCGAGATGAATATGATCAACGCGGCGGAGGTGGAGCCGGCAAGCAGCAGGCGGGCGGCGTCGTACATCGGCGTGCGGACTCGGCCGTGGGGCAGGTTCGCGGCGGAGATCAGGGACTCGACGCGGGGCGGGGCGCGCGTGTGGCTGGGAACCTTCGGCACCGCCGAGGCCGCGGCCATGGCGTACGACCAGGCGGCGCTGTCGTCCCGGGGCCCGGCCACGGCGCTCAACTTCCCCGTGGAGCGTGTCCAGGAGTCGCTCCGCGCCCTCGCGCTCGGCGTCGTCTCCACGCCGAGGGGCACGGGCGGCTCGCCCGTCCTGGCACTCAAGCGGCGCCATTGCAAGAGGAAGAGGCGCACCAAGACCGAGATGGCAATGGCGGCCGCGGCTGGCGCGACGGCGACAAGCAGGCGGAGGAACAAGACTTTCAGCTATAACACGACCGAGCAGAATCGGTTCGTCGTGGAGCTGGAGGACCTCGGCGTCGACTACCTCGAGGAGCTTCTCAGGATCTCCGAGCTACGATCTTGATCGACAAGTTTCGAAATACTAGTTGTGAAATTTCTGTGGAAATATAATCGGAGGACAGTGATGGGAGCTGCACACCGAGAAGAATCCACCTGCAGCTCTTCGAAGCCCACGCACGGAACAAGACACATGCAATTGCCAAAAAAGGCTTTGCATGCAGGAACTAATTGGCAAATGACATGCAAGAAATTTATCCATTTATACTAGAGTCAGACCGTGGGGCTATCTGTGGCAAAATGCATTGGTCGTGTTGAGAACTTGAGATCAGTCATTTGATCAAAGAAGGCTGAAAAAAAACGCTTATTGTCATTTCTGCTAGAGGTTGAGAGTCTACATGCTGAAAAGAGCTCATGAACTTTTAAGTGGAAATGTAAATTGAGAAGTAAACTGACCTTTTTTAATCCTTATGTTTTTAGAGCAATTTCGGTTCATACGTGAAAACAACGGAACCTAGCGTAGCAACAAGCGAAATAAAACTAGCTTCTTCCGAGTTACTCATGTAAACTGTTAGAACCCTTGCTACCAGATTACATCCAATCTCCTCCCCGTCTACATCTAGCCACCGCTACGACGTTGGGAAGATGGGTACGATTCTCGTCTCTTCTTTTGTTTGGTTTTGGTATCGCTTATGATGGCGTTTTCTCGAATAATAGTACCCCGTCCCCGTCTGCAATCCCTCTCTCGAATAGAAAGAGGATTTTATGGTTTTGCTGTTAATTTTTATGCCTAAAATCCTTGCTTCATCGTGTGCAAATGAACCTGGAACTGTAATTTTTGTAGCACCATAATTTTTTTTAATATATATGATGATGAAAATAGGCGGAGAAAAGGGTGCAGAAGCAAGATTCTTGTGCTAGTGGTCATTGATGAATCCGATATGAGACTATAAGGTGGGATCAAAGAACAAATATACACTTTAACTCCACATAAGATAGAAATAAACTACACCAATGTTTTACAAGTTCTGTTGCTCCGTCCTACAATGCGACATCATGAATTCGTAACTAGATTTATTTTTTTGAGGATTTTAAATCTATTTTTGTTGGTGTAATCCTTTCTTGGTATAAAATTCACCATATAAATCGGTGTTTCAGGGAGTACTACTTGATTTTAAAATAAGTTGCAATGTGTTTCTCCAATAGTTTTCATGTTAAACATGAGAAATTTTTGATTGAGCGAAAATATAAGAATTATCCAAAAGGGTGATCTTGTTTAGTACTCCCTCTGTTTCAATAGATAAGGCATCCTTGTTTTTATGTTTTTTCTTTGACCAAGAATTACTCCTAATATATTAACAATATTTTTATAAATTAGCATAATTATGTAAAATATAACCAAGGTATTGTGCTCAACTTTTTTGGTCAAACTTCGTCTTGAAATGCCTGTGCGCCTTATTCTTAGGAATGGAGGTAGTATATGTATTTTTAGCAACTCTTTAGTTAGAAGCTCTTTTCTTTCCTTGCTTCTGGAATTTAGAGCTCTTACCATCATCTATAGCTGGTGCACATATGTTTGGTGAACTTTTGGTCAAATTGGAAGGAAGATTTGGGCGTTTGGAAGTCTATTTGGCAAATTTTCCCCTACTAGGCCTAGAGCATAAAAGCCAATGGCCCCCCCCCCCCCCCCCGCGCATCCGCACTCTTGTCTTTGGATCGTGTTAGCGCTTCACAATATGGGCAGGGAAACTACCTACATGACTCTAAAATAAATGGTAGTGCTGCAATGGACCTACCTAGGTGATTCATATGATACTAATATTAACTTTGCTGGTCAAACTATATTTGGTTATAGTTTTTTTCTTCATCTCAAAAGAGTATGACCAAGATGAAGAAGGCAGATTTTTTCTCTGACTAAGAACACTAAGCAATACGTCTCAGAATAACCACTTGGATTGCATATTAGATATGCAAAAAATGCTCAATTGTCAAACATCATGTGGATTATGTGATACAAAATTGATACCATCAATTTTTTAATTTAAAATGCATATCTTCATCATTTTGGATTTGTAGTTACACAGAGAACTAGAACTTCATGTTTTATTGTGAATTGTTCCATTGTCTTTGTTGAGTGATACATCTTAGAACAACCATTAATTTGGCTTGCATATAATATATGCACACATCTTCTATTGTACAACATTGTGTGGATTATGTGATGTAAAATTGATACCAACCTATTTATATTTAAAAACATTTCTTCATTGTTGTAGTTTTGTTGTTATGAAGAGAGCTAGAACTTTATGTTTTTGCTGTTAATCGTTTGCCGTATTTGTTTCTATGTATGTAAATAAACTTGGAACTGCAATTTTGATACATGTTTCGCTAGCAATCAGGTTATAAAAACACCAGCATATGCATTTCCCTTTGGTCATGTAATATGCATCCTGGTGGCCTAGATCATACAAGTCAAATAAGCCGACATTCGCCTCTGGCAGTGGATGATTTATTTTTGTAGTAATTATACAACTCCCCGTCTTGTTCTTTATTGGAGGATCATGTCAACGTGCTTCTAAACAATCTGGTATGGGAAAACCTACATTGCTAGGTGATTCAGACAGTTAAATTTGTTGGTCAAACGTTATTGGTTCTGAATTATTATCTTCATCTTTTTTTCTTCAGAAATGATTCTTCCTCTCAAAAGACCACGACCAAGACGAAGAATGAGATGTTTCTTCTCTCTCGGTGACTAAGAATGTTGAGCTTTGACTATATGTAGATAGCGAATTCAACGCGCAAGAGAACAAGGAAAGTCAATATATGGACAAGCTGAACTTTTCTTGTTCGTCAAGAGGAACTTCAACATAGATGTCATTCCAATTGGAGAAACATCTAACAGCATCCGCTGCACATGAATATATAGATGCAACAATTAAAGCAGCTAGAGCCTCAGACATAGAAGTGACTAAAGAGCGTTCTCTAGTCCCTGATTCCGTTTTTACACTGACAAACTCAAAGTTATTCTAGGAAGTAGTAGTAGTTGACTGAAATATCACATGCATTAAATAAAGCGCAGCCTTGGTTCGCTGTATCTGGAAAGTGGAACTTGATTGGGAAAGTGTTAGGAAACGGCGTGTGTTGCTGCAGATAGCATTTGTCCAAATAAACCTAGGATTTATTCTATTTTCTCCAGGTTCGTTTTGGCTGCCAGTTGTACCGATGACTGCACTTGGTTTGGACCGGAGCGGCATGCAACGTCAAAGAGAAAAGTAGGGGCGGCGGCTGCCTGCTAGATGCCGCTAGGTGTTCACATTGTCCCCGAGCCGTCTCCGAAGCTTCACCTCGACAATGACCGTAGATGTTTATTGTTTCCTTGATGAGAAGCTCTTAGTTTAATATGTGCTAATGCTTGACCATAGCTAGCTATAGTGACCCCAATAATGGCAGTGCTACGTTCTTTCATTATAAATTCTCGTGCGATTAGCAAAACCATGCATATAAAAGAAATCATGAAAGACACGTCAACCGAGCAACATATGACGAGCACCATTGATCAGTAATTCAGTAGGAAAAGATGTACTATACTACTGATAGAAATATAAACCCTGAAAGCATGCAATCCCGACTACTTGTCGGTTATCACCACGATGGTTGGTTATTCCACGTACTAGATTCTTTGAACTTATAAGGAATCCTCCGCAAAGAGCTTTGATGCCTATGCCTCCAAGCTTGATTGGTTCGTAAACATCCGCTAAGGCAAGCATACGGTTCTCTCCATTCGCTTCATCGACCGACCTTATAGTGGAAAGTTTTCTGACCTTTGTCAATAGCACCGCGCACTCATTTATGCATATATGTTGCCAATATCATGTGGTCGGTCAACAAGCAGCAGACAAGAGCTGGTTTCCATTAGTGCGCATCCCAGGCCTAAATCTATCGAACTTGCTATCAATTTTCCATATAGCAGCATTATCCATAAAATCATGGATAAGGGTGAGCAAGGGAGCCAAGAAAGTAGTGGCACCATCTCTTCCGGTGTAGTGTCGGTCCCTTCAAGGACAGTACCGGCTTATCAATATCCGACTCATCACAGCCCTAATACTATGATCATGATATGTTAAATCAAGTCATCAGTTTAATGAATGATATACCTTGCCTCTTCCTTAAGGTAGTTTAAGGTGAATACTATTCCAAAATTGATCTGGGGAGAGGACCCAAGAGGAGCTCGAGCCAGAAGCATGTGAAATGTCAAACCCAAAAATGTGACATGATACCGAATCAGCAAGAGTGAACTCATATAAGAGTCACTCGATCCTTGTCTTGTCTGAGACGAACTCAAAAGGGTGACATGACACCCTTCATATTTTTGAGAACCCTTCATATTCAAACTCCAGACCTTGTCAAAGGCGTGCCACCGCCGCCAATGATAAGCTTTTGATTTCTTTGACGAGACCTTTGAACTCAACTCGACTAAATATCCTTTGCCATGAGTAGGGATGTGATCATTCAATAGAGAGCCTATTTATTTGACTATATATTTTGGAAAATTGGTGATTTTGTCAGGCATTATTGCAATGTCTGCGTACCATTCAAGATGTCGGTGACACATTAATTCAAATAAATCAAACTCAAGCGCTAACACTTTACATACAGTATGCTACATATACAGTTCACCATACTGTAATCCACCGTACTGCACAAACTCAGCAGCTGGTGCTTCAAGCTGAAACGTGTCGTCGGAGATCCTGAGAAGCTCCTCCAGGTAGTCGGCGCCGAGGTCCTCCAGCTCCACCACGAACCGCTTCTGCTCGGTCATGTTCCTCCGCCTGCTTGTCGCCGTCGCCCCAGCCGCGGCCGCCATCGCCATCTCGGTCTTGTTGCGCCTCTTCCTCTTGCAATGGCGCCGCTTGAGCGCCAGGACGGGCGAGCCGCCCGTGCCCCTGGGCGTTGAGACGACGCCGACCGCGAGGGCGCGGAGCGACTCCTGGACGCGCTCCACGGGGAAGTTGAGCGCCGTGGCCGGGCCCCGGGACGACAGCGCCGCCTGGTCGTACGCCATGGCCGCGGCCTCGGCGGTGCCGAAGGTGCCCAGCCACACGCGCGCCCCGCCCCGCGTCGAGTCCCTGATCTCCGCCGCGAACCGGCCCCACGGCCGCGTCCGCACGCCGATGTACGACGCCGCCCGCTGCCTCCGTGCCGGCTCCGCCTCCACCGCGTCGATCGTCTCGCCGCTGCTCAAGTCGAATGAAAATGAGTCTGACTCTGACGAGGTGGAGGAGGAGCAGGAGGGATTGGCGGCTCCCGTGCAGCCGGTGTAGTTTTGATGCTGGAACAGCGCCGCCCGTCCCCTTGCCGGCTTCACCTCCACCGCATCGATCATCTCGCCAGTGCTCAAGTCGAGTGGAAATGAGTCCGACGAAGACCAGGAGCAGGAGGTATGGGCAGCGGAGCTCGTGTAGCCGCCGGTGTAGTACATGGCGCCGCCGTGGCTATGATGCTGATGATCCATGCCCATTATAGTGTTAGGGGGGTGGAGATGGCAGTGTCAGTTGGTGCTTCTTCTCCTGAGTCCTGACCCAAGCTTATAGACCTGAGAGCGTTGAGATTTGAGAAGCAGGCTGGCTAAGCGTGTGGGGTTAATATAGGGACTGATCAGCATCGGGCTTTGACAAAATTCTGTGTTGACTATTTGACAAAATTCTGATCCCTACATATGCTAGAACGGACGGTGCCTCTACAGCTCTAGAAAAATGGCAGGTAGTTGGGGCAGGGACATCGATCGGAGTCGTTTTAGCTGGTATATATGGGAGTGTGGGGGCTAACGTACGTAGGGCGGCTGAATAAGACAACCCTTGTGGACGTCACTAACCCCTAGCTCCCCGACGACGATGCTTCCTAAAAAGGAATTAAAATGCTCAACTGAATTCATTATCTGATATATTTATTTTATTAAATCCTAAATTTATCTATGCTACCCTCTTTTGTCCTAGAATGTATTGCAAGCTTGATTTTTTTCGGGGTTCTAAGCAAATAATTTGAGTATGATTTTCAGTTACGATAAATCTACAAAATTAGAATAAAAGCATATAAAAACTAAAAGTATCTTGCAAGACTGATTCAACAGTACCATTTATACATGTTTGACCAAATTGAGCTGTTTGGCTAATTTGAGGTGATTAATCTATCAAGCTTTTTAGCAGTAAAAATGATTAATTATTGTTTTTACTAGTGTTGATTGTTTTTATGATAAGGAGAAGCTTTAGCGAATTTGGAATTCTTGAAGAGATGGCGCCACTACTTTCTTGGTTCCCAATTCTTGATCAAAACTGACCTTAAATACAATATCAAAGAAAGCAAAATCTTGTTTCAAAAAAATAATATGAAGGGTTTCTCAAAAATTTAGACGTAGTTTTCTTTTTTGTTGAGATGTATTGTATTGTTCGGTGTTTCTTTTAATGTCAGGGTTCTATTCACAAAAAAAAGTACATGTAAATTAAGAAGAGTTCATAGCAATTCTGGTAGATCCCGTATAACTAGAAAAGGGTAAAAAACAAATTATTTTATAGTTTGGGGGTTGGGGAGAGGGGTGTAAATCTTAGATACCCAGACAAACCATTTATTTTAGGTAAACCCAGAAAAGGACTCTGTTGTTTTTTGGGTATACAAAAGACCTAGGGAAATTGTGTGACGGAAAGTTTCAACTTAATACCACACCCCACAACCTAGTCGCCATTCTCCGCTCTCTCCCGTGCTCTACTCCAAGTTGAAGCTATCACCTTCCCTCCCACGACGTGTGCTGCCTATTTTGCCGCAGAATTTAGGTGGCCTCAAGCTGGATCCACCTATCTGACGTTCCCAAGTAGGGATGTAAATATCAGATATCGTAAAATAGACAAACCAATTATTTTAGATAAACCTAGAAAATGACTCTGGTGTTTTGGCGTATACAAAAACCCAGGAAAATTGTGTGACAGGAAAGTTTCAACTCAATACCACACCCCACAACCCAGCCGCCATTCTCTGTTCTCTCCCGTGCTCTACCCCAAGCTGACGCTATCACCTTCCCCTCCCACTTCGACGTGTTCTCGCCCGTTTTGCAGCCGAATTCAGGTGCCCCAAGCTGGATCCACCTATCCGCCGCAGAAAAATCCTACATGGAAATTAAGAAGAGTTCATATCAATTCTGGTAGATCCTATATAACTAGAATGCATTCTCGACTCCTTGAGAGTCGGAACAAGGCCCGTGTGACTCGATCCTACGTGTGCCTAGGGACCAGGCTCCTCACTCGTGCAATGAGAGCGGATTTACCACACGTACGTTGGATCCCCGGCATCTTCTATGCCCCACGATTGTTGAAGATTCGTGCAAAGTCCACGAAGTCAACAACCGCCACACTTTTGCACTTAAGCCCCCTAGAAAGTTGGAAACAATCCGAGCTCCGCCTGGTAGTGGAACTTGTATGTTTCTTGACTGTATCTGCTGAAATTTGTATGTATCTTCAAAATTTTGTTAATTTTGGTTATTTTTCCTATTTTTTCTACTATTAATTTGGTTGTTTTTCTATTTGTTCTTTAGTTTCTATTGAATCGTGTATGTGTCTATAAGATTAAAACAAGTTTCAGTTCTCTAATCAATCTCGTATGAATCTATACTAAGGTGGAAGCGTCTTCCTATAAAATAGTTTGCACGAATCTCCAACAAATCAATGGTAATAATGATATCGAGGGCCCAACGTACCTGTGGTGTTGCATTTCTGCCCGTGCAGTGCCGCGACGGCTTCTCACTTGTGCACGGAGGTGTTCCCCTCCCATTGGGCACTCCTGTAGGTCTTCGCCTGGTGGCACCCCATTGCATTCCACCGCCACACCGACTCCTACTAAGCCCCCTCCAGCACGTCGGTTCTCCATCGGCAATGAGTGGGAAGCAACCATCTCGCACCCCGCCGTGCCACCTTCTGCTTCGCTCACCATCTTTGATTGGGTGTTCCGATAGCTCGCTATAGCTCCCCTTGGTGGTGACAGAGTATAACACCTAGTCTGATTCATCGGTCGTCTCCCCTACTTCTCAGCTAGTGGAGCAAAGCGAGGGTAACTACGCCATGTTCGACAAATTCTTTCCGATAGGAGGACGATGAGCAGCTCGGGGATTGGTTTTATTGTTAGGAGGCGAAGGTCGAGATCGTCCTTCAATGCTCCATCCACTCTGTCACGTCGGGGGAGTACGAGCGTGCCCAGTATAGGGGCATGCATGTCGTACATCGACCACCTCTACAAAAACGACGACGATAGCCACGAGTAGATGTTGCCATTGTGGTACCTCCTCCGGCTTCAGTGGCACCGGTGAACTATGAAGAACTACTCTTGTGCCATCTTAACTAGTTTAAAATTTTATGTTTGAACTATTTGCTTAATCTATGTAATGTTGCACTTCGTCTAGTTTTTATTTTGAACCATGTGTTTGAACTATGTCGTAGTTTACGAATTCATTTTTAATGTATGTGTTATTTCAGTTATATGTCTTATGTTTATTTGAATTGTACATATAGCTTGATAAACATAACATGAAACACATGTTTGAAGTTTACATTACATGATCACATATTCTAATGAAGAAGTATTTTCTTGTAAACCCAATTTTACATTTTTAGTATGGGCTTTGATGGGATCTGTTAGAGTTTCTCTTATAGCTTCCTCTAGAAGCGACACGCTCTAAAGTTTATTTTAGTGCATGGATGTATCGGGTGATTTTGCGCTTATCTCACCTTATTCTTGCCAATTGTAATATTTTCTACTAATAAATAGTTTTTGTTGAGTCCATCCCACCCACCCATTATCCCATCTCTGGACGAAAAAGAAAGCAAGATTTTTTGTCCTAGATTACAAGGAAAATTATTTATATCCGCGTCAGTGTGTCGGTACACATGTGCACGTGGCCTAAGAGATGTGGACACCGTCCTAGTGCATGTACTCTCGGGCTCGACATCAACGATGGTGTGCTTCCGGAACTATGTACTAGTTTCTCAAACATTTTAGGACAATTTTTGTACTCCGGTTTGTGGATATGTGGATTGGGTGGTACAAAATTAATACCACCCATTTTGTATTTATAAACTAACAAATATAGTTTTTACGATCCCATGATAGTCTCACTTCCAAAGATCGAAAGAGAGTTATTGTTTGGCAAGAGTATATGTATCTTTGTTCATGATTATAGAGACTAAAGCTACCTCGTGGACGTAGATGGCATTCCTCTTTAGGTGAATGGTATTCAAAATATATAGTTGTCGATGGTGTAAGAGTCTCTAGGTCATGTTAGGTCTCCATCTTGTCTTGTATGTCAAGTTGATCCTCGAACTCCCTTTAATGTATGTCTGGTTTTCGGGATCCTCTAGGAAGTCCTTTTGCAGCACGACATGTCAGGTCGGTTGAGACCTTCTGGATATCGGCCTCCAAGTTACGGACGTTGATGACGTCGTGGACATGACATAAAAGTGGGGGTAAGGCCCGTGTAAAAATAATTACGAGACTTAGTCCACCCATTGCCTACAAAAACACTTTTTGGTTGATGTGTTTTGTAGGTATGGAGGATACTAGGACATTATATTTTTGTTGTTCATTATCTTGTCGTCTTTAGTTCTCTTTGCCTAAATTAACTTGGGACTGCAATTTGCATTACCAATTGATCTTGTAACATCGACGCACGGCTTGTGGATAAGTTATTCTATAACTCATTAAGCAACTTTCCTCCATTTCATTTGATGGACGTGCATGTGGTACTTGCTTCACAATATATGGTAAAGGAACCCACCTAGATTACTACAGTGTTTGTTATTTTGGAAACTACAAAGATGATTCATATGATACTACTAAATATGTTGGTCAAATTATATTTGCTTTCTAATTTATTTCATTTCTTCACCTCAAAACATTAGGTCGATGGTGAAGAAAGGGAGGATTTCTCTCTTTTTGACTTAGAAATGTTGAGCGACGCTCAGAAGTTATAACTTTTTTTGCATATTTGATATGCAATTTGATTGTCCAATAGCATGTGGATTATGTGATACAAAAATGATACACCCCATTTTATATTTAAAAGCATTTGCTCGGCGTTGAGGTTTTGTACTCGTGAAGAGAATTATAACCTTATGTTTTGTTCTTAATCGTCATGTATTTTTTGTGACGTAAAAGTCAGACGCATTGTCCATCTTATTAAGTTAGACCCTTTTTCTCCGAGCGTGAATAAACTTAGAAATACAAAAATAAATCTCGCTAGCAACCAAACTCAAAAGTACTTATGTGCATTACCCTTTGGTCATGTAATATGCATCATGATGGCCTAGATTATAGAAGTCAAAGAATCCCATATCCCTTTCTGACAGTGGATGAGTTATTTTCAAACTCATAATACAACTCGTGTGCTTGTTCTTTATTGGGGGATGATGTATACTTGGTTCACAATATATGTACATGATCCTGCATACCTTTAATACTCATACGATACTATTAAGTTTATTGGTCAAAGTATATAGGTTTCGTATTTGTTTTGTATCTTCATCTCAAAATACCACGAGCAAGACGAATATGGGGATATTTCTCCTATTCCGACTAGCAATGTTGAGCTTTGACCATACGTTGGGAGCGAGTTCAAGGAGCGAGACCAAAGAAGTGAACATAGGAAGAAACTGAACTTTTCTAGTTCATCAAGAGGAACTTCAACAACAATGCCTTCTAATTCAGTATCGGTAAATAATCCATACGTTTCTTCGAAAAATAAATGAATAAAACTATATTATAGAAGGCAGAGATTTGGGTGGATATACACTGTTAGTACCGAGTTCGAGCCCCTGCGGACTGAATTTAGATGCATATTTATTTTTAAATCATTTTTATTTTGTCATGTCCTTTTTTTCAGGCAAAAGCAACAATTGAACTCGATGGATCAATCGTTGCGAGATAATTTTAGTAAACTCTAAGTCCTGAAATCGGTACGGTATTTAATTTAAATTTATTGGTCAAACTGTGAAGGTTTTGTATTTATTTTGTATCTTCGTCTCAAAATACCACAAGCAAGACGAAGAGGGTGAGATTTTGTAGGTTCTGACTACGAAAGTTGAGCTTTGACCACAACATTGGGAGCGAGTTCAAACAGCGAGAACAAAGAAGTCAACATAGGAAGAAACTGGACTTTTCTAGTTCGTCAAGAGGAACTTCAACAAAGATGCCTTCTAATTCAGCATCTGTAAATAATATCCTTCTCCAAAAAGCAAAACGAATAAAACTATATTATGGAAAGCAGAGATTTTCTCCTTATAACACAATAATATCTACAAATGTGTGTGTGGATGCACACTATTACTCCCACCTGTAGACGATCTGTATGAATTTTGCACATCTTAGTTCACATTCAGATCGTTGCGAGATAATTTTAGAAAACTCTCTCTCTCTCCCCAGATCAGGATTTAATTTATCTGTGACAAAATGCTACTACATGCATATATAGTGCAATTAAAATAACGTCCATATCACCGGTTCGTTGGTTATGTTTTGACGCGATTACACTATGGGTCACTAAACAAACTTAAAGCTGTTCTAGTTGACTACTAGAATAATGACTGGCATTAATTAATAAAAACGCAGCCTCGGTTCTCTGTATCTGGAACCTGAGAAAGTATGCGGAAACGGGGCGCGTGTTGCTGCAGGCAGGGTCATGGATAGCACTGTCCCGATAAACCTAGGATGGAGATAGATTTATATAGTACAGATCACTTATTTTAGTTTTGGCTGCCGGTGGCGACTGCACTCGATTTGGACCGGAGCGGCTAGCTGCAACGTCAGAGAAAGAGAAAAAAGTAAGGAAGGCGGCGGCTGCCCACGAGCAATCTCCGAAGCTTCGTTTCTGTTTTTGGATCAACAACGGCGTTGTTGCCCGTCCCACTCCATTTATGAAGCTTTTATTCTTTTCCATTCAGGAGGTCTTAGTTTACTTCACCAGGCAGATCTAGCCCGTCCGAACGTGTCCTAATCGGTTCGTGCGGACATTCACGGCATCCTAATGGAACGACCCATTCAGACTATGGGCATCTCCACCGGGCCGACGTATCCCGTCCGAGCGTATCCGAACTCGTCCGTGTGGATACGTCGGGCGTGCACGTCGCCCCAGCTGTTATATGTTGATCCAAATTCTACAAAGTATAGGCCAACTTCTGACGAGTGGAGCGAGGCCCGTCGCCGGAGGCTTGGTACGGTACGGATCGTCGAAGACCTAGGTTTCCACCGATATATAAACCCCTTGTAAGCCGCCGGTTGGGAGAGTTGCATCTGTGAAATCCCCGGCGTTTGTAAACACTCCTCGATATAGTGAAGTTTCGCTGGCTGGCGCCCGTGGTTTTTTCCTCTCTTTGTTGGAGAGGTTTTCCACGTTAAATCTGTGTCTCCTTGCTGTGTTTTTCGTTTTCGTTCTTCGTTATCTTCTTGTCGCGATTGTAACACCAGCGGCCCGACCCATCCATACAAACGCGTCCGGCTCGACCCATCCATGTACCAAATCTGAGCCTCGGTTGGGTCGGCCCGGACAACGCGCTTGTCCTCGCACGTCCTCCCATATGTTTGCCTGGGCCCTCCCGTCAGTGGCACAATGGACACTCTCCTCCTCCAAACCCTTACCCTCCATATCTCACGACCAGAGCAGTCACAACCTTTGCCGCCACCACCGCTCGCTGTAAAAAATCAAATTGGGGAAAGATACTCAACGTCAAATAGGACGTGGTATCGTGATGTATATATATATATATATATGTCAGGCTTACAGAATACATCGGTTATAGGAATCAGACCTTCCTATCTATCCGGTTACAACACGTTACAAAACGTGTCAGGCACGTATACACATACGTTATCAGCCCCCCTCAATCGCAACAGTGGACATGTTAAGATTGCGCTTACACTCTTCAAACTGTAGAAGTGGCAGCAGTTTTGTGAAAACATCTGCGAGTTGATCTTTAGATGATACAAAGCGAACTTGTAGCAACTTCTGAGCAACCCTTTCACAAACAAAGTGAAAATCAATCTCAATATGCTTTGTTCGTTCATGGAAAACAGGATTCGACGAGAGATAAGTAGCCCCAATATTATCACACCATAAAATAGGTGAAGAATCCTGTCGAATACCAAGTTCTTTCAGCAATGCCTCAACCCATATAATCTCTGCAGTAGCATTAGCAACCGCTTTGTACTCAGCTTCAGTACTCGAGCGAGACACAGTAGTCTGTTTGCGAGCACTCCAGGCGATCAAATTTCCACCATAAAACACTGCATATCCCCACGTAGATCGTCTGTCGTCGACATCACCAGCCCAATCTGCATCTGAGAATGCAGAAAGCGAACTAGAGGCAGCGGATCAAAGAAGCAAACCATGACCAATAGTGTGCTGAATATATCGAAGAATGCGCTTTACAGCACTCATATGTTCCTCACTGGGAGAATGAAGAAACTGGCAGACTCTGTTAACAGCAAAGGAGATATCTGGACGAGTCAAGGTAAGATACTGTAGACCACCAACAAGACTCCTGTATCTAGTAGCATCATCATTCTCAAGAAGGGGACTATCAGTAGCAAACAATTTTACTGAAGCTAACATAGGAGTGGTGGTTGGAGCACACTTGAGCATACCAGCCCGTCCCAAAAGATCAGTAGCATACTTGTGCTGAGTAAGAGAGAGACCTTGTGGAGAACGAGCAACCTCCAAGCCAAGGAAAAAATGTAAGGGACCAAGATCCTTGACAACAAACTCTTGACGAAGGCCAGAAACGAGACGATCAATCGCCAATGAGGAAGAGCTAAGCACAATAATATCATCGACATAGACCAATAGGTAAATAGTCACATCGGGCCGATGAAGAATGAATAAGGATGTGTCAGCCGTCGAAGGTGTAAATCCATGTTGATGAAGAACAGAACCAAGGTGAGCATGCCATGCCCTAGGTGCCTGTTTAAGTCCATACAAGGCCTTCTGCAAGTAACAAAGGTGAGTAGGATGCTGAGGATCCTCAAATCCTGGAGGTTGACGCATGAACACTTCTTCCTCTAGAACACCATTAAGAAACGCATTTTGAACATCAAGCTGACGCATAGACCAACCACGAGTAACTGCAATGGATAGAAGCAAACGAATGGTGGTCGGTTTGACAACAGGACTGAAAGTATCCTCGTAATCTAGACCATAACGCTGCTTGAACCCTTAGCAACAAGGCGTGCTTTATATCGTTCAATATTACCATTGGCATGACGCTTGACTTTATAGACCCACTTAGAATCAATGATATTTATACCTGGACGGGGAGCAACAAGACGCCAAGTATTATTAGAGACCAAAGCATCAAATTCCTGTTCCATAGCCTCACGCCAGTGAGAAATTCCAAGGGCAGCACGGAAATGTCGAGGTTCAGCAGACGGATCAGCAGTTGCCTGTGCAACACAGGCAGCTAACCAAGCGACGGTGCCATCAGTGCGCTGTTTTTGTTGACGCACACCACGCAAACCATGAGTAACGCGGCGCATAGAATCAGGAGGCAGAGGCACGAGCGGCTCGAGGAGCTGCGGCTGATCAGCTGATGGAGAGTGGACGCGCACAGACGAGTCAACAGCAGGAGAGCAAGGACGCGGGGACGACATAGTTGATGGAGGAGAAACTGGCTCGGAGGGAGTGTCCGATCTGGGAGACGTACCAGACTGATCCAATGGACCAAACGTCCGTTCCAAGCATGGAGCAGAGTCCTGCATGCGCTGCTGTATGTGCTGCATGTGAGAGTCGTGAGCAGCACCTTCATGCATGGGAGAAACGTGAGCAGCACCATCACGATCAACACTCACAGTAGGAACATGGGGTGTACGTTCCAGCGCCGGAGATTGACGTTCATCAAGTACCTCGAGACGGGCAGCACGACCTACACATGCACCATGGTTAGGAAGCAAAGACGGAGCATGCGCAATATCTCGAAATTGATCAAGCAAAGATGGGGAGAAACTAGGAGATGGTGTATGTGAAGAAGACGGCATATCCGAAAAAGGAAACACATTTTCATCGAAAATGACATCGCGACTAATGTAGACACGATTTGTAGGAACATGAAGACATTTATATCCTTTGTGGAGTGGGCTATAGCCTAGAAAAATACACTTCTTGGAGCGATATTCAAGTTTATGATTATTATAGGGGCGAAGATTAGGCCAACAGGCACACCCAAAAACTTTAAAGAAAGTATAATCAGGGGTTTCTCCTAACAAGCGCTCGAGGGGAGTTTGCATATCTATGACACGGGAGGGCATGCGATTGATGAGAAAACAAGCTGTGATAAAAGCATCATTCCAATAACAAAAAGGAACCGATGCATGAGCAAGTAAAGTAATGCCTGTTTCAACTATGTGTCGATGTTTGCGTTCAGCACTACCATTTTGTTGGTGGGTGTGAGGGCATGAAACACGATGAGCAATGCCAAGCTTCTGAAAAAAGGAATTGAGTTTAATATACTCGTCCCCCCAATCCGACTGAACAAATAAAATTTTGTGTTTAAGGAGGCGTTCAACATGAGCTTGGAACTGAATAAAGACCTCGAAAACATCACTTTTACGCTTGATCAAGTACAACCACGTAAAGCGACTATAAGCATCCACAAAGCTAACATAATAATTATGACCACTGACAGAAGTTTGGGCAGGGCCCCACACATCAGAATAAACAAGCTCAAGAGGAGCGTTTGTTACATGACTCGAAAGAGAAAAAGGTAATTGATGACTCTTGCCTTGCTGACAAGCGTCACACACCGTCACTAATTTATTGGACTCTGAGGGAAGTTGATTACGACTAAGAATATGCTGAACGACCTGGGCTGCCGGATGTCCTAAACGTGCATGCCACTGAGCGGACGAAGCTTTAAGAGCGCTGAAGACTTGCTTGAGGTGAAGACCAGAAGATGCATCAAGCGAATATAGGCCACCTCGACACCGTCCTCTAAGGATGATGTCCCCCGTGAGAAGATCCTTAACAAAAATACTATTAGGATGAAACTCGACATAAACATTATTATCAGAAGCAAGTCTACGAACAGACAAAAGATTTATAGTGACATGGGGAACATGGAGAACATTACGAAGATAAAGTGGTGTAGACGAAGGAGTCGGAAGGATTGCTTGACCAATATGAGATATGCGCATACCTGCACCGTTAGCGGTGTAGACTTGATCCTTGCCGTTGTACGGCTCCTGCATGTCCAACTTCTCCAATTGCCCAGTAAGATGCTCAGTCGCCCCGGTATCCATGTACCAGCGAGGGTCGACAGGAAGCGAGGATGTGTGTCCTTGAGGCTCTGTGTAGACGTGATTGGCAAGGGCCAGCTGGTGGTCAAGGAAACGACCGTCATTGCCAACACCCAAAAAACTTTTATTGAAGCGTTTGAAGCAGCGCGCCGCCATGTGGCCTTGCCCATCGCAGAGCTGGCATATGATGGGGGGACGGCCATTGCCACGACCATATGGAGGAGAGGCAGACCCGCCACCAGTGGCGGGGGCAGGTGGGGGACGCGGGGCATACAGCTGCCCCTGGGGCGAAGGACCAGAACGTGGCGAGGATGAAGTAGAGCCAGAGGTAGGCGGGCGGAAATTTTTGCCCCCGCCCGTCTTCGCCAAATTTGCAGAGTGGACGTTGGAGCCAGAGGACCGACGTCCCTCCATACGCTGCTCCGTAGACAGCATACGCGCATAGAGGTCATGGGGAGGCATCGGAGTATCACGATTCTTCACAGCCTCGACAAGCGAATCATACTCCTCATCGAGTCCTTGTAGAACATAGGACTGAAATTCCTCCAGGCGCAAAGGCTGACCAATCGAAGTCAGCGTGTCCGAGAGCGCCTTGATCTTGTTGTAGAAGACAACGACAGAGGAATCAAGCTTCTTGGTCTCACGAAGCTCATCACGGAGCTGCATGGAGCGCGCGGTAGACTGCGACGCGAAACTGCTCTCAATAGTGGTCCAGGCTTCATGCGAGGTTTTGGCGAACATGATCATGCCGGCGACCTCAAGTGTTGATGTAGAGAGGAACACCGAGAGAAGAGCTTGGTCTTGTTGGACCCATGCTGCATAGGCAGGATTTACTTGACGAACAGCGGCAGCGCCCTCAGTAGGAGCCACCATCAGGTGCGTCGGCGGGCACGGAAAAGTCCCATCGACATAGCCATGAAGAAGATTGCTCCGCAGATGAGACACAATCTGGGCGCGCCAGAACAGATGATTTGTGGCGGAGAGCTTTATGGTGATGAGATTGGTAAAATTGATGGGAAAAGAATTGGAGGAGGACGACGAGGCAGTGGACAACGAAGGCATCAGGCCGGCCATGGGGCTGGTCGCCAGCGATAGAACCGAAGAGGCGGAAGAAGAGACGAGGGCAGCGGAAGTCATCGATCTAGATCGATTTGGCTGATACCATGTAAAAAATCAAATTGGGGAAAGATACTCAACGTCAAATAGGACGTGGTATCGCAATCTAGGCATTGTAGTTACAAACATTGAATTATGAGGGAGAGAGGGAGGCAATTCATCCTCTAGATATGTTTGATGCCAGACCACCAAGCTTGATTGGTCGGTAAACATCTCGCAAGCAATCACAAGGTTCTCTCCGCTGCTTGATTCACGATGCCCTTTCTAGAAGAGCTTCCTCATCCTTTGTCGATGGCCTTGTGCATCACTCCATCATATCGTTCGCTAACATTGTGTGGCTGGCTGCAACAAAGCATGATCTTGTTTCCCTTACTCGGCATCTCGGGCCTCTGTCCAAAAACTCGCTATCAATTTTGTCTAGAAAGGGATGATAATTAGAGCGCAAAGTTTCGAAAATTTGATGAGTTTATGCAAATCTATTGAAGTTGAACTTTATACGATAGATATTGTGCTATGATTTCAAGATTATGTATACTATTATATTCACCACTACTGATGGTGCTTGGATACAACAATTGATAGTAGTAACAACAACAACAACAACAACAACAACAACAACAACAACAACAACAACAACAACAACAACAACAACAACAACAACAATAGGAACAACATCAACAATAGGAACAACAGTAAAAGTAACAATAGCAACAGCAACAACAACAGCAGCAACAACAACAACAATAATAGGAACAACAGAAACAATAGGAACAACAACAAAAGTAACAATAGCAGCAGCAATAGCAACAGCAACAACAGCAACAGCAACAACAACAACAACAACAACAACAACAACAACAACAACAGCAGCAACAACAACAACAACAACAACAACAACAACAACAACAACAACAACAACAACAACAACAACAACAACAACAACAACAACAACAACAACAACAACAACAACAACAACAACAACAACAACAACAACAACAACAACAACAACAACAACAACAATAAGAACAACAACAACAACAACAACAATAGGAACAATAGGAACAACAACAGCAGCAGCTGCTGCAACAACAACAACAATAACAACAACAACAGCAGCAACAGCAACAACACCAGCAACAGCAGCAACAACAGCAACAACAACAACAGCTGCAACAACAACAACAATAACAACAACAACAACAATAACAACAACAACAACAACAACAAATAATGAATTGTAGTGCCTAAAAACCTATTAAAAATATCACCTCACATTAACCAAAAAACCAGATTTTGTCGAACACATTCAATCATGTATAGTTTCTGCAAAACGTGTGGAGCCAAAAAAGGAGACAACTTTTCATGTGTTATTTGAGTACACCAGGGGCTCAACTATTCTGGAATGGATTGAAGAAAGCAACATATATCAAGGTCCCTAACCTACACCCTAGTTATTGGATGTTGACTTGGTTGAGGGGAAATTGTTGTTAGAAGAACAAACCTATATGATTTTATGTGGAGCTTGGGTAGTATGAACAGAGAGGAACACTATATGGCATGGTGACTGGGGCGATCGTTTCTTCAATCCATTAGATAGACCACTAAGATGACGATCGATCTTTGGCAGGATGCTAAACAAAAGAAACCAAACCATTGAGATCTCCATCACGATGGAAACCACTAGATTAGGGTGTAGTCAAACTGTCAAAGTGATTGTGGATGCTAGGTTTAGGGAAGACGACTCCACGGAAGCCTCTGGTCATGTCGTCTGTGACAATTCAGGATCATCGTTGCATGCTCAAGCGATCTTGTATCATAATGCTCAAATCTGCTGGTCATGGAGGCGGAAGCTTTACACGTTGGAGTGCATTTGGCGATCAACATGGGACTTTGAAAGGTTATAATGAAAATTGATTCCTCGGAACAGGTCAAGCTGTGGAAAGAATTGGACAATACTAGATCTCTTACTACTAGTACATGTCAAGAAGTGAAGGAGCTTAGTCATGGTGGGGGTGGGGGGTTGATGTCAAGAAGTAAAGGAGCTTAGTGGGGAGGGGGGTAGCTTTGAGGTAGTACATGTTAGCCGAGTAGCTAATGAGCCTGCTCATTTTGGTAGAAGAATGTGCATTTGGATAAATTTTATATCTCTCTTCTTAGAAAGTGTTATGTTTAAGTATTGTAACCCTGATGATTAACCAATAAAGCTCTTTAAGTTGCAAAAAAAAACTGTCTGGTAATATAGTTTTATTTAGTATTTTTTTTTACTTTCTAGTCGAATTATGTTGACATATTGTAGGAGTACTAAAAAAATTATAGTAAAATTATATGTTAAGATAAAAAAAAGTTAAGCATGTACTCGCATATTAAGACGGAGAGAGTAACATAGATCCATTTATCGTTGGATAAAATAATATTACCACAAAGAATCGAGTCTGAATTCAGCCGAGCTAGCTAGGTTAGTGACGTCCACAAGGGTTGTCTTATTCAGCCGCCCTATGTCAGCTCTCACACCAGCTAAAACAACTCCGACGTCCCTGCCACCCAACTTCCATTTTTCAGGCACCGTCCGTTCTAGCCTAGCTTAGGTAGGGATTAGTGTTTGTCAAATGGTCAATACAGAATTTTGTCAAACCCGGAACGCTCAGACTGGTTCTCAAATCTCAACGCTCAGCTGTATATATAGAGCTTGAACAGGACAGGAAGCACAAGCACAAACTGACACTGGCCGCCTACACACATGGACATGGATCATCAGCATCACAACCACGGCGGCGCCATGTACTACGCCGGCGGCTACACGAGCTCCTCCTCCTCGGACTCGTTTCCGTTCGACTTGAGCTGCGGCGAGATGATGGAAGCGGTGGAGGTGGAGCCGGCAAGGGCCTGGGCGGCATCGTTCCCGCATCAAAACTATATCGGCTGCATGGTCGCCGCTGCCAATCCCTCCTGCTCCTCCTCCTCCACCTCGTCAGACTCGTTTTCATTCGACCTGATCAGCAGCGACGAGATGATCGACACGGTAGAGGCGGAGCCGGCACAGAGGAGACGGGCAGCGTCGTACATCGGCGTGCGGACTCGGCCGTGGGGCAGGTTCGCGGCGGAGATCAGGGACTCGACACGGGGTGGCGCGCGGGTGTGGCTGGGCACCTTCGGCACCGCCGAGGCCGCGGCCATGGCGTACGACCAGGCGGCGCTGTCGTCCCGGGGCCCGGCCACGGCGCTCAACTTCCCCGTGGAGCGTGTCCAGGAGTCGCTCCGCGCCCTCGCGCTCGGCGTCGTCTCCACGCCGAGGGGCACGGACGGCTCGCCCGTCCTGGCACTCAAGCGGCGCCATTGCAAGAGGAAGAGGCGCACCAAGACCGAGATGGCAATGGCGGCCGCGGCTGGCGCGACGGCGACAAGCAGGCGGAGGAACAAGACTTTCAGCTATAACACGACCGAGCAGAATCGGTTCGTCGTGGAGCTGGAGGACCTCGGCGTCGACTACCTCGAGGAGCTTCTCAGGATCTCCGAGCTACGATCTTGATCGACAAGTTTCGAAATACTAGTTGTGAAATTTCTGTGGAAATATAATCGGAGGACAGTGATGGAGCTGCACACCGAGAAGAATCCACCTGCAGCTCTTCGAAGCCCACGCACGGAACAAGACACATGCAATTGCCAAAAAAGGCTTTGCATGCAGGAACTAATTGGCAAATGACATGCAAGAAATTTATCCATTTATACTAGAGTCAGACCGTGGGGCTATCTGTGGCAAAATGCATTGGTCGTGTTGAGAACTTGAGATCAGTCATTTGATCAAAGAAGGCTGAAAAAAAACGCTTATTGTCATTTCTGCTAGAGGTTGAGAGTCTACATGCTGAAAAGAGCTCATGAACTTTTAAGTGGAAATGTAAATTGAGAAGTAAACTGACCTTTTTTAATCCTTATGTTTTTAGAGCAATTTCGGTTCATACGTGAAAACAACGGAACCTAGCGTAGCAACAAGCGAAATAAAACTAGCTTCTTCCGAGTTACTCATGTAAACTGTTAGAACCCTTGCTACCAGATTACATCCAATCTCCTCCCCGTCTACATCTAGCCACCGCTACGACGTTGGGAAGATGGGTACGATTCTCGTCTCTTCTTTTGTTTGGTTTTGGTATCGCTTATGATGGCGTTTTCTCGAATAATAGTACCCGTCCCGTGCAATCCCTCTCTCGAATAGAAAGAGGATTTTATGGTTTTGCTGTTAATTTTTATGCCTAAAATCCTTGCTTCATCGTGTGCAAATGAACCTGGAACTGTAATTTTTGTAGCACCATAATTTTTTTTAATATATATGATGATGGAAATAGACGGAGAAAAGGGTGCAGAAGCAAGATTCTTGTGCTAGTGGTCATTGATGAATCCGATATGAGACTATAAGGTGGGATCAAAGAACAAATATACACTTTAACTCCACATAAGATAGAAATAAACTACACCAATGTTTTACAAGTTCTGTTGCTCCGTCCTACAATGCGACATCATGAATTCGTAACTAGGTTTATTTTTTTGAGGATTTTAAATCTATTTTTGTTGGTGTAATCCTTTCTTGGTATAAATTCACCATATAAATCGGTGTTTCAGGGAGTACTACTTGATTTTAAAATAAGTTGCAATGTGTTTCTCCAATAGTTTTCATGTTAAACATGAGAAATTTTTGATTGAGCGAAAATATAAGAATTATCCAAAAGGGTGATATTGTTTAGTACTCCCTCTGTTTCAATAGATAAGGCATCCTTGTTTTTATGTTTTTTCTTTGACCAAGAATTACTCCTAATATATTAACAATATTTTTATAAATTAGCATAATTATGTAAAATATAACCAAGGTATTGTGCTCAACTTTTTTGGTCAAACTTCGTCTTGAAATGCCTGTGCGCCTTATTCTTAGGAATGGAGGTAGTATATGTATTTTTAACAACTCTTTAGTTAGAAGCTCTTTTCTTTCCTTGCTTCTGGAATTTGGAGCTCTTACCATCATCTATAGCTGGTGCACATATGTTTGGTGAACTTTTGGTCAAATTGGAAGGAAGATTTGGGCGTTTGGAAGTCTATTTGGCAAATTTTCCCCTGCTAGGCCTAGAGCATAAAAGCCAATGACCTCCCCAGCATCCGCACTCTTGTCTTTGGATCGTGTTAGCGCTTCACAATATGGGCAGGAAACTACCTACATGACTCTAAAATAAATGGTAGTGCTGCAATGGACCTACCTAGGTGATTCATATGATACTAATATTAACTTTGCTGGTCAAACTATATTTGGTTATAGTTTTTTTCTTCATCTCAAAAGAGTATGACCAAGATGAAGAAGGCAGATTTTTTCTCTGACTAAGAACACTAAGCAATACGTCTCAGAATAACCACTTGGATTGCATATTAGATATGCAAAAAATGCTCAATTGTCAAACATCATGTGGATTATGTGATACAAAATTGATACCATCAATTTTTTAATTTAAAATGCATGTCTTCATCATTTTGGATTTGTAGTTACAAAGAGAACTAGAACTTCATGTTTTATTGTGAATTGTTCCATTGTCTTTGTTGAGTGATACATCTTAGAACAACCATTAATTTGGCTTGCATATAATATATGCACACATCTTCTATTGTACAACATTGTGTGGATTGTGTGATGTAAAATTGATACCAACCTATTTATATTTAAAAACATTTCTTCATTGTTGTAGTTTTGTTGTTATGAAGAGATCTAGAACTTTATGTTTTTGCTGTTAATCGTTTGTCGTATTTGTTTCTATGTATGTAAATAAACTCGGAACTGCAATTTTGATACATGTTTCGCTAGCAATCAGGTTATAAAAACACCAGCATATGCATTTCCCTTTGGTCATGTAATATGCATCCTGGTGGCCTAGATCATACAAGTCAAATAAGCCGACATTCGCCTCTAGCAGTGGATGATTTATTTTTGTAGTAATTATACAACTCCCCGTCTTGTTCTTTATTGGAGGATCATGTCAACGTGCTTCTAAACAATCTGGTATGGGAAACCTACATTGCTAGGTGATTCAGACAGTTAAATTTGTTGGTCAAACGATATTGGTTCTGAATTATTATCTTCATCTTTTTTTCTTCAGAAATCATTCTTCCTCTCAAAAGACCACGACCAAGACGAAGAATGAGATGTTTCTTCTCTCTCGGTGACTAAGAATGTTGAGCTTTGACTATATGTAGATAGCGAATTCAACGCGCAAGAGAACAAGGAAAGTCAATATATGGACAAGCTGAACTTTTCTTGTTCGTCAAGAGGAACTTCAACATAGATGTCATTCCAATTGGAGAAACATCTAACAGCATCCGCTGCACATGAACATATAGATGCAACAATTAAAGCGGCTAGAGCCTCAGACATAGAAGTGACTAAAGAACGTTCTCTAGTCCCTGATTCCGTTTTTACACTGACAAACTCAAAGTTATTCTAGGAAGTAGTAGTAGTTGACTGAAATATCACATGCATTAAATAAAGCGCAGCCTTTGGTTCGCTGTATCTGGAAAGTGGAACTTGATTGGGAAAGTGTTAGGAAACAGCGTGTGTTTCTGCAGATAGCATTTGTCCAAATGAACCTAGGATTTATTCTATTTTCTCCAGGTTCGTTTTGGCTGCCAGTTGTACCGATGACTGCACTTGATTTGGACCGGAGCGGCGTGCAACGTCAGAGAGAAAAGTAGGGAAGGCGGCGGCTGCCTGCTAGATGCCGCTAGGTGTTCACATTGTCCCCGAGCCGTCTCCGAAGCTTCACCTCGACAATGACCGTAGATGTTTATTGTTTCCTTGATGAGAAGCTCTTAGTTTAATATGTGCTAATGCTTGACCATAGCTAGCTATAGTGACCCCAATAATGGCAGTGCTACGTTCTTTCATTATAAATTCTCGTGCGATTAGCAAAACCATGCATATAAAAGAAATCATGAAAGACACGTCAACCGAGCAACATATGACGAGCACCATTGATCAGTGATTCAGTAGGAAAAGATGTATTATACTACTGATAGAAATATAAACCCTGAAAGCATGCAATCCCGACTACTTGTCGGTTATCACCACGATGGTTGGTTATTCCACGTACTAGATTCTTTGAACTTATAAGGAATCCTCCGCAAAGAGCTTTGATGCCTATGCCTCCAAGCTTGATTGGTTCGTAAACATCTGCTAAGGCAAGCATACATTTCTCTCCATTCGTTTCATCGACCGACCTTATAGTGGAAAGTTTTCTGACCTTTGTCAATAGCACCGCGCACTCATTTATGCATATATGTTGCCAATACCATGTGGTCGGTCAACAAGCAGCAGACAAGAGCTGGTTTCCATTAGTGCGCATCCCAGGCCTAAATCTATCGAACTTGCTATCAATTTTCCATATAGCAGCATTATCCATAAAATCATGGATAAGGGTGAGCAAGGGAACCAAGAAAGTAGTGGCACCATCTCTTCCGGTGTAGTGTCGGTCCCTTCAAGGACAGTACCGGCTTATCAATATCCGACTCATCACAGCCCTAATACTATGATCATGATATGTTAAATCAAGTCATCAGTTTAATGAATGATATACCTTGCCTCTTCCTTAAGGTAGTTTAAGGTGAATACTATTCCAAAATTGATTTGGGGAGAGGACCCAAGAGGAGCTCGAGCCAGAAGCATGTGAAATGTCAAACCCAAAAATGTGACATGATACCGAATGAGCAAGAGTGAACTCATATAAGAGTCACTCGATCCTTGTCTTGTCTGAGACGAACTCAAAAGGGTGACAGGACACCCTTCATATTTTTGAGAACCCTTCATATTCAAACTCCAGACCTTGTCAATGGCGTGCCACCGCCGCCAATGATAAGCTTTTGATTTCTTTGACGAGACCTTTGAACTCAACTCGACTAAATATCCTTTGCCATGAGTAGGGATGTGATCATTCAATAGAGAGCCTATTTATTTGACTATATATTTTGGAAAATTGGTGATTTTGTCAGGCATTGCAATGTCTGGCGTACCATTCAAGATGCATGTCTCGGTGACACATTAATTCAAATAAATGAAACTCAAGCGCTAACACTTTACATACAGTATGCTACATATACAGTTCACCATACTGTAATCCACCGTACTGCACAAACTCAGCAGCTGGTGCTTCAAGCTGAAACGTGTCGTCGGAGATCCTGAGAAGCTCCTCCAGGTAGTCGGCGCCGAGGTCCTCCAGCTCCACCACGAACCGCTTCTGCTCGGTCATGTTCCTCCGCCTGCTTGTCGCCGTCGCCCCAGCCGCGGCCGCCATCGCCATCTCGGTTTTGTTGCGCCTCTTCCTCTTGCAGTGGCGCCGCTTGAGCGCCAGGACGGGCGAGCTGCCCGTGCCCCTGGGCGTGGAGACGACGCCGAGCGCGAGCGCGCGGAGAGACTCCTCGACGCGCTCCACGGGGAAGTTGAGCGCCGTGGCCGGGCCACGCGACGAGAGAGCGGCCTGGTCGTACGCCATGGCCGCGGCCTCAGCAGTGCCGAACGTGCCGAGCCACACGCGCGCGCCGCCCCGCGTCGAGTCCCGGATTTCCGCCGCGAACCGGCCCCACGGCCGCGTCCGCACGCCGATGTACGACGCCGCCCGCTGCCTCCGTGCCGGCTCCGCCTCCACCGCGTCGATCGTCTCGCCGCTGCTCAAGTCGAATGAAAATGAGTCTGACTCTGACGAGGTGGAGGAGGAGCAGGAGGGATTGGCGGCTCCCGTGCAGCCGGTGTAGTTTTGATGCTGGAACAGCGCCGCCCGTCCCCTTGCCGGCTTCACCTCCACCGCATCGATCATCTCGCCAGTGCTCAAGTCGAGTGGAAATGAGTCCGACGAAGACCAGGAGCAGGAGGGATGGGCAGCGGCGCTCGTGTAGCCGCCGGTGTAGTACATGGCGCCGCCGTGGCTATGATGCTGATGATCCATGTCCATTATAGTGTTAGGGGGGTGGAGATGGCAGTGTCAGTTGGTGCTTCTTCTCCCGATCGAGTCCTGACCCAAGCTTATAGACCTGAGAGCGTTGAGATTTGAGAAGCAGGCTGGCTAAGCGTGTGGGGTTAATATAGGGACTGATCAGCATCGGGCTTTGACAAAATTCTGTGTTGACTATTTGACAAAATTCTGATCCCTACATATGCTAGAACGGACGGTGCCTCTACAGCTCTAGAAAAATGGCAGGTAGTTGGGGCAGGGACATCGATCGGAGTCGTTTTAGCTGGTATATATGGGAGTGGGGGGGGGGCTAACGTACGTAGGGCGGCTGAATAAGACAACCCTTGTGGACGTCACTAACCCCTAGCTCCCCGACGATGCTTCCTAAAAAGGAATTAAAATGCTCAACTGAATTCATTATCTGATATATTTATTTTATTAAATCCTAGATTTATCTATGCTACCCTCTTTTGTCCTAGAATGTATTGCAAGCTTGATTTTTTTCGGGGTTCTAAGCAAATAATTTGAGTATGATTTTCAGTTACGATAAATCTACAAAATTAGAATAAAAGCATATAAAAACTAAAAGTATCTTGCAAGACTGATTCAACAGTACCATTTATACATGTTTGACCAAATTGAGCTGTTTGGCTAATTTGAGGTGATTAATCTATCAAGCTTTTTAGCAGTAAAATTGATTAATTATTGTTTTTACTAGTGTTGATTGTTTTTATGATAAAGAGAAGCTTTAGCGATTTTGGAATTCTTGAAGAGATGGCGCCACTACTTTCTTGGTTCCCAATTCTTGATCAAAACTGACCTTAAATACAATATCAAAGAAAGCAAAAGCTTGTTTCAAAAAAATAATATGAAGGGTTTCTCAAAAATTTAGACCTAGTTTTCTTTTTTGTTGAGATGTATTGTATTGTTCGGTGTTTCTTTTAATGTCAGGGTTCTATTCACAAATAAAAAGTACATGGAAATTAAGAAGAGTTCATAGCAATTCTGGTAGATCTCGTATAACTAGAAAAGGGTAAAAAAATTATTTTATAGTTTGGGGGTTGGAGAGGGGGGTGTAAATCTTAGATACCGAGACAAACCATTTATTTTAGGTAAACCCAGAAAAGGACTCTGTTGTTTTTTGGATATACAAAAGACCTAGGGAAATTGTGTGACGGAAAGTTTCAACTTAATACCACACCCCACAACCTAGTCGCCATTCTCCGCTCTCTCCCGTGCTCTACTCCAAGTTGAAGCTATCACCTTCCCCTCCCACTTCGACGTGTGCTCGCCTATTTTGCCGCAGAATTTAGGTGGCCTCAAGCTGGATCCACCTATCTGACGTTCCCAAGTAGGGATGTAAATATCAGATATCGTAAAATAGACAAACCAATTATTTTAGATAAACCTAGAAAATGACTCTGGTGTTTTGGGGTATACAAAAACCCAGGAAAATTGTGTGACAGGAAAGTTTCAACTCAATACCACACCCCACAACCCATCCGCCATTCTCTGCTCTCTCCCGTGCTCTACCCCAAGCTGACGCTATCACCTTCCCCTCCCACTTCGACGTGTTCTCGCCCGTTTTGCAGCCGAATTCAGGTGGCCCCAAGCTGGATCCACCTATCCGCCGCAGAAAAATCCTACATGGAAATTAAGAAGAGTTCATATCAATTCTGGTAGATCCTATATAACTAGAATGCATTCTCGACTCCTCGAGAGTCGGAACAAGGCCCGCGTGACTCGATCCTACGTGTGCCTAGGGACCAGGCTCCTCACTCGTGCAATGAGAGCGGATTTACCACACGTACGTTGGATCCCCGACATCTTCTATGCCCCACGATTGTTGAAGATTCGTGCAAAGTCCACGAAGTCAACAACCGCCACACTTTTGCACTTAAGCCCCCTAGAAAGTTGGAAACAATCCGAGCTCCCACTACAAGAAATGTGTTATTCTATGACCTTCTCATAGTGACCGTGGACAAAATCGTCATAAAGTTATGACGATTTCGCATCAGATGGTCGTAAGCCGTTCGGGAGGTTCAAAACCTTACAAAGTTACGACGATTTTGCCCAGGAACGTCATAGTTTCATTAGCTCAAATCGTCATAATCTGACGGATAGAGACTACGACGTTATTTGTACCTCACTACGACGATTTGAAATCGTCATGACGTCCAAATTAAGATAGGTTCAAATTGGTAGTCGGCCACATCAGCAATTGCGCCTATGTGTCATGTCTATGTGTCAGTTTTTTATTACATATCATATTAGTGTGTTAATATCTACTTGCCTATGTGTTAGTTTTTTACTACGTGTCATATTTGTGTGTTATATTTGTGTGTTAATATATACGTACGTGTCATATTTATGTGTTAATATATGCCTATGATCAAAACGGCGGGCATGAAGGTTCTTAGCTCAGGGCCGAGCCTCGCTAAACTTGCATTGGATCTCTAAAAAAATAGCATATTGCGAGTCTAAAACACATTTCCAAAAATCATGGGCATCGCATCATGTACATGTAGTTCAAACCGGACCCACTTCTGCCGAATCGGGAATTTATCTTCGCCAGGATGTCTGGAAGGTTTGAGATACCCCGGTTGGGACATTGTCCATGTAATGTGGTCTAATATTTTTACAAAATGTGGCGGTACCATTCTAAAACTGTCATTTGGTGGTTGCTTCACAAAACGCCCCTTTTTTGCGCTCGGAAAATGGAAAATGATTTTTCCGTGCGTCGAAAAGGAAAACTTCCTCCTGCAACATTGTTCTCCATGCCATGATACATATGTGTGCACAATATGGGCACATTATCACAAACTATGTCCTGATTTTAGCCATAACATTGGTCATTTGACCCGAAAGCCACGAAACCTCGAACATGATAGGTCATTTTGTGAAGGGTTTTTTGAGACATACTCAATTTACCAAGTTTGGTATTTTTCCTTGCAATTATGTCACATAATAAGACACCACGCGAAGGATTTGCGTTGATCGGACCGTTTTTTATTTTTTTATGCCCGTTTCAAACTATGGTCAAAACGGCGGGCATGAAGGTTCTTAGCTTAGGGCCGAGCCTCGCTAAACTTGCATTGGATCTCTAAAGAAATAGCATATTGCGAGTCTAAAACACATTTTTTCCAAAAATCATGGGCATCGGATCATGTACCTGTAGTTCAAACCGGACCCACCTTCTACCGAATCGGCAGGAATTTGTCTTTTTCGCCAGGGGTGTACGGAAAGGTTTGAGATACCCCGGTTGGGACATTGTCCATGTAAGGTGGTCTAATATTTTTACAAAATGTGGCGGTACCATTCTAAAACTGTCATTTGGTGTCTGCTTCACAAAACACTATGTTTTTGACATTAGGAAAATGGAAAATGACTTTTTTTTACGATGAAAAGGAAAACTTTCTTCAACAATTTCGCCATTCCAAGATGCATATATGTGCACAATATAAACATATTATCACAAAATATGACGTGATTATAGCCATAATATTAACCATTCGACGTGAAACCATGAAATTTAGAATTGAGCAAGCCAATCAGAAGAGAAAATCAGACTATCCACGGATCACCCAACACAGAAGATCTCAGCCGTCCACTAGCCTCCATCCAACCGACCAACACTTCAGGTTGGTTTCTCCCGCCTCCCCATCCTCACACACAATTTATGCCTGGAATGACCGAAACGCCCTATAGTTCTAACAGTCAGGCACCACAGAAGAGTTTAGGGGTAATTTCGTGAAATCAGATCAACCCTCTAGATCACAATCGAGAGGGCACAAACCCTAATTCCCTCACGCGCTGCCCACCTCGATCCAGATCCCTTCCTCGCTATCCCCTCACGCGCCGCCGGCTCAGCGCCGCACCTCCGTCTCCCCCACCTCTAGCCACCACCGCCCTCACGTCTCTTTCACTGCCTCCCCCTTTCCGTCCCGTGAGCCCCGACCACCTGATCCAGATCGAACCCGACCGCGGTCCTCCCACACCATCTTCGTCCGCCAGAAGATACCAACGCAGGCGCCTCGGTGCCGAACATGCGGCGCTACACCACCATCGTATCCTCTTCCAGCTCCCCTAGCCGCGGTGCTCGACCTCTCCCCCACGCGCGTCCCTCAGGTACCCCTAGCCGACCTAGCTCTGGCCATCGCCGTCTGCTGCTGCACTCCGTCGTGACGCGGACCTGGTTACCTCCGCCTATCCCAGACCACCGCCAAGCCGCTCCTTGCTCCCGCGTGTGTGCCCGTGGCTGACCCTAGTCGTGGCTGGCGTTTGGCGTTGCAGCCGCGGTGGTCGCCAGCTCTGGCTCCCGCGCCTCCTACATCATCTACGACCATGTCGTCCTCGCCTACGACCACTGCAACGACGTATGTTGGATTTTTTCTGCCTGCTTGTGTAAATATTAGGTCATTCAGTTTGAGCCTATGTTGGATTTTTTCTGCCTTCTTGTGTAATTATTAGGTATGTATGGTGTAGAGAAATATTAGGTCATTCAGTCTGAGCCTATGTTGGATTTTTTCAGCCTGCTTGTGTAAATTTTTTAGTGTAGGTCATTGAAGGAGTGGTGGATTTCAGTTATCTGGCTGTGTAAAAAAATTACTGTGTACCATGCTTAGTGTTTACTAAACTGAGGAATTTGGGCAGCAAAACTATTATACAAATGCTCTATTATTGCCAAATTGATGTTGCTTGAGGTGGTATCAGTGTAGCTGAAAATTTTGGTAGGCTAGATATGCGCAGTTTAATCTCTATGCTAGCTAGGATACTTGTTATAGCGAATCCTTTTTAGGTTAGTATTGGCACATTATATATGTTCTGGGTTTTCTGCTTTCCATTGTAGAAATGATTTTATTGAATTCTCACTTGCTTCTTTAATCCAGAATTGTAGGTAGGGGCTAAAACTTGCCCACATTATCAGGATGAAATTTTAGAGAACACATTAGTACATTCCCATCTCTGAATTCAGAGGCTTGTGCATTGTTCTTAGATGTTTGTTGTAACAACCAGCTAGGACCATAATATTTGTTTTGCTTGCATGTGAGTACTTGGATGTCTGTCTGCAGATCAATGAAGGAGATGGTGCTTTCTATGGTTCAAAAATTGACATTGGCGTTCTTTTTTACTGTTCTAATATGATCACTGAAGTATTTTGCTAACTAGTTAAGTGTTCTTGCATGTGTAACTGTACTTTGCTGAACCTTTTGCATGGAGATCGTGCTACTTCTAGTGTCTCCTGCTGTAGTTTATCTTGGTGAGTAGTAGGGGTACTACCTGGTATATTCAGTCAGTACCAACACATGATTTTGTAATCGTACGGTACCAAGATCGATATAGAACTTGTTAATTTGGCCAGGTGGGTATGACATGCAGAAGGCGGCACTGGCATTTGATCCAGCGGCGCTCAAGTACTGGGGCCCGTGATCAATTCACTCCCAAACTCCAGTTTACAACGTGCCATACATTGCTTGTGATCACAATGTAGCTCGCTAGTGATGTTTTTGAATTTTGACCACTTGTGTATGTGTGTCCAGGTGGAGGACTACGCGGAGGAGCTGGAGACGATGAAGAATGGTACTAATAGGCCTGATTTGTGGCCTGATTTCCTGATTTCCTTGGCCTGATTTCCTTGGAAGTAAGACGTTTCTATCATTATAATAATGTTCATGTGTTGTGGTAGCAATACTAAGCAGTGGTAGAATGGTACTAATAGGCACACTATGAAATTTGACTTGCAGATCCTCAGATTGGTAATTGATCCATCCTTTAGTTTATATTGGTAGGTACCGAGCCTTATATTTTGGTGTAGTTGTTCTATGGGAAATTAATATGTTGGTAGTTGTAACATTTAGCTCTAGATTTATCATTGTATAACATCTGCTGGGCCTGATTTGTGTTCATGAAGGGAATAAAATATGCTGCTTCTTGTTAGGTTTGATTTAGTGATTACAGTAATGTCATTGTGATTACAGTACTTTCTATTGCCTTGTTGATAGTTTCAGTTGATCATATCTTTGAGCTTGTATGCCTTGAAGATTCAGCTGATTACTTTGCATTGTGCAGGCAAGCTAACAACGTGGTCTTTGCGCTGCTCTCCCCCAACACAGGCTTGGTGTAAATCTCAAGACTGTCTTCACCGAATTCTAGTGGGCGTTGAATTGCTGAGTTGCTTGTGTGTGTGCTTGCATTATAGTATCTGTTTAGACTGATTACCACATATAATATACTTTTTGCCATGAACAAAACCTTTCTTTTAAACTGTGCATGGAACAGATATAACATCTGCTATTGCTGTTTTGAGGTAGTCCTTGATGGTAGTGAGATCAATCTTGTCTCTCTGCTGTTCTGATCAAACATGTTAGATTACTTCTATATGATTTTCTTATAGTGGAAATAATTTTACTTTCTGCGAGATTATAAATTGTGAGAATGGATGTATGTTTCTGCTTGTCGTGCATGAAGGTGTTCAGATATTTCTGTGATAGAGATTTTAGATTTTGAAATCGTATATCTTTTCTTTATGATTATTTTAGTGTTGGTGTTGTTGTAAAATGCTACTCATACATCATTCTTGATTGTAATTTTGGACATACTGATAACCAAACCGGAGACAATGTCGTGATTAAGGCTTGTCATTCCAATACAAAGGGAGCGCATGATGGACTTCTACACGGACGAGCTCCTGCAATGACCAGCGTCAACGACGGCATGTACCATATCTTCTTCAACTACAACTTTCCAATGCGTAAGTCCTCGATCTGTCCCACTCTTCCTCTTGTATATGATGGTGACCTCCATGGCTATGTTATCTGGACACTTTAGTTAATCCACTGCCGTGGCATCGCGCAAAAACCACTACTAGAAAAAAAATCGCGTTGGATTTGTGCATTGCATCGTCATCATCATGCATTGTTTGCCAAAACTATCCCGCAAAGCCCGTTTTGTTTTCTAAAAACGCCCCATCTTTATTCAAACGCCAAACCCCGGGTGCTGCCGGATATTTCATTTGTCTAAAAACCACTTGCAAAAGTTATCGCAAATTAAATAAAAAGTTAAATTATTTTAGTGGGGCAGTCGAACGGGCCGAGTAGACCCGAACGACCACCCCTGTTTTTAAAACGGTCCACCTAACCCGCCCTGTAAAATCCTAGACCTACCCAGCTATCTACCCAACCCAAACAGCCACATCACCCTGGCCAACCAGACGCTGACACCTCACCTTTTCCTTCCCCCTAACCAATCAAACCCTGCCACTTGGCCACCTCCCTCCACTCAACTCTCTCTCTCTCTCATCCCACCTCACCGCCGGCCCCACACGCCAGCACACCCAGACACACACGCACTCACGCGCCTGCGCTGCCGCTAGCCCCATGGCCCCACCGGACAGGCTGCCCTTACGCCCACCACGCCCGCTGACCCCACACAGCCCACTCCGTCGGCCCCTCCTCCCACTTCCTCTCCTCCCGACAACCTCTCTTCCCACAGCCCGAGCCCGTCTGCCTCTCTCCTTCTTCTCCTGGCCGCTTGCCCCCCTTGCGCCAGGCTCCCTCCGCCCGCCTCGCCCGCTTCTGGAAGACGGCCCCCTCGCCTCACAAGCGGCAACCCGCCTCGGCCGGCCTGCCCAGAGCAGGCCCCTCCGCTAGCTCCTCGTCGCCGTCTCCGACCCACCCAGCTTGCGCCGCTCCCGCCCTGCTCGCCTGCCGCCCCGTCTGCTCTCCAGCCACCGTCTCCCTGCCCCTTCTGCTGTGGCCCTCTGTGACGCCCTTCCGCCCGTCCTCCCGCTCCCTCATGCTGCGCCTCCCTCCGGCTGCCCGCCGGTCCTCCGTCGCCGTCCCTTCGTCGGTTTGAGAGTGGGCCCTGGCGCCGTGTGCTCCTACGGTGGGACCTGCTTGCAGTGCTGCTACGAGTACGTGGTGGCGTTATTCTAGTGTGGTTGGGGTTGTCCAAAGAGCTGTGTCGGGCATAAGGCCACCCTAAGGATGGGCGATGCAGAGATACTCAAGAATCCCGATACGGCCATCTAGATGACAAGATCTTTATCATGGAACATCAAGCTCAACCTCATGGAATCCGTAAGACCCCGGTGTCGAACCCGAAGACTCGCCGACAAGAGCCGCCCTATACCAAGATCTGCATCGTTCTGAGCCCGACCAATGCGCGAGGTGGAACTCGATGACGCAAGTACCCCAAGATCTACCACGCGGACGCAGAGAAACCCTCGGACGCCAAGATCTTCTCCACGGAACATCGGAATTCCCCCGGACGCCAAGATCGCCTACCCCGGATACGACAAGTACTCCCTCGCGGACGTCAAGTACTTTACTCCTGACGCAAGAACCCTGACGCCAAGACCGCCACCGGAACGCCAAGTTCTCCACTTTGAACGTCAAGACCGACAACATGACCCGAAGACCGTGTATGCGACAAGAACGGCACCGACCCAGGGCGAATCCGCTGTCCCGACGCCGGACCACGTCCTCCCTCCCGGAACGCCAAGATCTTCGTAACGACAAGACCGTCGACAAGAAACCGCGAACCCTGGACCCTGAGACCGACCCCGAACCCCGGAACCCCCAAGTTCATCGAGACCCTAATGTGTGAACCCTTTTCCCGAGTCCCTATTTTATAAATGCTAAACATAAAACTTGTTGCATATAAACTTGCCATGCATGCATACTAATCATGTGGTTTGGGGGCCTTACGCCGATTCACCTTATAATTAAATATGGGGCCCATATGCGGGCAAATCTAGCCTTATATTGGCCTCATTTAAATTTGTGTAGCGAACCGGTATCTTATCTTGCCTTGTTATAACAACATTTAAATGGCGGGGTTCTAAATAACTTGAACCATTTAATTAATTGTCAGGACCCCGGTTCCGCTTAATATGACCTAATTGCATTGCACCATTGCCATGTCATTCATCATACATGCATCATGCCGATCTTCTGCCGTAATCTTAAATAGTGCATCCGGTGTTTATTCTAGTGTTTTGCTTCTTCGCGGATAAGGTCGATGAGTTGATGTGAGCTTCGCCCCGATCTTCGGTTGAACCCTTCGACAATGTTTCAGGCGAGCATCTCCCCCTTTCTACCTATCTTACTTTTATAGTATTTATTCCCTCCTGTTGATCTATTGCTATCTGTGTTGCGATGCTCTAGTTTTCGTACCCGTGATATCCCCTGCAGCCTTATATTGCCTTGGACACATTCTATTATCCGTTGATTGGTAGATAGTTGGACATGCGCGTCGTAGTCGCTTGCTCAAGTGTTGTTGCGTGTTGTCAAGTGCCACAGTTGTTGATGTATTGCCGCATGTTGCTGTTGGAGATGATCATAGTTTTACCTATCGTTCACTTTAATTCCTGTTTAACAACTAAAAGTGAAGTAAGCAGAGGCATCGGTGGGTGATAGAAAATATTTGGTTTCGAGCGCCCTTGTGTCCGTGGGACCCCGAGTACTTGATACTGTTCCTTGATTTATCGCTATCCACATCCGGGAGGTATATGGGACCCCAGGCGAGCTTGATTCATCTTATTTCTTGGGGCCACAAACTAGTTTGAGGTTTTATTTACTATCCTGTACTTATTCCATGCTACTTTACGTATTTAAATTGTGCGAGGAGCACCTTTGTCTTGTTAGGTAAGCGGAGTGATTCGCGGTATCGACAAGCCAGCCACACTTTCGGGTTCCCGATCGCTTCGACCATTGTAAACCTTGAGTCCGTCTCAAGTCGACTAACCCGTTGCGGGATCTACTCAATGGGGTGGCCCCTGAAATATTTCTGAATCTGTGATTGTTCGATCGTGAAAGCCTCGTTGGGTTTTGATTTGGTTTTTCCGAGGTTGATCGAGCGTGTGTTGCTATTGGTGCACCCCGGCCGGGTAAAACTTTCTGAAATCCGTGTCCGCGGATATGGACGACTTGGAGCACAGTATCTAGACCATAGACAAGCATAACTAAAGTTTATTGCTATAAATTGACTTTATAATGACTAGTAAGCAGCTTCACTATAATGGAATGGCTAAATAATACTGCCCATAACTGCTTGTTTGGATTGTCGCTTGCGACCATTGTACCTGACTAGTAAATATTGCAACTACCACGGAATGGCTAAATAAAAGTACCAACAACTGCTGGGTTTTGGGTTATCTCATGCTAATTGTATCTGATTAGTAAGTGTTGCTACTATAACGGAATGGTTAACTAAAAGTGCCCACTGCTTACTTTATCAGAATGATTATCTAAACGACTAGTAATTGCTTTGCGATAACTAAATAAATAAAAATGCCAACTGTGTGAGTTCCTCGGTTGACTTCCTCGTTTGGTCTCGAGGGGGAAACACCAGGATGGGTTTGTTTGGTGTTAGTTTCAGGTTGGATCCGGATAGGTCAATCTTATCCCTCTCTGATAACCGCCAGTTGTATCGAGTCTCTATAGGTTGTTTAGTGCATCTTTGCGCTGCGCTTGATCCACCATACCTATGTGGCGAGACGCCCAATTCTAGCCTCGTGTCTTGGCCTCGATCTTGGCGCTCCTCGTTTTCCTTTGCCCTTTGTCGGCACCCTTTTGTTTAAGCAGGTTTGAGATCGGCGTCGTTAGCGTGGTTACCCTTCCGGCTTCACAGGCGGGGTTATGGACGCCATTGGTTATTCTTGAGGCTCTTAGCCCCATTTGCATCTTGTCCGTAGTGGACGCCTATCATTTTCAAGGTGATTTGGATCGTTGTATATTATATCTGTATTCTTGACTCATGGAGTATTTGTATATATATATCATTACGTGGGTCCCATCGAGGCTGTTGTGTAATGTTATTACGTTTTCCACCACGAAAGTGCTGGTGAGCACCTTTGAGTCGTTTCTATCGGGTTTGGCGAATTTTGCTCAAACTTGCATAGGTCGTCGAGGTGTTCTGAGTGGTATCGAGCTCGGCGTTGCGATACCCACAAGTCGACTGTAGGATAACCTAGCTAACGACGATGAGAGTGTCAAAACTATTTTTTGCAAAATCGGTTGGATAGTTCTGGTTAGGTCTGATTTTTATTTCTTACCCCTCTGCTATTCTCCTCTTCCCTCTACGTGTTTTGAATCCGCTCTCTTCTCTCTCTTCGAGTCCAGGATTTCTCGTGGTTGGGTTCCGTCGTACCTTCAGGGTTTCGCTTCCTCTTCTGATAACGGTGTCCTACCACCCGGTGTTCGAGCTGCCTGAGGAATCCGTCTACGGTGCTACCATTCTTTGTTCCTTGTTTGTGCCTTCCGGTGTTTTCCGACGCGACGATATCCTCTACGCCAGATCCGATGCAGAGTCTGCAGCCCTCCTTTGTTTCCGATCCTCGCTTGTCGAGATCTTCAGTCTAATTCCGAGAATGGTTGCACTCCCTTCTACTGATTGTGCGGAGTAATAGTTTGGGTGCGTGATGGATTGGCCCCCATGCCGACTACCCTTTCTATTCGCATTTGTACATTGAAGTGGACGAGAATGCATCGGTTCCCTCTTCCCATCGAAGTTAGAGGTGGCTTTATCTGTTGATACCTCTACCTTTGACCTTTTTGTTTCCGGAGTGTTCTCTCGACGATCACGGACAACGACCTCTTGTTAGTGGTGTCGCGAGGATCTACCGCGCGAGAAGACGATTCGCCGACCTTCCTTCCGGTACCATGAGGCGGATCTCGAGGCGAGATCCATTGTTAGTGGTGTCGGTGTGGCATCCCATAAAACCACTACTAGAAAAAAAATCGCGTTGGATTTGTGCATTGCATCGTCATCATCATGCATTGTTTGCCAAAACTATCCCAAGAAAGCCGTTTTGTTTTCTAAAACGCCCCATCTTTATTCAAACGCCAAACCGGGTCTTGCGGATATTTTATTTGTCTAAAACCACTTGCAAAAGTTATCGCAAATTAAATAAAAGTTAAATTATTTTAGTGGGCGGTCGAGCGGCCGAGTAGACGACGACCACCCCTGTTTTAAAGCGGTCCACCTAACCCATACCTGTAAAATCCTAGACCTACCCAGCTATCTACCCAAACAGCCCACATCACCACAGCCACCCGAGACGACACCTCACCTTTTCCTTCCCCCTAACCAATCAAACCCTGCCACTTGGCCACCTCCCTCCACTCAACTCTCTCTCTATCTCATCCCACCTCACCTTGGCCCCACACACGCCAGTGCTGCACCAAAGACACACGCACCGCACTCACGCTGCTTAGCCAGTCCCCACCCACCCCTGCCCAGCCGCACCCTGGCCCACTGCCCACACAGCCCTCACGGCCCCTCCTCCCACTTCCTCCTCCCGACAACCTCTCTTCCCCCCGCGAGCCCCGCCTCTCTCCTTCTTCTCCTCCCGCCGCCTTCCCCACCACCGCCCCAGCTCCCTCCCGCCGCCTCTCTGAAGACCCCTCGCCCCTCACCGGCCGCAACCCGCCCCTCCGCTGCGCCCGAGCACGCCCCTCCGCTAGCTCCTCCGGCGTCGCGTCTCGACCACCGCCCAGCCGCTCCGCCCTTCAAGCGCCCGCCGTCCGAGCCGTCCTCGGCCCGCTCCCGCGCTCTGCCGAGCCCGCCTCTGCCAGCGGCCGCCCTTCGCCCGTCCTCCGCCTCCCTCCGCGCCGTCCTCCCCTCGCCCAGCGCCCAGCGTCTGGTCCTCTTCCACGCCTCCGTCTGCGAGCTCCGGCCTTGCCCGCCGCCGTCTTCGCCCATGCGAGCCGCCAGGCCTCCCTTCTCCGGCGCCTCTGCCCTCGCGGCCGAGGCTCCGCCGCCGGTGCCTTCCGCAACCCGGCGTCGGCCCTCGCCTCCGGCGCCCGTCGTCTTCGGCCGAGCCCCTCCTCTCCTCGCGTCGTCCCTGCCTTCATCCTGTCGCCCGTGCCCGCGACCCCATCGGTCCTCCGTCCGCGTCCCGCTTCGGTTTGAGTGGCCTGGCGTGTGCTCCTACGGTGGGACACCTTGCGGTCTTTTCTGATGCGTGGTGGCGTTATTCTAGTGTGGTTGGGGTTGTCCAAAGAGTCTGTCTTGGGCATAAGGCCACCCTAAGGATGGACGATACAGAGATACTCAAGAATCCCGATACGGACCATCTAGATGACAAGATCTTTATCATGGAACATCAAGCTCAACCTCATGGAATCCGTAAGACCCGATTCGAACCGAAGACTACGACAAGAGCCGCTATACCAAGATCGCATCGTTACGAGCCGCCGACCAATGCGCGAGGTGGAACTTCGATGGCGCAAGTACCCCCAAGATCTACCACGCAGACGCGAAGAAACCCTCGGACGCCAAGATCTTCTCCACGAACATCGAATTCCCGACGCCAAGATCGCCTACCGGATCGACAAGTACTCCCTCGCGGACGTCAAGTACTTTACTCCTGACGCAAGAACCCTGACGCCAAGACCGCCACCGGAACGCCAAGTTCTCCACTTTGAACGTCAAGACCGACAACATGACCCGAAGACCGTGTATGCGACAAGAACGGCACCGACCCAGGGCGAATCCGCTGTCCCGACGCCGGACCACGTCCTCCCTCCCGGAACGCCAAGATCTTCGTAACGACAAGACCGTCGACAAGAAACCGCGAACCCTGGACCCTGAGACCGACCCCGAACCCCGGAACCCCCAAGTTCATCGAGACCCTAATGTGTGAACCCTTTTCCCGAGTCCCTATTTTATAAATGCTAAACATAAAACTTGTTGCATATAACCTTGCCATGCATGCATACTAATCATGTGGTTTGGGGGCCTTACGCCGATTCACCTTATAATTAAATATGGGGCCCATATGCGGGCAAATCTAGCCTTATATTGGCCTCATTTAAATTTGTGTAGCGAACCGGTATCTTATCTTGCCTGTTATAACAACATTTAAATGGCGGGGTTTTAAATAACTTGAACCATTTAATTAATTGTCGGGACCCCGGTTCCGCTTAATATGACCTAATTGCATTGCACCATTGCCATGTCATTCATCATACATGCATCATGCCGATCTTCTGCCGTAATCTTAAATAGTGCATCCGGTGTTTATTCTAGTGTTTTGCTTCTTCGCGGATAAGGTCGATGAGTTGATGTGAGCTTCGCCCGATCTTGGTTGAACCCTTGACAATGTTTCAGCGAGCATCTCCCCTTTCTACCTATCTTACTTTTATAGTATTTATTCCCTCCTGTTGATCTATTGCTATACGTATTGCGATGCTCTAGTTTTTACCGTGATATCCCCTGCAGCCTTATATTGCCTTGGACACATCCTATTATCCGTTGATTGGTAGATAGTTGGACATGCGCGCCGTAGTCGCTTGCTCAAGTGTTGTTGCGTGTTGTCAAGTGCCACAGTTGTTGATGTATTGCCGCATGTTGTTGTTGGAGATGATCATAGTTTTACCTATCGTTCACTTTAATTCCTGTTTAACAACTAAAAGTGAAGTAAGCAGAGGCATCGGTGGGTGATAGAAAATATTTGGTTTCGAGCCCACTTGTGTCCCGTAGGACCCAGTACTTGATACTGTTCCTTGATTTATCGCGCTATCCACATCCGGAGGTATATGGGACCCCCACGAGCGAGCTTGATTGGTCTTATTTCTTGGGGCCACAAACTAGTTTGAGGTTTTATTTACTATCTGTACTTATGCCATGCTACTTTACGTATTTAAATTGTGCGAGGCACCTTTGTCTTTATTTAGGTAAGCGGAGTGATTACGCCGGTATCGACAAGCCCAGCCACACTTCGGGTTCCCGATCGCTTCATGACCATTGTCGCAAACCTTGAGTCCGTCTCGAGTCGACTAACCCGTTCGGGATCTACTCAATGGGTGGCCCCCAAATATTCTCGAATCCTGTGATTGTTCGGTCGTGAAAGCCTCGTTGGGTTTTGATTTGGTTTTCGAGGTTGATCGGCGTGTGTTGCTATTGGTGCACCCGGGGTAAAACTTTCGAAAGCCGTGTCCGGATATGGACGACTTGGAGCACAGTATCTCGACCATAGACAAGCATAACTAAAGTTTATTGCTATAAATTGACTTTATAATGACTAGTAAGCAGCTTCACTATAATGGAATGGCTAAATAATACTGCCCACAACTGCTTGTTTGGATTGTCGCTTGCGACCATTGTACCTGACTAGTAAATATTGCAACTACCACGGAATGGCTAAATAAAAGTACCAACAACTGCTGGGTTTTGGGTTATCTCATGCTAATTGTGTCGATTAGTAAGTGTTGCTACTATAAGCGGAATGGTTAACTAAAAGTGCCTTGCTTACTTTATCGAATGATTATCTAAACACGACTAGTAATTCTTTTGCGATAACTAAATAAATAAAATGCCAAGCGTGTGAGTTCCTCGGTTGACTTCCTCGTTTGGTCTCGAGGGAAACACGGGATGGGTTTGTTTGGTGTTAGTTTGGTTGGATCCGGATAGGTCAATCTTATCCCTCTCGATAACCGGATTGTATCGAGTCTCTATAGGTTGTTTAGTGCATCTTGCTGCCGCGATCCACCATACCTATGTAGGCGAGGACCGCCAATTCTAGCCTCGCCGTGTCTTGGCCTCGATCTTGACGCTCCTCTTTTCCTTTGCCCTTTGTCGGCACCTTTTGTTTAAGCGTGTTTGAGATCGGCGTCGTTAGCGAGGTTACCCTTCCGGCTTGGCACAGGGTTATGGGCGCCATTGGTTATTCTTGAGCTCTTAGCCCCATTTGCATCTTGTCCGTGTCGGACGCTCTATCATTTTCAAGGTGATTTGGATCGTTGTATATTATATGTATTCTTGACTCATGGAGTCATTGTTATATATATACATGGGTCCCATCGAGGACTGTTGTGTAATGTTATTACTTCGTTTTCCACCCGCACGAAAGTGCCTGGTGGGCACCTTTGAGTCGTTTCTATGCGGGTTTTGGCGAATTTTGCTCAAACTTGCATATGTCCGATTCTGAGGGTGTTACAACTGCTCTTGTGATTTTTCAATTCCATGTCAAGAAATATACCTACGCATTTTATCCTTGGTCAGTATCAATTGTGGTAGTTCTTAAGCATCACGTACTGTTTCTGGATTGGAGTTCATAAGAATGGTATTGTTCACTGATCAAGCGTGTCTGTTGTGTGCATGTGTGTGTTCTTTGGACTGGCAGTACTCTCGGGCTATTGCCTATATTATAGAATCTTGAAAGTACTTATTTACATTTGGTTGCAAGATTGATTTGTTGTACTAAAAGTATGTCTTTCATTGAGACTAAAAGTGTAGTTGTTCCTTGTTTACGGGAGCTCGGCCCTAAAAGATCGAAGTCGGTGAAGCCACAAGAGTAGCCATTGAGCAGTAGCCATTTGTAATAGTTAGACATCGGGTTGTACTAGAGTGTGTAAAATTGTAATAGCCTAGTTGTTTTGAATAGTTGCATGTGTTCTTTTTTATCTGTATCAAATATTGATTATGTATGGGTTCTCAAACTTGTGAATAGAAACCCATGACTGAAATGACTGTTATTTTAGACCCTTATTATGTGTGAGGTCACATTTTGAGATGAACATGACAAGTCAAACCTATCTGAAAAGTGGAACCAGGTCATAAAAAGGATGAATTTCAATTTAAATGGACTATAAACAGGCTATGGCCCATAAAATAAGAACACTGATTTTGAATTTAAATGGACTGAAATAGGCTATGGCCCATGGCCTATGTAGCTGATAAGAACTAGCAAGAAAAAAACATAAACAGGCTGAATTGTTGGTCTTGGCCCAAATAAATGGCTGGAGTGGACCGGGCTGATTCCTTGCCACGTTGGATTGACCACGTAGAATCTGACCTGACGAGGCTAGTTTGACCGTGACGATATCGGATCGTCATAATGGTTATGACGATCCAATATCGTCATAGATGGTTATGACGATTTCATTGAAATCGTCGTTATAGTTCATTTGCGACGCCCAGCTTTCGACGATCTTAAAATCGTCATAAATGGGCTATTGTGACGATTCTGTGACGAAAATAGAGGGTCATATATAGCCAGATTCCTTGTAGTGTCCGCCTGGTAGTGGAACTTGTATGTTTCTTGACTGTATCTGCTGAAATTTGTATGTATCTTCAAAATTTTGTTAAGTTTGGTTATTTTTCCTATTTTTTCTACTATTAATTTGGTTGTTTTTCTATTTGTTCTTTAGTTTCTATTGAATCGTGTATGTGTCTATAAGATTAAAACAAGTTTCAGTTCTCTAATCAATATCGTATGAATCTATACTAAGGTGGAAGCGTCTTCCTATAAAATAGTTTGCACGAATCTCCAACAAATCAATGGTAATAATGATATCGAGGGCCCAACGTACCTGCGGTGTTGCATTTCTGCCCGTGCAGTGCCGCGACGGCTTATCACTTGTGCACGGAGGTGTTCCCCTCCCATTGGGCACTCTTGTAGGTCTTCGCCTGGTGGCACCCCATTGCATTCCACCGCCACACCGACTCCTACTAAGCAAAATCATTGTAACAAGAATATGAATAGTTTATGATAAGATCATCAAGGAAGATATTTGAGTTACAAGTTTAGCATAATACCTAAGATTTAAGGAATCGTTCCGTGGATTTGCATTTCCCGAAACACCATAAGAGTATGGAGCGTTCGAGATATGTAATTAAACCTTGTTTGACATGGTAAGATCAAAGGTGTAATTCATAGAACTGTCATTATATTTTAAAGATTAAAAGCTTTAGAGACTCGTTTTCCTTTGAAAAGAGCTCCATCATAATCCGTTGAAATGACACCATATAAAGTTATGGTTTGGGATAAAACCCAAGTTGTCCTTTCTTAAACATTGGCATTCTATGCATAAAAAGGATGTTTGCAACCAAAGTCGGATGAACCTGTCTTTGTATGTTATTTGAATAAGCATTAAGTATTCCTCCATAAACACCGGAGACAAAAGTGTTTGTCGCTTAGAACGTCAAGTTTCTTTGAGAAGGAATTTTTCGTGAAAAGATAAGTGGGAGGACAATAGAACTTTGATAAGGTTAAAGGAACCTTAGCTATATGTGCAAAGTTCTTGTGGCCGAAAAGTGTTCCGGAGGCAGCAACAATGCTCATGGCTCACGTGCCTCAAAGGTTGTGGTTACGAAGGTCAAAGTTTCTATTGAAACAAGTAGGTCGGGTAAACAATCAAATACCACGATTTGAGAGTTAAATCATTATTTGACAATAATGATCTGACTACATGCAAAGAAGCGATGATGAGCCCTGACTCCGTCAAATGGCTTGAAGCCATAAAATCCGTGATAGTTCCATACATGTCAAATCAAGTTTTGAACTTAAAGGACCCTCGAGAAAGGTGTAAGACCTTACAGTCGTGTTTGGATCTATAAAGAAATATACATGGATGTTTTACATCTATGAAATTGTCGACATGTTGGGAAAAGTTCACAACAATGTTCAAAGGTTGACTATGATAAGATTTGATCTTTCTAGTGATATTTAGTCTAGACGGATTAGTGTAGCAACCACTACATATAATTTTGTTATATGGTAGTTGAATAAACAAAACAAGTTCTTCTAATAGAATTGTTACCTAGGACATGTGAATAACATGGTCCTGTTGGAGATATGCCCAAGAGGCAATAATAAAGTGGTTATTATCATGTCTTCACACTTATGATAAATGTTTACATACCATGATATAATTGTATTAACCGGAAACATTAATACTTGTGTGATTTGTAAACTAAAATAAGAGTCCCTAGTAAAGCCTCTTGTTAAACTAGCTTGTTGGTTAATATATGATCATGGTTTCCTGACCATGAACATAGAGATGTTATTAACAACAGGATCATATCATTAGGAGAATGATGTGATGGACATACTCCTATAGATAAGCGTAGCATAAAGATCAAGTCATTTCATTAGTTCAATTGCTATATGATTTCTGATACATAGTAACCTAATTCCTTCGATCATGAGATCATGCATATCACCTTTACCGGATGGATGCTTTGATGTCATCAAACACCACACCGTAACAGGGTGGCTATAAAGGTGGCGTTGAGTGTTCGGAAAGTATTGGTTGAAACACATGGATCAAGAGTGGGATTTGTCCATCCATATGACGGATAGATATACTCTGGGCCCTCTCGGTGGAATGTCATCCAATTAGCTTGCAAGCATGTGACTGGGTCACAAGGGATCACATATCACGGGAACGAGAAAAGAGTACTTATCGGTAACGAGGTTGAACTAGGTATGCAGAGATACCGATGATCATAACCTCGGATAAGTAAACTATCGTGAGACAAAGGGAAATTGGTATCGTATGTAAGTGGTTCATTTGATCGCAAAGTAATCGTAGAAATATGTGGAGCCATATGAATTTCCGATTCCTCTATTGGTTCTTGTTAGGAGAAGTGTCTCGATCATGTCCGCATAATTCACGAACCGTAGGGAGACACACTTAAGGATTCGACGTTGTTTGAGTAGTTATGGTATTATGAGAAAGAGACCGAATGTTGTTCGGAGTATCGGATGGGATCCGGATATCACGAGGTGATCCGGAATGGTCCGAGAATAAGATTCATATAAGGAAAGTCCGTTTGAGTTCGGGAATGATTCGGTGTTTTCATCGGGAATGTTCTAGAAGGTTACGGATTGTCCGACACCGGGGAAGGGGTACATGAATGTGTCATTACATATTGGAATGATTGCATCATGTACTAAGTGTTCTTGCTGTTCCAAATAAAGGATTAAATTGAATCCTATAACTGAAAAGTCAAATGGCCAGTTTGAAAGTCAAACGGCTAAAACAGAAACCGGGAAACAAGCAAGAGGAGGTTGAAACCGACTTGGGGGAGGAGTCCCTCCTCTCCAAGCCGGCGTGCCACCCAAGGCCGACTTGGGGAGGGACTCCCTCCCCTTGGCCTCCCCTCCCACCTATAAAAGGAGGGGCAGGGCCTCCTCCTCTAGACACACAAGTTCCTATCCTCTAATCTAAATCCTAGCCCTAGACTCCGGTTTAGAGCCGCTTTGGTTTAGAGCTTCTAATTGCACTAGCCTTCGGATTAGAGCCTTCTAATTGGTGTGTCTAATCCCTAGACCACTAATAGCTTTCTCATACTCCACCATACTCGCTCCGGCTTGGGAAGCCTGCATGATCTCCTCTACTTAGGTACCACGCCAGGTCTTTGCCGGAATCGCGAGGAGAGTGCTACAACCTCCATTTTCCTGCTGGAACAAGGAGAGGAAGGTCTTCGTCAGTAATCGAGCGTGTGACCGATTGGAAGCCTGCTGCGGAACACACGGCCAGGAAGGATCGCTCACGCGATCTTGAGATCGGAAAGAGTACGACTACATCACCCACGAGAATCTGCTCTCGATAACCGCTTTGGAATCTTCGAGGGTAAGTTATTCCATCGACTCGTTGCCACAATCTAGTAGATAGATCTTGGCTTGTTTGTTTGTATGCGATAGGAAATTTTTGTTTTCCATGCTATGAACCCCTACAGTGGTATCAGAGCCGTGTCTATATGTAGATTTGTTGCACGAGTAGAACACAATGGTCATTGTGGGCATTGATGTTTTTATTGTCGATTGCTTCTTGTGTACTTTGCATCTTGCGGTATGTTGGGATGAAGCGGCCCGGGCTAACCTTACATGACATCGTTCATGAGACTTTCTCCACGCTTAACATGCAACTTGTATTGCATAAGTGGCTTTATGCCTGTTTCTCCTAGCATAGTTAAGATCCAATTTACAACGGGTGATTGACAATACTAGTATCAATGTTGTGGTTCTTGTTCGTAAGTTAGAACGACACTTATTGAAAGCCCCAAACCACGTAAAATATGCAAAGAAAGTAGAAGCGTCTAACTTTGTTTTGCAAGGGTATGCAGTGATGTGATATGGCCATGATTGTGATTATATATGATGTATGCAATGTTCCTTATTGTAAGTCGGCAACCGGCAGGAGCCATATGGTTGTCTTTAATTTATGTTAAGACCCGCGTGTCTATTCAAAGTAGTTGTAATAGTTGAAGCCGGTGGACGACAACCATGGAGCAGCGTCATTGACCTTGATGCAATGTCGGTAATGATGGAGATCATGTTCGTGCTAGAAGATGGAGAACAGAAGCACAAAGAAGAAAGGCCATATCATATCACATATTATGAATTGCATGTGATGTTAATCCTTTATGCATCTTGTATTGCTTAGTAGATGACGGTAGCATTATAAGATGATCCCTCATGCACATGAATTTCAAGTCACAAAGTGTTCACCCTTAGTTAGCACCGTTGCTAAAGCTTGTTGTTTCGAAGCACCACGTGATGATCGGGTGTGTTAGATTCTACAAGTGTATACAACGAGCAAGCCATTTGCTCATGCGGAAACTAAGGTTTGATCTTGACGAGCCTAGCATGTACGCACATGGCCTCGGGAACACGGATTACCGAAAGGTAGAGCATGAGTCATATAGTAGATATGATGAACATGTTGATTGTTCGCCATTGAAGCTATATCAACTCTCGTGATGATCGGTTTTGATGTGGTGGATTTGGTTCGTGATCACTAAAACAATGTGAGGGATATTGTTTTGAGTGGGAGTTCACCTAGATTAATTTAATTATTAATTAGAACTCAATTTATCATAAACTAAATCAAAGTGAATTTGCATAGTTGTTGTAGTCATTGGCATCCGCTTACCACCTTGCGTTTAGTTATAATTGAGATGATAGAACTATAGAATTCGTTAGTTACTTTACTTAACTGGTATCGTATTGTTTTGAAGTGTTAATCTAAAGTTTAAAAGTCCTATTTCAAACTTTCAAGAAGTTCCTACTCCATGAAGTTTAATATTAGTATTAAATCAAGAGTAACAATTCCAAGTGTTAGTATATAAGTATCATGTTTGTCTCCATGATTCTTGATATTCAAAGGATTCTCCTAATATCAAGGTTATCTAAGGATCCGAAAGAGTTGTTTGAAACCATGATTTGTGGAAGATATTGTGATATCGAAACAAAGTTTGGTTGCAACATGATAGAGTATAATATGGCTAAAGTCATGTTCTCATATTTGATGAGAATTTGCAAAAGGTTGGAGACACTAGTTGTCCTAAACCTCCAAAAGTTTTTGGGAGAGCAACATTATACACACGATTCACCGTTACAAGCTAATAGTAGCTTGATCATGGATAATTCCATGATAAGGGTGAATATTTGATGTAGGTAAAATGTTTACTACACCAAGAGATTACTAAAGAAAGGAATTTGAAAGAACACCAAACATTTGATGATGGTAATCTACTTCAAAGTGCAAGTCCAAAGACATTGGTATTTAACTATACACGCTTTGGACTATATGTCATATGTATGACTCCACTATTGATGTTGATAGATTCTTTCAAATGTAAAAGGAAATCTTGAAAAAGAATCTCATAAATATATGGCGTAAAAGAAAAGACTAGAATTGTTCGGTTTAAGCATATAGATGATATACATGTTATGGCTATATTCTTTGCTTATTAAACAATGTGGTTCTTAAGTATTTAATCTGAATTTGTTGGTGTGAATCGTCATACGAAACAACGTAATTCATGAACTACAATGGCCTAAGTAATTAGCAAAAGAATATGTGATGATGTTCATCGAGAACAAATAAAGGGTTATTGTGTTGCTCGTTAAACATCAAAGCTTGCCTTCAAGATTTGTTTTATCAGGTATTATGAGAACAAAAGGGTTGTTCAAATAATTGCCGTAATCCATAAAAGATGGATGATTCACAAATCTCATTGGAGAAATCACATCCATAAAACTAGTGCTAAAAATGTCGAAAGACAAATTGATTGAAATATCACTTAGGAAGTGACATCGCCGTTTAAATTATATTGGAAATAAAACATGAAGAAAATCCATATGGATGGAATTTTGGAGTCTATATGATTTTGATCAAATGACGCTTGTGAAACTTTCCTAGAGATAATTAAAACTTCGTTCATAGGCCAAAAGGGAACGATAGACTAGCTTATTGGAACTTGTACATATTGTTGTATGAAGTCCATTATGTATAGTCAAGAGCGATGGATTTCAACTTCATGTGCTTTCTCCGAAAATTTGAGTGAATATATGAATATTTACTTAATAAGGATGAAGTGTGAAACATTTGAAAAGTTCAAGGACTTTCAAGATGAAGTGCAAAATCATTGTAACAAGAATATAAATAGTTTATGATAAGATCATAAAGGAAGATATTTGAGTTACAAGTTTAGCATAATACCTAAGATTTAAGGAATCGTTCCGTGGATTTGCATTTTCCCGAAACACCATAAAGAGTATGGAGCGTTCGAGATATGTAATTAAACCTTGTTTGACATGGTAAGATCGAAGGTGTAATTCATAAAACTGCCATTGTATTTTAAAGATTAAAAGCTTTAGAGATTACCGTTTTTCCACTGAAAATAGCTTCATCATAATCCGTTGAAATGACACCATATAAAGTTATGGTTTGGGATAAAACCCAAGTTGTCCTTTCTTAAACATTGGCATGCTATGCATAAAAAGGATGTTTGCAACCAAAGTCGGATGAACCTGTCTTTGTATGTTTTTGAATAAGCATTAAGTATTCCTCCATAAACACCGGAGACAAAAGTGTTTGTCGCTTAGAACGTCAAGTTTCTTTGAGAAGGAATTTTTCGTGAAAAGATAAGTGGGAGGACAATAGAACGTTGATAAGGTTAAAGGAAACTTAGATATATGTACAAAGTTGCGCGCGAAAAGTGTTAGGAGGCGAGAACAATGCTCATGACTCACGTGCCTCAAAGGTTGTGGTTACGAAGGTCAAAGTTTCTATTGAACCAACTAGGTCGAGTAAACAATCAAATACCAAGATTTGAGGGTTGAATCATTATTTGAGAATAATGAACGGACTACATGCAAAGAAGCGATGATGGGCCCTGACTCCGTCAAATGGCTTGAAGCCATAAAATCCGTGATAGTTCCATACACGAGAAATCAAGTTTTGAACTTGAAGGACCCTCGAGAAAGGTGTAAGACCTTACAGTTGTGTTTGGATCTATAAATAAATAGACATGGATGTTGCACATCTATGAAATAGTCGACATGTTGGGAAAGAGTTCACAACAATATTCAAAGGTTGACTATGACAAGATCTGATCTTTCATAGCGATATTTAGTCTAGACGGATTAATGTAGCAACCACTACATATAATTTGTTATATGGTAGTTGAATAAACAAAACAAGTTTTTCTAATAGAATCGTTACCTAGGACGTGTGCATGACACGGTCCATAGGGTTTTGTTAATTCAAAGGATGCTAAAAGCATATGCAAACTTCAATGGTTGAAGTGAGCATCGCAGAGTTGGAATCTTCACTATGATGAAACTTAAAGAGTTTAATTTCATCGAGAGACAATGAAGATGCTTGCGTTTGCAAGAAATTAAGTGGGGCGCTAAGACATATTTCTAATACATTATGTGGAGGACATATTGTTGATTAGAAAAGATGTATCTTTTATTAACACATATTAAGAATTTCATCCCGATGAAAGACTTAGGCAAAACCAAATATTTGGCATCAATAGGCGCTAATATGGTTGTGCTGAAGTGCATAGACAAGATATTGAATGAGTTCAATATAGAAACTACAAGAGAGGTTCTTGTCATACGTAAAGGATTGAATGAGTTCAATGTTGATGATATATATATTCAAGTGTATTGACATTTGGTAAAGTGAAACAAATAATCAAGTATAGATTGATACTTGATGTATGAAATCACAAAGAGTATTTATATCAATCATAGTGTGATATGTACAAATCCAGATATGTCCTATGCTCTAAATGTTGTGAGCAGATACCAGAATGATTCGTAAGATGATCATTGGACAATAGTAAGGATATTCTTATGATCTTTTGGAAGAACTAAGAGTATATTATTTGTAGAAGTGACAAATTGATGGTTAGTTCATTGTAAAAGTACTACATTGATACTAGCTTTGTCACAAAGTACAAATTAAGTTTATCTCAATCTAAACTAAGGGTGGCACAATATAATGGAAAGTGAGTTCCATAATGGATTTGGATGAGTTCCAAATTTAAGACATTGTGACAGATACTACAACAAAAGGCTAAGTATATGACTGCTATTTTAGCGACAAAGAGGCATTTGTGTCAAGTAGTTTGTTATCAAACTAGGTGTAGTTCACAGTGGGATAATACTATGAAGATATATTGTGCGACAATATTATCAACATGTTTTAACCCCAAAGAACTAAAGGTCACACCGAAAGACCAAATTTATACAAAGCCATCTCATTAGAGAATGAGTGATGCGTAAAGACGCAAAGACATGCAATTACACACAGACCTGGAAGTGTCAGATCCGGAGATCAGTTGACCGCTAGCAATCATACAACACCGGAAAGCCATAGGTGTTGAAAACACAAAAGGTTTGAAACTAGATTATTGACTCTAGTGCAAGTGGGAGACTGTTGGAGATATGCCCAAGAGGCAATAATAAAGTGGTTATTATCATGTCTTCACACTTATGATAAATGTTTACATACCATGCTATAATTGTATTAACCGGAAACATTAATACTTGTGTGATTTGTAAACTAAAATAAGAGTCCCTAGTAAAGCCTCTTGTTAAACTAGCTTGTTGGTTAATATATGATCATGGTTTCCTGACCATGAACATAGAGATGTTATTAACAACAGGATCATATCATTAGGAGAATTATGTGATGGACATACTCCTATAGATAAGCGTAGCATAAAGATCAAGTCATTTCATTAGTTCAATTGCTATATGCTTTCTGATACATAGTAACCTAATTCCTTCGACCATGAGATCATGCATATCACCTTTACCGGATGGATGCTTTGATGTCATCAAACACCACACCGTAACAGGGTGGCTATAAAGGTGGCATTGAGTGTTCGGAAAGTATTGGTTGAAACACATGGATCAAGAGTGGAATTTTTCCATCCATATGACGGATAGATATACTCTGGGCCCTCTCGGTGGAATGTCATCCAATTAGCTTGCAAGCATGTGACTGGGTCACAAGGGATCACATATCACGGGAGCGAGAAAAGAGGACTTATCGATGAGGTTGAACTAGGTATGCAGAGATACCGACGATCATAACCTCGGATAAGTAAACTATCGTGAGACAAAGGGAAATTGGTATCGTATGTAAGTGGTTCATTCGATCGCAAAGTAATCGTAGAAATATGTGGGATCCATATGAATTTCCAGATTCCTCTATTGGTTACTGTTCAGAGAAGTGTCTCGATCATGTCCGCATAATTCACGAACCGTAGGGAGACACACTTAAGGATTCGACGTTGTTTGAGTAGTTATGGTATTATGAGAAAGAGACCTGTTGTTCGGAGTATCGGATGGGATCCGGGATATCACGAGGTGATCCGGAATGGTCCGGAGAATAAGATTCATATAAGGAAAGTCCCGTTTCGGAGTTCGGGAATGATTCCGGTGTTTTCATCGGGAATGTTCTAGAAGGTTCTGGATTGTCCGACACTCCGGGGGGGAAGGGGTACATGAATGTGTCATTACATATTGGAATGATTGCATCATGTACTAAGTGTTCTTGCTGTTCCAAATAAAGGATTAAATTGAATCCTATAACTGAAAAGTCAAATGGCCAGTTTGAAAGTCAAACGACTAAAACAGGAAACTGAGGGAAACAAGCAAGAGGAGGTTGAAACCGACTTGGGGGAGGAGTCCCTCCTCTCCAAGCCGGCGTGCCACCCAAGGCCGACTTGGGGAGGACTCCCCCTCCCCGCCCTCCCACCTATAAAAGGAGGGAGGCGGGCCTCCTCCTCTAGACACACAAGTTCCTATCCTCTAATCTAAATCCTAGCCCTAGACTCGGTTTAGAGCCGCTTTGGTTTAGAGCTTCTAATTGCACTAGCCTTGGATTAGAGCCTTCTAATTGGTGTGTCTAATCCTAGACCACTAATAGCTTTCTCATACTCCACCATACTCGCTCCGGCTTAAGCCTGCGGGATCTCCCTCTACTTGGTACCACGTTGTCTTTGCCGGAATCGAGGAGAGTGCTACAACCTCCATTTTCTGGAACAAGGGAGAGGAAGGTCTTCGTCGAGAATCGATGTGACCGATCATGAGCCATTGCCGGAGCAACTTGGCCGGAAGGATCGTCTACGCGATCTTGAGATCGGAAGAGTACGACTACATCACCCACGAGAATCTGCTCTCGTTAACCGCTTTGGAATCTTCGAGGGTAAGTTATTCCATCGACTCGTTGCTACAATCTAGTAGATAGATCTTGGCTTGTTTGTTTGTATGCGATAGAAATTTTTTGTTTTCCATGCTACGAACCCCTACAGGTCCATAGGGTTTTTTGTTAATTCAAAGGATGCTAAAAGCGTATGCAAACTTCAATGGTTGAAGTAAGCATAGTGAAGTTGGAATCTTCACTATGATGAAACTGTTAAAGAGTTTAATTTCATTAGAGACAATGAAGATGCTTGCATTTGCAAGAAATTAAGTGGGAGCGCTAAGACATATTTCTAATACATTATGTGGAGGACATATTTTTGATTGGAAAAGATGTATATTTTATTAACACATATTAAGAATTTCATCCTGATGAAAGACTTAGGCAAAACCCAAATATTTGGCGTCAATAGACGCTAATATGGTTGTGCCAGAAGTACATAGATGAGATATTGAATGAGTTCAATATAGAAGCTACAAGAAAGGTTCTTGTCGCACAGAAAGGATTGAATGAGTTCAATATTTATGATATATTCAAGTGTATTGACACTTGGTAAATGAAACAAGATTCAAGTATAGATTGATACTTGATCACAAAGAGTATTTATATCAATCATACTGTGATATGTACAAATCCAGATATGTCCTATGCTCTAAATGTTGTGATCATATACCAGAATGATTCATAAGATGATCATTGGACAATAGTAAGAATATTCTTATGATCTTTTGGAAGAACTAAGAGTATATTATTTGTAGAAGTGACAAATTGATGGTTAGTTCATTGTAAAAGTACTACATTGATACTAGTTTTGTCACAAAGTACAAATTAAGTTTATCTCAATCTAAACCAAGGGTGGCACAATATAATGGAAAGTGAGTTCCATAATGGATTTGGATGAGTTCCAAAGTTAAAGACATTGTGACGAATACTACAACAAAGGCTAAGTGTATGAGCTATTTTAGCGACAAAAGAGGGCATTGTGTCAAGTAGTTTGTTATCAAACTAGGTGTAGTTCTGTTGAGGATAATACTATGAAGATATATTGTACGATAATATTATCAACATGTTTTAACCCCAAAGAACTAAAGGTCTCACCAAAGGACCAAAATTATACAAAGCCATCTCATTAGAGAATGCGTGATGCGTAGAGACACAAAGACATGCAATTACACACGGAAGTGTCGGATCCGGAGATCGATTGACCACTAGCAATCGTGTACATACAACACCGAAAGCCATAGGTGTTGAATACACAAAAGTTTGAAACTAGATTATTGACTCTAGTGCAAGTGGGAGGATTGGAGATATGCCCAAGAGGCAATAATAAAGTGGTTATTATCATATCTTCATACTTATGATAAATGTTTACATACCATGCTATAATTGTATTAACCGGAAACATTAATACTTGTGTGATTTGTAAACATAAAAGAGTCCCTAGTAAAGCCTCTTGTTAAACTAGCTTGTTGGTTAATATATGATCATGGTTTCCTGATCATGAACATAGAGATGTTATTAACAACGGGGTCATATCATTAGGAGAATGATGTGATGGACATACTCCTATAGTTAAGCGTAGCATAAAGATCAAGTCATTTAATATAGTTCATTTGCTATAAGCTTTCTGATACATAGTAACCTAATTCCTTCGACCATGAGATCATGCTAATCACCATTACCGGAAGGATGCTTTGATGACATCAAACACCACACCGTGAATCGGGTGGCTATAAAGGTGGCATTGAGTGTTCGGAAAGTATGTGTTGAGGCACATGGATCAAGAGTGGGATTTGTCCATCCATATGATGGATAGATATACTCTGGGCCTCTCGGTGGAATGTCATCCAATTAGCTTGCAAGCATGTGACGCTCACAAGGGATCACATACCACGAACGAGAAAAGAGTACTTATCGAACGAGGTTGAACTAGGTATGCAGAGATACCGATGATCATAACCTCGGATAGGTAAACTATCGTGAGACAAAGGGAAATTGGTATCGTATGTAAGTGGTTCATTCGATCGCAAAGTAATCGTAGAAATATGTGGGAGCCATATGAATTTCCAGATTCCTCTATTGGTTATTGATCGGAGAAGTGTCTCGATCATGTCCGCATAATTCACGAACCGTAGGGAGACACACTTAAGGATTCGACGTTGTTTGAGTAGTTTTGGAATGATGAGTAAGAGACCGAATGTTGTTCGGAGTCTCGGATGGGATCCGGGATATCACGAGGAGATCCGGAATGGTCCGGAGAATAAGATTCATATAAGGAAAGTCCTGTTTCGGAGTTGGGGAATGATTCCGGTGTTTTCATCGGGAATGTTCTAGAAGGTTCCGGAATGTCCGGCACTCCGGAGGGGAAGGGTACATGAATGTGTTATATCAAGTTGGTATGATTGCATTATGTACTTGGTATCATCGCTGTACCAAATAGAGGGTTTATTCAAATCCTAGTTTGAAAAGTCAAACGGCTAGTTTGAAAGTCAAACGGCTAGTTTTGGGAAAGAGGAGAAGGAGGTTTGAAACCGACTTGGGGGAGGAGTTCCGCCTCCCACCGGCCCACCTTGTCCGAGTTGGGGAGGACTCCTCCCGAGCGCCTCCCTCCACCTATAAGAGGAGGGGCAGGGCTCCCCTCCTAGACACACAAGTTGCCTCCCTCTAAACCTAAACGCTAGCCACAACCTAGGGATTTCTCCCAAGCCGCTGAGTAAGAGCTTCTAATTGCCCTAGCCGCCGGTTTAGCCTCTTATAATTGGTGTGTCTAAACCCTAGATCACCAAGGCTCTCTCATAGTCCACCATACTCGCTCCGGCTTAAGGCGAAGCCCTGCGAGATCTCCCCTCTACTTCCGGTACCACGCCGTTGTCTTTGGAATCGCGAGGAGAGTGCTACAACCTCCACTCTTTGGAACAAGGGTGAGGAAGGTCTTCGTCAATGCGAGCGATGTGACCCGAGCTGGGAGCGCAGAACGCAGCCTTGGAAGGATCGCTCTGCGATCTTGAGATCGGCAAGTATACGACTACATCACCCACGAGAATCTGCTCTCGTTAACCGCTTTGGAATATTCGAGGGTGAGTTCATCTATCGACTCGTTGCTACATTCTAGTAGATAGATCTTGGCTTGTTTGTTTGTATGCGGTAGAAATTTTTTGTTTTCCATGCTACGAACCCCTACAAAGCAACCATCTCGCACCCCGCCGTGCCACCTTCTGCTTCGCTCACCATCTTTGATTGGGTGTTCTGATAGCTCGCTATAGCTCCCCTTGGTGGTGCCAGAGTACAACACCTAGTCTGATTCATCGGTCGTCTCCCCTACTTCTCAGCTAGTGGAGCAAAGCGAGGGTAACTACGCCATGTTCGACAAATTCTTTCCGATAGGAGGACGATGAGAAGCTCGGGGATTGGTTTTATTGTTAGGAGGCGAAGGTCGAGATCGTCCTTCAATGCTCCATCCACTCTGTCACGTCGGGGGAGTACGAGCGTGCCCAGTATAGGGGCATGCATGTCGGAGATCGACCGCCTCTACAAAAACGACGACGATAGCCACGAGTAGATGTTGCCATTGTGGTACGTCCTCCGGCTTCAGTGGCACCGGTGAACTATGAAGAACTACTCTTGTGCCATCTTAACTAGTTTAAAATTTTATGTTTGAACTATTTGCTTAATCTATGTAATGTTGCACTTCGTCTAGTTTTTATTTTGAACCATGTGTTCGAACTATGTCGTAGTTTACGAATTCCTTTTTAATGTATGTGTTATTTCAGTTATGTGTCTTATGTTTATTTGAATTGTACATATAGCTTGATAAACATAACATGAAACACATGTTTGAAGTTTACATTACATGATCACATATTCTAATGAAGAAGTATTTTCTTGTATACCCTAATTTACATTTTTAGTATGGGCTTTGATGGGATCTGTTAGAGTTTCTCTTATAGCTTCCTCTAGAAGCGACACGCTCTAAAGTTTATTTTAGTGCATGGATGTATCGGGTGATTTTGCGCTTATCTCACCTTATTCTTGCCAATTGTAATATTTTCTACTAATAAATAGTTTTTGTTGAGTCCATCCCACCCACCCATTATCCCATCTCTGGACGAAAAAGAAAGCAAGATTTTTTGTCCTAGATTACAAGGAAAATTATTTATATCCGCGTCAGTGTGTCGGTACGCATGTGCACGTGGCCCGAGAGATGTGGACACCGTCCTAGTGCATGTCCTCTCGAGCTCGACATCAACGATGGTGTGCTTCCGGAACTATGTACTAGTTTCTCAAACATTTTAGGACAATTTTTGTACTCCGGTTTGTAGATATGTGGATTGGGTGGTACAAAATTAATACCACCCATTTTGTATTTATAAACTAACAAATATAGTTTTTACGATCCCATGATAGTCTCACTTCCAAAGATCGAAAGAGAGTTATTGTTTGGCAAGAGTATATGTATCTTTGTTCATGATTATAGAGACTAAAGCTACCTCATGGACGTAGATGGCATTCCTCTTTAGGTGAATGGTATTCAAAATATATAGTTGTCGGTGGTGTAAGAGTCTCTAGGTCACGTTACGTCTCCATCTTGTCTTGTACGTCAAGTTGATCCTCGAACTCCCTTTAATGTATGTCTGGTTTTCGGGATCCTCTAGGAAGTCCTTTTGCAGCACGACATGTCAGGTCGGTTGAGACCTTCTGGATATCGGCCTCCAAGTTACGGACGTTGATGACGTCGTGGACATGACATAAAAGTGGGGGTAAGGCCCGTGTAAAAATAATTACGAGTCTTAGTCCACCCATTGCCTACAAAAACACTTTTTGGTTGATGTGTTTTGTAGGTATGGAGGATACTAGGACATTATATTTTTGTTGTTCATTATATTGCCGTCTTTAGTTCTCTTTGCCTAAATTAACTTGGGACTGCAATTTGCATTACCAATTGATCTTGTAACATCGACGCACGGCTTGTGGATAAGTTATTCTATAACTCATTAAGCAACTTGCCTCCATTTCATTTGATGGACGTGCATGTTGTACTTGCTTCACAATATATGGTAAAGGAACCCACCTAGATTACTACAGTGTTTGTTATTTTGGAAACCACAAAGATGATTCATATGATACTACTAAATATGTTGGTCAAATTATATTTGCTTTCTAATTTATTTCATTTCTTCACCTCAAAACATTAGGTCGATGGTGAAGAAAGGGAGGATTTCTCTCTTTTTGACTTAGAAATGTTGAGCGACGCGCTTAGAAGTTATAACTTTTTTTGCATATTTGATATGCAATTTGATTGTCCAATAGCATGTGGATTATGTGATACAAAAATGATACACCCCATTTTATATTTAAAAGCATTTGCTCGGCGTTGAGGTCTTGTACTCGTGAAGAGAATTAGAACCTTATGTTTTGTTCTTAATCGTCATGTATTTTTTGTGACGTAAAAGTCAGACGCATTGTCCATCTTATTAAGTTAGACCCTTTTTCTCCGAGCGTGAATAAACTTAGAAATACAAAAATAAATCTCGCTAGCAACCAAACTCAAAAGTACTTATGTGCATTACCCTTTGGTCATGTAATATGCATCATGATGGCCTAGATTATAGAAGTCAAAGAATCCCATATCCCTTTCTGACAGTGGATGAGTTATTTTCAAACTCATAATACAACTCGTGTGCTTGTTCTTTATTGGGGGATGATGTATACTTGGTTCACAATATATGTACATGATCCTGCATACCTTTAATACTCATACGATACTATTAAGTTTATTGGTCAAAGTATATAGGTTTCGTATTTGTTTTGTATCTTCATCTCAAAATACCACGAGCAAGACGAATAGGGGGATATTTCTCCTATTCTGACTAGCAATGTTGAGCTTTGACCATACGTTGGGAGCGAGTTCAAGGAGCGAGACCAAAGAAGTGAACATAGGAAGAAACTGAACTTTTCTAGTTCATCAAGAGGAACTTCAACAACAATGCCTTCTAATTCAGTATCGGTAAATAATCCATACGTTTCTTCGAAAAATAAAATGAATAAAACTATATTATAGAAGGCAGAGATTTGGGTGGATATACACTGTTAGTACCGAGTTCGAGCCCCTGCGGACTGAATTTAGATGCATATATTTATTTTTAAATCATTTTTATTTTGTCATGTCCTTTTTTCAGGCAAAAGCAACAATTGAACTCGATGGACCAATTGTTGCGAGATAATTTTAGTAAACTATATGTCCTGAAATCGGTAAGGTATTTAATTTAAGTTTATTGGTCAAACCGTGAAGGTTTTGTATTTATTTTGTATCTTCGTCTCAAAATACCACAAGCAAGACGAAGAGGGTGAGATTTTGTAGGTTCTGACTACGAAAGTTGAGCTTTGACCACAACATTGGGAGCGAGTTCAAACAGCGAGAACAAAGAAGTCAACATAGGAAGAAACTGGACTTTTCTAGTTCGTCAAGAGGAACTTCAACAAAGATGCCTTCTAATTCAGCATCTGTAAATAATATCCTTCTCCAAAAAGCAAAACGAATAAAACTATATTATGGAAAGCAGAGATTTTCTGCTTATAACACAATAATATCTACAAATTTGTGTGTGGATGCACACTATTACTCCCACCTGTAGATGATCTGTATGAATTTTGCACATCTTATTAGTTCACATTCAGATCGTTGCGAGATAATTTTAGGAAACTCTCTCTCTCTCTCCCCCGATCAGGATTTAATTTATCTGTGACAAAATGCTACTACATGCATATATAGTGCAATTAAAATAACGTCCATATCACCGGTTCGTTGGTTATGTTTTGACGCGATTACACTATGGGTCACTAAACAAATTTAAAGCTGTTCTAGTTGACTACTAGAATAATGACTGGCATTAATTAATAAAAACGCAGCCTCGGTTCTCTGTATCTGGAACCTGAGAAAGTATGCGGAAACGGGGCGCGTGTTGCTGCAGGCAGGGTCATGGATAGCACTGTCCCGATAAACCTAGGATGGAGATATAGATTTATAGTACAGATCACTTATTTTAGTTTTGGCTGCCGGTGGCGACTGCACTCGATTTGGACGGGAGCGGCTAGCTGCAACGTCAGAGAAAGAGAAAAGTAAGGAAGGCGGCGGCTGCCCACGAGCAATCTCCGAAGCTTCGTTTCTGTTTTTGGATCAACAACAGCGTTGTTGCCCGTCCCATTCCATTTATGAAGCTTTTATTCTTTTTCATTCAGGAGGTCTTAGTTTAATACGTAACTAAATTTTAGTACTCTTTCAAAATCTGCATATTTCTACACTCTAGGTTTTTTTTTTGCGGGGGTTACACTCTAAGTTGATTCTCGTTTTCATATGGCTAAGATTTATTAAAGTTTTTTTTGTCTCTCGTCGAAAAATGACGCTACTTGATCGTAGCAAGAAGCAAAATAGGAACACAACCCCACAAAAGTTGACGGTGGCGATTTATCTCCTCGGTGAACAACAAATTCGTAAGATTGTATAAAAATTTAAAAGGAGTCTTATTATTTTAAACCGTACATGTATATGTCTTTTACATGTTTACAAACTTTCAATGAGAAAATCCACATGTTGTGTCCTAGAAAAATAAGATAAAAACACTGTTGTAAAATCTTATTCTTGAGCATAAAACTTGTATTTTACAACTACAAAAATGTCCCTTTTTTTACTGTAATTTATGTGCCAGCTAGCACCTGACGTGGACTTGTATATGTGTTAATATTTTGTTTTTCCTTTACTTTGGAACGACCTTTTTTGAAGGCATTAACATGTGTTCTTGGGAATCGTTTTCAAATTACCTGGTAAAGTTTTTCCCATCCCCACACACTAATGGGCATGACCAGTAAGGAATACCGAATACATGAACTTTTTTATGGAATTGGTGAACATTACTTCTAATTAAAGGCTACATGAAACTTTGTGTAGAATATTTTGTTGCATTTTTTTAGTTTTCTTACGAGAGCTAGAAACATTTGTTATCTTGTTTTGGAAAGTAAAATAATAAAATTTACACAATAATGGGTCCATAGCTCAGTGGTAGAGCAATTGACTGCAGATCAATAGGTCACCGGTTCGAACCCGGTTGGGCCCTTGCTTTTAATTATTTTTTCCTTTGATGCCATGTGTACATTCATTTTGTTTTCCAAAAAATAAAACCATAAAAGGAAAAAATAAAATAAATAAGGGTTTTTTAAAAGGAAATATAGTGTCATTTTCTTATTATTTTACATGTATATGTCTTGTTTTACATGTTTACAAACTTTCATTGAGAAAATCCACATGTTGTGTTCTAGAAAATAAAGATAAAAACAATGTTGTAAAATCTTATTCTTGAGCATCAAACTTATATTTTACAGCTACAAAAATGTCCTTTTTTACTGCAATTTATGTGCAAGCTAGCACCTGACGTGGACTTGTATATGTGTTTATATTTTGTTTTTTCCTTTACATTTGGAACGACCTTTTTTGAAGGCACGAACATGTGTTCTTGGGAATCGTTTTCAAATTACTTGGTATAGTTTTCCCCATCCCCCACACATTAATGGGCATGAACAGTAAAGAGTACACGAATTTTTTAATGAAATTGGTGAACATTACTTCTAAAGGCCTCATGAAACTTTGTGTACTAAATTTTGTTACAAAATAACAAAATTTAAACAACAATGGGTCCATAGCTCAGTGGTAGAGCAATTGACTGCAGATCAATAGGTCACCGGTTCGAACCCGGTTGGGCCCTTGCTTTTAATTCTTTTTTTCCTTTGATGCCCAGTGATACATTCATTTTCTTTTGCAAAAAATAAAAGCATAACAGGAAAAAAGAAGAGAAATAAGGGTTTTAAAAAAGGAAATATAATGTCATTTACTTATTATTTTACATGTATATGTCTTATTTGACATGTTTACAAACTTTCATTGAGAAAATCCACATATTGTGTTCTAGAAAATAAAGATAAAAACAGTGTTGTAAAATCTTATTCTTGAGCATCAAACTTGTATTTTACACCTATAGAAATGCCCCTTTTTACTGCAATTTATGTGCCAGCTAGCACCTAACATGAACCTGTATATGTGTTAATAGTTTGTTTTTCCTTTACATTTGGAACGACCTTTTTTGAATGCACGAACATGTGTTCTTCGGAATCGTTTTCAAATTCGCACACTAATGGGCATGAGCAGTAAGGAATACATGAACTTTTTTATGGAATTGGTGAACATTACTTCTAAAGGCCGCATGAAACTTTGTGTACTATATTTTGTTTTAGTTTTGTTACAAAATAATAAAATTTAAAGAACAATGGGTCCATAGCTCAGTGGTAGAGCAATTGACTGCAGATCAATAGGTCACCGGTTCGAACCCGGTTGGGCCCTTGCTTTTAATTCTTTTTTTCCTTTGGTGCCCAGTGATACATTCATTTTATTTTACAAAAAATAAAAGCATAAAAGGAAAACAGAAAAGAAATAAGGGTTTTAAAAAAGGAAATACAAAACCTGCTCATCCTGAAATCATTGAGCTGTTTGCCTCCTAAGTCCTAACTTCCCGCTCCAGCACACAGCCCAACAAGAAAAAAATACACTAACGAACCCAGCCCAACAAGCCAATTAGGCCCATCGCACTTCCTGATGACAGTCGTCGTCGAGTCCAAGATCAGGACGAAGAAGAACCCTAGCATCCCCTCTCCTCTCGCTCTCTCTCTCACTCGCCGTCGCCTCCTCCTCCTCCGGCCGCCGTCCCCGGCCCGCCTCCCTCTTCGCTCCAGGGATTTCGATCGGGAGCAGAAGCCGACCCTTTCACCACCACCTAGCAGGAGGAATCCTCCAAGTTGAGAGGGGATCAGTCCAGCCGGGCGAGGAGGAGGAGGAGGAGCAAGGTCTCGCGAAGGTAGGAGAGGATGGGTTCGCTGACGACGTGGTTCCGCTACGCCGCCCACAAGTTCGAGTACTCCATCTCCCTATCTTGGAAGGTACGTCCCATTTCCTTCCTTTTACCTACCTACCTCTTGATCCACGCATGTTTTATTACCCCGCTGTCTGCACCTAATTGACCCAATCCAAGAACCAAATCCTATGCTAGAAGAACCACTCCCGAACCAATGCGTCGCATCTGTTTTTTTCCATCTATGATCGTCTCCTGCTCACTGTGGACATAATCATGAATTGGAGGTGGACCGATTTTTGTGTGTGATTTCTTCTCTAGGTTCATATTTGATTTCCGTTCATTCCAAATGCAGAAGTACAACGTCGGCCAGATCAGCAGCACTGAGCTGTCTGATGCTATCTGGAAAAGCTTCTTCCAAGGCAAGCTCACCTTCCCGCACTGGATCAAAGGGGGCGAAGCCATGGCTCCCGTCGTGGCTCCCACTGGAGGAACCGTGCTTGTCAGAAAGCTCGCCACTTTATCTCCAAAGTAATCTTCTTTGGCTTTTGCTTAAAATTTATATCTCTGTTCAGTGAACTGGTGTAGAATAGGTCTATGATTCAATCACAGGAAATGGTTCAAGCGGAACATAGATCAAATCTTGCTATTATCGGTGTTTCGATTTTTAACCACTCGTTGAAAAGACTACTTTTTTACTCCCTCCGTTCCATAATTCTTGTCGTGATTGTAGTTCAGATTGGAACTAAAACCACGACAAGAATTATGGAACGGAGGGAGTACCTTTAAACCCCTGTAGAATCCTCTAATCTGCACTTTATTATAAGAATTGTATGTTGAAATTGTTTCGGACATGGCACTTTAGTACCTTAACTCAAAATTTCCATATAAAATATTTATTTGTTGGCCCATATTTCACTCCCATAGCATACTTTCCTAGTATGGTACCGCACACTGAATCAAGATTGCTTCATTTTGTGGCATAGCTCTAGTGCAATAGTTAACTAACATTATTTCATATGATTTTCTGCTGGATCTACCCCAAAAATATTGAACTATCGATAGCACTAACTTTGGGTTTGTTTGGCATTTGGTGGAATTTCATTTTCATATGCTAACCTTTTTTCTAGAGCCAACAGAAATAATTTATTAGAGTTAGGGAAGATAGTCCTATCCTAACAAACTACTAGGAAATGTACACGTGCAACAAAGAATTTTGCCAATGTAGAAACAAAGTTTTCGAAAATAGAAATGCTGCCAGATTAAGAACCTCTCTCTTTTTTTTTGCAACTATGCGAACTATTAGCATACCTATAGTAATAGCAACAAAAGAATAGGACAACAATACATTTCACTGCTTTGCATTGGATGGGGAGGTAAATTAGCAATGAGTAAGAATTGATAAATATGTTTTTCAGTTTCTCATATTATGAAAAGGGGGATCATTAATGGTAATCGGTATGCTTTTTGTAAGAGACTAAATGTGCAATTAAGACATAAGTTTCAGTATTCAACTTAATTTTTTAGCCTTTTATAGATATAGTTTTACAATAAATTAAATGGTCCCTACTGTGGTACTAATTAGTTTTTCTACCTAGAAAACTCTTTAACGAAATCTAGCCAAGATAAAAAAATTGCTGATATGTATTAAAAATTTGAGCACAACTCTTGAATGTAAATCTGAATTATCGGCTGAATTTTTTTTAACATGGTACTAGAGGTGACAACTTGTGATAATTTTCCATCAATAAACCAGCGCTCAGAAATAGTTAAAAGTAGCGTTCTCGTCTTATTTGCCTAGCTGTTGGCAGCAGCAACACATGATGTAAATTTATTCAGTGCTTGGAGTTGAATCAGGCTGATGTTGTACATAGCTTGTTCCATTGGAGACACCAGGAATAGGATTTAATGAATTGGTATAGGCTTGGGCCATGTATGTACATCATTTGGCTTCTGTTCTACACGTAGTCCTTAAGAACCTGTGAAATATCTGAATGATCGATAGAACTGTAAAACTGCAATATGTATGTTGATCCTGTGGTTAATTGATAACTGGTCTGTCTACTATTCTTGTTCCCATAACAACGTTCCACGCTACTAATAGTAATCATCAGTTCTAATTAAGGATTCAAGGTTGTAACTCTGTTTTTTTAAAGGGAATAATATCAACATTGTGCGCAACCGCACTTAAAGCTGATACCTGCAATATTCAGCACCTTTCTTTGAAATTTCATGCGATACCTTCACTTCCTTTGTTATTCAGATGTATCATAATACTCTGATCTTGTCTTTACCATTATTGCCGTCATTTGTTTTTTGTTTAGATGCAATATGAGCAGGTAACTTGGATGCTATGTTTTTTATTGATCTTGTTTTCTGTTCATTTAGAAAATGTGATAGTTTTCTAAATGTGTTTATTATATAAAGTCTAATTATCTTGCAAATTTGTATCATATGTGATGACACCTGATCTCTCCTTTTTAAATCAACCGATTGATCTCGTAGAGTTAGCACTATTATGCATGTGTATTAAGTTTGGCGTCATCTATTGCTTTAACCCCTACCCTCACAGAAAGAATGAAAGAGAATATATATTGGGCCAGTTTGTGACTTATAAGCCTTTAATTAATGTTATCTCGGTGTACTGGTATCTTATATGCATCAACTTGTCTCAACAGAGAAGTCTTTGTTGGGGACATCGTCTTGTTGAAGGATCCAGAGAAATCTGATGATTTAATTGTTCGACGTCTGGCGGCCGTGGAGGGCTATGAGATTGTCTCTACTGACGAGAAGGACGAGCCGTTTGTACTAGACAAGGATCAATGCTGGGTCGTGGCAGACAACCAATCACTAAAGGCAAAGGTATGGTTGTTTTGGTACATCAATCAGCAATAGTAAATAATTTTGTTAGCTTGTTTCAAGAAGGCATATTTGTATTCTAGTTGCGTAAACGTGAGATAAGAACACATCCTTACTGAGTGAGTTGAGTATATTAGATTTCAGCAAAGGTGTTTTGATAAGTTGTTTGTGATTGTTTTGGTGACAGGAAGCTAGGGACAGCCGCTTATTTGGGCCTGTCCCTATGACTGATATTCTTGGCAGAGTTATATACTCTTTGAGAACAGCTGTCGATCACGGCCCAGTTGACAACAGGTACGAGGATCCATACTCCCTCTGTTAGATTCAGCGCTGCATCGAATCGAATCTCATACCTGTACTTTAGACATGAGCCTGAAATGCGTGTCATTACTTTTTTGCCACAGCCATGTAGCCATGCTCCAGGATTCGCCGGTTTTGGCGGTCGAGCTCGACGTGGAAGAGATGGCGAAGAACAATAAGATGTAGATAATGACATCCCGTGGTGTACCGTTTCCCCTCATGCGAAAATTCTGTTATTTGGAAGTATTATTACTACTACCGTAGTTGTTTTGAGTAGAACCTGCAATATGGATGAATGTTATTCGCTGTTGGCTTGTGATCTTGGCTTGTGATCTGGAGAATTCAATAATATTTCCATCACGAGAAATAAGCATGTACTCCTGCTAAGGCATGAAGTGTCAGAGTGACTCTGATTGAGTAAGCACATTGGGTGACTATTGTTAGATTTCACCGTTCTTGAGTCGTTGATGAGTTCTTTTTTGTGAGGGCCGTTAAGTGTTTTTTTCCTTTTGCTGTAAGTGTCACAGAAGTTTTTTTTAAGAATCTGAAGCGTCACAGAAGATGCATCACTGAACTCTCTCGTGGGCTTGAAGCCCATTCTGCTAGGCCTTTCCATTGTGAAATAATTTAGGGGGTCTGAAGAAACAAACTGAAATGAAGTTCAACTCATTCCTGGCCAATTCTCTCTCGAAATAGGCTTTCGTCCGCTATATTAATATAGCACACACACTGATACAAGAGTTTGAACAAAAAAAGTTGAGACAGCAGCACAAACATGCCCAAAGAAAAAGAAAGAAATGAAGACAGTGACGAATTGACAGAAGGTGATGACTCGCGACCACTGCGCCCTCTAACTTATGCCCACCACGCTCCCAAACACGCCGTAACACCGAGTATCAAGCAGCACAAGAGGGGCACCGTCGACACGGAGCTGCTACCCGGACGCGCTGGCCCTAGGGTTTTCCCCGACACTCAGAGTAAAGTGGACAAAGGCTTCCCCGCCCTCTAGGAAGGAACGGTGCCACTCGTAGACGACACCGTGCCAGGGTCGGAAGACACGACAGAGATTTCTCCCGCCCCCTGTCCACAAAAAAAACCCTAGCATAACGGCGCACCACCACCAAACTTTGTCGCCCACCAACACGCGCCACCACGATCAGAAAGTCACCAACACCGTCGCTTCGTGAACGTTGGTTCGCGACCTATAGGACAAAGACACACAACATCGCCGAACCGAGGGAGAGCAGCCTCGCAGCCCCGCAGGAGGAGCCCACCTTCACGGCCTGACAATTAATTTCACTGCACTAGTAGCGGTGACCCTAGACAAAATCTTCCACTTTTCAAACATATGAAGTATTGTAAGAACCCAAAAGCCAGTTTTTTTAGGGGCTTCTTCGAGAAGCCGTCCTTCCCCCAGCTTTCTGGAGAAGCCGGTCTAAAAAAATTGCAAGGCTTTCAAAATAGTTAAATCTAAACAAATTTAGAAGCCTCGCAAATATTTTGAACCGGCTTCCCTAGAAAGCTGGGGGTAGGGCAGCTTCTAGGAGAAGCCGCCAAAAGAACTGGCTCAAGACCTCTGCTTCGGCGACAGCGAGCAGCAGCAGCGGAGCATCAAGAAGAGCACATGAAATCCCAAGCGTCGCCACACCAGGAATGGTGATGTGTGAGAGGGCTAAGTGGAACGTTAAAGAAAAGTTAAGCACATGGGATTCGATGGCGCGTAAACCATTTGACATTTGACCAGATATATGCACTTTCGTTTATCAAAGCTTTTACTTCTTTTCTAGTCTGGATGATGCTCTGTTTGTCTCGATGGATCCATAACAAAAAATTGCCGCTCGGACTAGTTGGTTTAGCGGAAATTGACCAGAATTTTATAAGTGGCCAGTTGATTCCTTCTCCGGTTGCTCCAGTTGACAGCTTAGCTTCCCCACAAATTATTAATGGCATATGGAGGACATGCTGAATTTTTTAGGTGCTGATTGTTGACTACTCTGAATTTTAGATGAACAGGGGACTGAGGCCCCGCCGTTCCATTTTGATTAAATGAAACCAGATACTACAGCCAGAGTTTTCCAGTTCAGAAAGTAAAAAAAGAAATCTACTACTAGTACTAAAGTAAAATGCCAGAGTTGGCATATAGCATGAAAATATCACACGCAGGGGAGGGAAGCTAAGTATTTATCACAGCATGTCGATTTACTACACCACACTCACTTCAGCGCTTGATGCATAAGCCTTCATAGGGGATGCTGGCAAATCCAGTGGAGTGACTGGGCTGAGCTAGGACAGCTTCTTGTTCTGCAATGCAGGCTACCTGGGTGGCGAACCTGAGAGCTGCAGGGGTTGGGAGCTTGCACCATCACAAAAGGGCGTCCGACAGAGACCGCATGTCCAGCGTGGGTGTGGAGGAAATCGCAGCAACATCTGCCTGAAGTTTCACTTCCACGTCAGTTGATGAGGAACTGAAAACAGATATCTGATTAACTGGCAGAAACTAGCCACTTTGTCTAGCACTGGCCCTTTGAATAGGACCATGCAGTTCTTTGAGTGTTTTCAGATCCAGCCACCATATCTGTAGAATGTAGATCGGACCAAGGCTGATTATCAAAATTCACAGAGTTCCTAAATTTCCAGATGCATCATAAAGCAAGGCCACAAACTAACTGAGTTGAGGGCAGAGTTCTTTTTTCTAAGAGATCCAAAATCTGCTCAAAGATTCAAAACTAAATCCTAGGAGTGTGCAGAGGAAAGAGGAAACATGTATCCATAGTTTTTTTTAGCAACTACTTCCTCCGTTTTAAAATATAAGATGTTTTAGCTTTGCGAAGCAAATGTATCTAGTCTTTTTTTCGTATGTAGGTTTCGTCGGGTCTAGAATGAATCTATGTACTAATTAAAAGAAGTTTTGATATATTTCCTTTACAAATCTAAAACATTTCATATTTTAAAACGGAGGGAGTACATACTTATAAAGAAAGGTGTCCATATTTTTCTTAAGGTTGTCTCTAGTCATAAGTTTATTGTAAGGCAAGAGAAATTTTGGTTTTTAACTTTTGGATGAATTTGTAGAGAACACGCCGCAGGAATGAAAATTGGAGTCACACCTCGGAAATTTAATCATGCTAGAACATCTTGTATGGTTGCACACCGTTGACAACAAATACTCCCTTCATTTGGGATTATAGGTCACACACGGTTAACTAGATTGCTAATTTGACCAACAAAATATAAGTAGAATAACATAAAAATTATATCATTAAAAACTTTAGATGCTATATTTTCTAATCGTATAATTTTTGTGCTATATAAATTACATTTTATTAGTCAAATAATCAACCTAGATATACGCGTAGTACCTATAATCATAAACAGAGGGAGTAGTGTACAAAGGCCAAAATTGAACGGCTAAGAAAGGAGAAACCAAACCAAGTGTCCTCCAGTATTCTGATTGTCTTGCCATCTCCAACTACCCAACGACAACCAAACTTAATTGCTTTAGCAACCCATTTCCAAAACGTTGAGTGGTTGACTTTGCACTGAAAAATTATTCACTAGACACCTGGTACTTGTCAGCTTGAGCAGGAGTACAGACTGACGACACGGACAAGTGTGCAGCGTATGGAGGGAGCAAAAGAAGGCCATGTCACCAGCTGCCTCCTCGATCGCGTGCTTCTTCTTCCTCTGGCTCGTCGTCTGCCTCGCGGAGACCCAGCCGCAGGACCAGCTCCCGGTCAAGACCTACGAGTACGCTTCGTTCGAACAGAGCGACTCGCCGGGCACCTTGCGCGTGCTGAAGGACGCCAGCATCCACGGCGGCACGCTCCAGCTCACGCCGGATGGCCGGAACGGGGACGGCTTCCGGGCTGACAAGTCCGGCTCCGTGCTCCTGGCCCAGCCTTTCACACTCTGGCGTCATCTCGACGACGAGAGCCCCGCCCCTGCGGATGCCACCGGCAGCAACGCCGCCGGCCATGGTCAGCGTGTCCGCGTCGTGTCGTTCAACAGCACCTTCTCCATGATGAGCGTTGCCTACAACGGCGACAAAGCGCTTCCCGGCGAGGGCCTCGCCTTCCTCATCGCGCCCTCGTCGGCGGGTCCTCCTCCGGGCAGCGCGGGCGGCTTCCTCGGCCTCACCAACTCGACCTTCGAGGCCAGCAGCCCGGCGACGAACCGGTTCGTGGCGGTGGAGTTCGACGCGGTGAAGCAGAGCTACGACCCCGACGACAACCACGTCGGCCTCGACGTCGGCACCGTGGTGTCAGCCAAGACGGCGAGCCTCACCGGCTTCAACACCACCACCATAGCGACAAACGACGGCACGGCGGCAGCCAAGAACTACACCGTGTGGATCGAGTACGACGGCGTGGCCCGGCACGTGTGGGTGTACATGGACGTGAGGGGCAAGCAGAGGCCCGCGTCTCCGGTGCTCGACGCGCCGCTGGACCTCAGCGAGCACGTCCCCGAGCAGTCGTACCTCGGGTTCTCGGGGTCCACCGGCGCCAGCACCGTCGAGCTCAGCAGCATCCTCGATTGGACGCTCACGGTGGAGACCTTCCCGGAGAAAGTCCAGAAGGCGAGCAAATACTGGTGGATCCTCATCGGCGCCGTGTTCCTGGGCATGATAATCTGGCTGGTCACCGGTTGCACAGTGACGGTTCGGGAGGAGCAGGCGATGAGGACGAGGGAGAGACGGCGGCTGGAGTGGCTGCGCAGCCTCCCCGGGATGCCGAGGGAGCTATCGTATGAGGAGCTCGCCAAGGGGACCAAGAACTTCAACGAGCGGCTACGGGAAGGGTGGCATGGGGGCTATGGGCCCGGCTCGGTGTACAAGGGGCTTCTGCCCTCCGCCGCCGGAGACGGCCGGCCGGGGGCGATGGAGGTGGGCGTGAAGACGTACAGCGAGGATCATAACAAGTTCGGTAACGAGATCCAAGTCGCCAACCGCTTGCGTCACCATAACATCGTCGTCCCTATCATTGGTACTCCTCGATGTCACATCCCGTGCTCTGGGTTCAATTTTCTTCTACAAGTATTTTCCTCTATTCCAGTCAACCTGTTCTCCGATTATTTTAAAGTAGAGAGCTGCCCAGCGAAATCCGCACGCAAACACACAAACCTAAATAGTAGACCAAATCTCTGGGAAAAGATAGGAGTGAAAATGTTAAAATAGCATTAAAACTTCCAAGTTACGGAACGGGCTAGGCAACAGCTCCAGTGCTCTTGCTATTTTAAAAAATTTAAAATTATATTCGTAAGTTCCAAAAAATATTTAAAAAATAGATGTAGTTTATGATTTATCACACAAACATGCAAAACATCAATTTTAAATACTTTATACTCTGGGTTGTACAAAAGTAAGAAGAGTGTAGATATGTGCAGATATATTTTCAAATCTCTAAATTTTATTAGATTTATCATTTTGTGTAGGCTAAAATATAAAAAAAAATCACGTCGTGGTTTTGCATGCTTGTGGGATACAACATAGATTGTGTTCGAATTTGTGAACAATGTAAAATATGGTGTCTAATTTTTTTAAACAAAGAGAGCGCTAGTGCTCGGGAGCCAAAGACACTTTCTGCACCGAAGACCATAAATATTTGTACTACATATATACTGAGTTGGTAGGATATTGAACTTAAAGGCCTCTAGTCTTTTTGGTTGCAAATATTTCTTGTCTTAATTGACTTGAATAGCCAAACCAATCAAAAGTCCAAACTGATTAAAAAGCTAGACAATAAATTTTAACATTTCTCATGTGGGATGATGAGAGCTGCAACCTTTTCTTTGTATTCCATATGCTAGATATTTATTTAATTTTCCCAAAAAATTCACCAACCTATTACAATTAGATTCTTGCCCCACCTAGCAACAACTACTAGCACGAGCCGAAGGCGTGCTGCCGTCCCCGTCCTCTATCACCGGAGACGGACAAAAGATTGTCGTAGTAGAGCTTGTTATATATAGTAGAAAAACAGAAAATCGTCGTGGTAAAAGCACCAAAAAACTAACGCACTAGAGCGGCAAACCTTGCCAATGATCACAATCATAGATCGGAGGAGATAGTGTTGATACCACGCAAACGAACACGAAAATCAACCGAGATCCCATGAATCCATGCACCCTCCGTTGATGCTAGACGCACCATCGGAGCGATGATAGTAGGGAAGGAAGTTATTCTGATCTCTAATCAAAGGCCTCTAGTCTTTGATATCATATTGAATGGCATAGTTCAAACCAAAATTCTGAACTAATAGAAATGGCTAGACCTACTCCTCCTCCCGATGATAGGAGAGCTCCCGTACCGCTCCTCCTCCCGAACCCGCGCGGCGGCGTCGCGCCGGGCGGCCTCCCCTCCCTGCCACCAAGCCCTCCCTCTCGTGTCTTCTCCTCCCCGCCGCCCGGTTTGTCGCCGGGCAAAGACCTAGGGGTGTGCCGGCGGCGGCGTCCTTGACCGCGATCTGGCGGAAGACGGCGGCATACGTCTCGGATGGTTTGGCGGTGGTGTTGCGGCGAGCGGCGGCTAGTGATCCTCGGCCTAGATGGTGGCAGAGGCGTGAGGGATCCAGGCCTAACGCGATCTGTCCTGTCCGTTGGCCTCGACGCCGGCGCCTAGGCGACCCGGGCGTTGTCCGCGACACTAAGGCGCTTGGGGCATCTGCCCCTGGCATGGTGGTGGTGGCCTCCTTCTCTGTCGAAATGGTCGGCCAGGTGGTCTTGCCGTCTTGCGCGGATCCTGCTAGTTTCCGGTGGGTGGCGTGGAGGCTGCTGGCTCGATTTCAATAAAAGAGGTGGTCCTGGATCCCTCTCAAGCCAAGACGATGATATGCCGGATGTTGGTCTCCATTGATCTGGTTTCTGTGTCGTGTTCCGGAAGGCTCCGCCGGCGAACTCCATAAGTGCTATCATGCCGTGAATTTGCTGGAAGGATTGAATCCGGTCGTTCGCACCCATGTTTTACTCTGACTGTTTGGTTTCAGAGGGTGTGCTTCGAAGCTTTGTTGGCTGTTATTATCATGGAGCATGTTTTCGTTCCATGGTGCCGACAGAGAAAGTCATGAAGACCGAGATCTGAGGACAGACAACGGTGGTTCGAGTCTGGGTGGTGATGAGGAATTGGCTAGGTGACTTGTGAATTGGAGCAATGGCATGTAAGTGAGGGCGACTGCATAGGAGAGGTTCATGGTCCTACCTCTCAGGGTAAAAACCCAGGGTCTGGCCTTAATTGTTTGTGTCTGGAAATGGCCTTGTTGAAGGCATTGTTTTGAGAGCGTGTACTTTCTTCAGGGTGAAAATCTAGATCTTTGATCGGACGATGACTGTGTTTGTACATTGTTCCCTTCTTGGAGGCGTCGTTTTTGGAGAAGCTGAATTTCTGGTGATGTCTTGGTGGTGATAGTACCGCTATTTCAATGAATGAGTCACTGTAGCGGGACTTTTGTGTTTTGTAATTCTTCTTTCTTTCTTTTGGTACATCCCGTTAGGGCAATGCGTTGTTGCAGAGGCGAAGTGTAATTGGTATCCTTTGATATTAATATATGTTCCTTTCCAAAAAAAAAAGGCTAGACAACATAGTTCGACGGACATAACTTTAAGCAAAAAAGTTGTGTCACTACTTACTTGATTGAAAGGGCTGGACGTTATATCCCGACAGAAATAACTTTAAGCAATATTTTCTCACAACTTAACAATTCCAAGCCGTGACACGATTTAGCTCATCTCTAACCGATGTCCAAAAATTAGAGGAGTAAAATGTCTCCCTAAAATAGAGGAGTAAAAGCACTCACCTAACAAAAAGCGGTTTCTAACTGAAGCACAAAACTTAGAGGAGTAAAACCTGTGATCACTACGATTCGAACTGAATTTGAAACATAGTACTTCATTTCACTAATTTGTACACATTTACGGCCAAAAGTCTGTTGAATTTCAACCAGATTTCACCTAAATCTAACCTAATCCGCCTCCTAGTTGTAGGAGGAGGAGGAGTCACTGTCGAGGACGATGACCACCAGCACCATCGACATTCTAGCGCCATCACCGACGTCCTCCTCCTTCACCTGGCCGACTTCGCGCTGCCAACAACCCCGTATCGCCAACGTCCTTCTTCTTCATCCTTGCGGCATCGCCTTCCGCTTGGCGAATGCCTCGAGCCGTCGCCGCTCCTCCTTGATGAGCTCCGGGTTGAGGTCGGCGGCTATCGCCATCGCACTCGAGTCGCTCGCGGTCGGAGACGAATCGAAGACCGACGCCCTAGGTCCGGCACCGTCCTCCCGTCTCGGCGGAAATTGAGCTCGCCGCAATCGAAGCCATGGATGTGGACGTTCTCCACGTCATAGGCCTGCGCCGCCGCTCTAGTGATCGAAACTGCCAATCCATACCTTCCGGCGAGTATTGTGGTCGATGATTTCAATGACCACGACCTCTGCCACACGCCATGGTAGACCGGCGTCGGTGACACCGATAGGTCGAGGGTGTTGGTGGACCGCCGAACCTACCGCGCTTGGGTGGCGCCAATCAAAGAGGGAATGGTGGCGTGGGCGGGAGCGATGCGAGGCTGTGGTGGAAGGTTGTGGCGGCGGCGCTAGGAATGGGAGGGCGGAGATGGCCGGCGAGAAGATCTGGCCATCTTGGGCTGTGGCGGTGTCTAGGGTGGCGGCTAAGAGCGTCGGTGCTCACGGGAGGTGGAGGAGAGGCCAAGGAGAAGGGCAGTGTGAACGAGCGAGCGGTGGATGAGTAAACATAGGAGTCGGCCAACTCGACTCCTAAAATATTTACTCCTCTAAAGACGATGGGGATTCGATTAGGTGGTGGTTAGAGAAGTAAAATGACATCATTTACTTCTCTAACCGTTTTTTTACACTGGTTAGAGATGCCCTTACTTCATAAGGAGACAAAGAATGAGGCTATTGGTTATTGCCAATATGACGATAAACTTCAATATAAGAAGCATCGTTTATTGTAAATAAACTTGACAAGCTTCTTGTTTGCATTTTGTCATATAGGATGGTGCTACCAAAGAGGCTGGGCGCCCAAGATGCTAATGGTGCACGAGTACGAGCACGTGTGCAACGGCAGCCTTGACCAGCACATCTTCCGCCGCGACGACATCCACCAGGAGAACCGGCCGCCGCTCAGCTGGGAGAGCCGCTACCGCATCGTCTCCGACGTGGCGTCGGCCCTCCACTACATGCACCAGGAGCACGGTACCGTCGTCGTGCTCCACGGCTACGTCAAGCCGAGCAGCGTCATGCTCGACGCGTCCCACCGTGCACGGATCACCGACTTCGTCCTCGCGCGCACCGTCGCCCATGGCCGCCGCGAGGACGCGCGCCCGGCGGACGTGTTCGCCTTCGGCGCGCTCGTGCTGGAGGTCGTCACCGGCCGCGGCCGGCGGCTCGACGACCCTGCCTGCCCGCGGCTGTGGGACTGGGTGTGGCAGTTGCACGGCCGAGGGACGCTGCTCGGGGCGGTGGACCAGAGCCTCGGCGTGGCGGGGTTTGACCAAGGCGAGGCCAGGCGGCTTCTGCTCCTCGGCCTGGCGTGCACCAGGTCAAGCCGCGGGGCTCGGCCGGCCATGTCGCAGGTGCTGCAGATCGTGTCCAAGTCGGCGCCACCGCCGGAGGTTCCACCGGTGAAGCCGCCGGAGGACTCCGCCGCGACACGGGACAATTTCGACGACAGTTTCCATTTTCGACCGCCGCCAGAGCCTGTCCATCAAATGGTTCGGTAAGATTCAGGGGCTTTGGTTCTGTAGAAGGTCGAAATGTAAAAAACAGTTTAGTTATTTTTCTCCGTGTTGCCTTAAATTGGTGCAACTGTGCTTTGGTTTTGCACTAGTGATCAGAAACTGCAGGTGCTGCAGACATATGATTATCTTGCGATTGTGTTTTGTTGTGAAAGAAAAAAACTAGAGTATATGCTTCTGCATTGGAAAAATGATTTTATAAATATAAGAAAACATGACATATACATGTTCGTGCCCCTTGGTTGTCTGCATTTTTAAAGGAAAAACCACAAATATTTTAACATGTGTTAAACAACAAGTTATGTTGCTTGTTTAGAGAACCTAACTTTCTCTCTTTTTTTTGTATAAGCATGAATGTTCATTTTGGCATGAAAATTTGCAGAACACGCCGAGTTCAAAGTGTTTTTTTTTTACTTTTTGAATTTATTGTTCATCGGGGGCAGTTGCTCCCGGGAGCCCAAACTCCCGTGAATAGTCATGCTTAGATCGAAATTTGTCTTTTTTACACGGGACATAAAAATATTCTTTTCCCCAAAAACTTGTACGCAGACATAGAAGGTCCAAATATACTTGTGAATACTTTTATCTAAATCTTTTGACATTTTGAAAATGTGTTTTAGAAAATAGCTTCATTTGCAACATAAACCGAATTGGATTTCCGCCAGATTCAAGTGTATCAATATATACAGTAAAAAAAACACGTCTAAATATATACATATTTAGACAAATTTTCAACATTCTTTTCATGATATAGAGGGAGTATCTATCATTCAGGACTCTTTAAGTGTTTTCGACTTGTCTAATTTTGGAAGGTACAAAAATATTTGCTGTTAAGTGGAGTTGGTGGATGTCTGATGATACCCCCACATACAGATGAAATCGAACCCGTGCTCACTTATCATTACTCGCATGTTCACTTATCAGATCTCCCGATGAAATCGAACCCGTGCTCACCTTTTTTTTTTCAGTCGCACGCAGGGATCTCTTACACCTTAGTCCTTGCACACATAGGGGACAAGAGTCACCTGAAGCTGTATCAATGTACTGTCCTCGTCCCAAGAGGGCTACATGTATAAACCATCCTTATTCCCATTAATTTTGGGTGCGTGTTCAGACAGCAAATCGGCCGACAAACATAACCAATCGTGCCGACCGTAGTTCGGAGTTACAGACAGTAAGTCCTATCCGTAGATATTGCCTATCTTCACTTCAATTTTAGGCACCATCGCCGGCCAGAACTGATGAGGGTTTGATGAAAGGAAGGCTCAGTTCTTGCCAGTTTCCTCGACAAGCTTCTCGTCCGCGACATCGCTAGGCAGGTCAAGTCCCGCTGGTATCTTCCCAGGGAAATTGCATGTGGGGGCACCCGATCCAAGCATACTGCAGCATCGCAAAGCGAATCCACGTTATAGAAAAAAGCAAAGCAACGATTGGGATGCGATCACTGAAGCAGAACAAGAACTGACCTTCTGTCCACCAACACCATCGACCGGAGCTCACAGTTGTTAAAGCTGTACATAACACATGACAAAAGTTAGCAACATGCTCTTGTCATGATGGAATCAACCATGCCTTGAACATTTTAGAGCCTACTGCAACATAATAAAAGTTCTTTGAACAGTGTAGTAACTCTATCTAGTCCTGTTATCCCAAGACAGAATACAGAACTTTTTTCCTTCTACAGAAAGTGAACTAGTCCAATTTGTATATACTTGTCTATGGTTTCAAGTTCCAACACATACATATTGCAAAAATTGTGCTCTCACAGCAATAAAAGTTTGCAGAATATGATGGGTTGAATAGTTGACAATCACGTGGGGAAAAAAACTTACTGTTTGCCAAGTTCCTCTGCTACGGTTGGATGACACTCTTTACCGTACATGTTTAAGGTGTGATATAAGAAACCACTGTGACTGACAATTGCTATCTCTTTCTCTTCTCTTGTCCATAACCTGCAAGATTCAAGAACATCAGAGAATAATTTAATTTAATTAATCCGGCTACCAAAATAATATTCCTTGTCGACTAAACGAGTCAGCTAATCTGAGTTTATCTTTCTCAACACGTGCTACACAAAAATGCTCCAGCATCTACAACTTCCTAGAATAAAATAAGTCACTCAGTGCTGACCCGCTTGTATACGAGAAATAAGTGATCAAAGGTACCATCGGTGTATGAGAAAAAGGTATATCTAATGCAGTGCACAATCCATTCACCACCGGTTCTAGTTTTTCTTTAAAATATTGAAGTGCTTAAGAAGTTAAAGTAAGATATATGGTCATCTTCTGCCTTTCAGTCCATACAGGAAAATGAATATAGGCTAATAACATAGAAGTTGGACCCCTGTCAGGAAGCGGTGAAAGAATTGCTTGTTTGAGTGAACAAATTGCTTTCAGTGACCCAAAATGATATATGAAGTGCAGATGAATATTATTGAGGTACTTGTGTTTTATGGCCATATAACCGGATCACTAGGCTTGTATTTTCAAGACATTAATGAGAAGGAACTTATCAATCTTAGAAAGTAAAATTACCAGTCAAAGAACTTCATGCCCCTAGCAGCAACAGACTCATCTGTTTCCCTGACATCTGGTTCCCAAAGAACATCTTCATCATTCTCAATCTGTGAAGGAAGAGAGCACAAATATAAAATACACCACTGCAACATTATCTCATGAAACTGTTCTCATGAATTAGCAACACTAGATACATACCAAGGAAAAATCAATGGCGGGAAAGAGAGTGCGGTATTTTGTTATGCTGCTCCTTTTGTCACAGGGGTGAACACCCTGCATTTTAAGATCAAATAGAAAAATGAAATATTAAGAAAATTTGTCAACAGAGCATTACTGATCAGCGAAGCAGAAACGAACAGAGACATACTACCTCTCACGTGAGGGTATTTGACTTAGAAGTGAGAAGAAAGGAAGCTGAATATATTATTCTAGCAACGGTGAAAATAGCCTATTCTAGTTAATATTTAATACAAGCAAGTGTAAATGAGAAAGTAAATGATGACAGCATTAATATGTATTCTGTAACAAACAAATTGCTCTATGTTTTATTCATGTTCTTCATGAGAGAGAAATACCAAGTGCTCCCTGCAGGCCTCAACTGCTAGAAATGGTTGGCAGTTCAAACTTGAAATCGCCTGACGTCCACTGTGTTCAGCACCTTCTACCATTAATGGTGACACACTTGCTCCATCAGTATAGTTCCCACCACCAAAGACTCCAACTGCAGTTTGCATGGTCCTGTGAGAATAGTTGTAAAATACTGTGAGCCTCATTTAGTAATTACATACTACTGCAATGCACTGTCATCTTATATCATGCCTTAGCACAGGAGTTCTGGTAGTAATATATGCTAGACAAGCAGATTGAGTAGATTGACATGAGGGGCATGACTAATGGTCAAAATGAGAGCTGGAAATGAATTTTATCTCTACTAGACTATATGCACATGGGCCATGTAACACATGTAGCAAGAACTGCATACGGCAAGAATATCTCATGTTTTACTAAACTCTGCTTGACCATTGCATACAAAAATCAAGATTTTATTCAAGGATGTACGTCAAGTCTCATAATTTTACTCCAACCATGATGAATCCATTGCTGCACAGTTCAGACTCTTAACCCCAAACTGCTCTTCTCACTGAAGACATGTTTTAGCATGCCTTGCCAATAACTAATGTGTACAATAGTAATATAATTCCATGGTACAACTGATAGACTCATGAGGTAAGCAATAGCTGATATTAAAGCGCATATGCTTTACAGAATAGTGATATGATTTATAGGTCTTTCAAATAATAACATGTTTAAAAAAAGACAAGTAACATGTTCATTTCAAAAAAAATATAGTTAGGAAGATCAACTTAGTTAGGTTTAAGCAGAGCTACAATTTATACTAGCAGCTGAAATCCTGAGATGATATTTTTGGAAAGAGCATCAACACAATGCTGATATTTGAGAACATAATTTCTCAAACAGCTTAGAAGAAGATCCAGAACACTGAAAATATGTACAAGAAGATCAGAAGGTCAAGCAAAGCTATACCTCAGTAGAGGTGAAACAATAACCAACTCAATCTTTTTTGCTAGTCCACATTTTGTCACATGCTCTCGCAGGCAATCAACCTACAAATGCAAGTAAAATCAACATCAATGGAACTTGAAAATGCCACATAAAAAAACTGAATGATAAGGCTATGCATATAAAATGGCTGCTACGCGGGCAAACATTTCCATTAGTAAGGAAATAGTGTTCTCCAGGTTGTAAGCAACGAAATCTTGGCAGAACATAGAGAGAAACACTTAACATTGTAGATCTGCCACAGTTACGTTTTGCCCAAGATGTTACCATCCAAATAAAGGTTGAACATGATACATGAGATGGTTTTTTTTAACATGTGAGGTGTAAGAATCGAGTATCCAAGAACAAACTGAACTTTTAGCACCAAAGCATCAGGACATGATGCTCGTGACAACATCAGAGGCAGCGTCGTCTTAAATTATTTCACAGAAATCACAACCTCAGTTGGCCACAATGCGCACCCTTTGCTAGCAGAACAGTGTCTGAATGAAAGGCACATGGATCAATCATCAACTCACGGAAAAAAGAGACAGACGGGAAAGCTCACTTGGCTCCAGCCCAAAGGGGTAAGCTGCGCATCAAGCAGCTCGGCTGACAGGTACGCCTTGAAATCCTTCTCGCCCGCCACGTTATGGATACCCTGGGCATGCCTGACCTGCACACACACACGCATACACACATACATCGGTCACGGTTAATCAGACCGAGCACTCTTTGCAGCTAATCAATCAGTTCACCAACAATTGACAGAGCGCGGTACCAGGTGTATGGTCTTGGAGCGGTGCAGAGGGTACATGGCGGTTCCTGCACTCGCCTCCATCTCTGCACAGGGTGAATGAATTATAATCATCAGCAGTGTTAAGAAATAGTAAAATCCCCACGGGAAATTCAGATTCCGGTGACTTGTCCGGTTGATAAAATTTATTATGGTTGGTGCAAAATTATAGTACTACGTTTTTTACATGGAGTACTATGTTTTTTACTATGTTTGATTACTATGTTTTTTACATGGTGGAGAAGATGGAGACACTGGCGCGAGATCTGGTGCTGTGGGTGGAAGGGAAGGGAAGGGAAGGGAAGGGAAGTGCTGGCGCCGTGCAGGAAGAAGAGGGGGGAGAGGAGGAGGGTGCTGGAGGCACTGGGATTTCATAGCGGGGGGTTGGGCGACCAACCAAGCAAACCCTTGGAGTTAATCGCCTTAGGGGGGAAGAAGACGGTCGATCTTTCCATGGAGGGATGGAGAAGAGAGAGACCGCACCATTTATTTGGTTCAATTAATTGATTAATTAACGGGAATAAGGGGGAAGATTAGCGTGTGCAGCCAGCCGTACCTGAGGATGATTGGTAGGAGCAGCGAAGCGGTGCGTGGCGGTGATGGCGGCGGGAGGAAACCCGTCCTACGGCGGCGGCGGCGGAGGAGGACGAGGAGGTGGAGGCCGAGGGCGAGATAGGAGGGCGGAGGTGCGCCGGGGCCGTGCTGGTGGTGGCGAAAGCAATAGCGGCGGCAGAGTGCATCTCGGCGTTATTTATTCGTTCACGTTTCGATACGACGACAGACGAATGGGGTCGGCGCGATCCCAAATTTCTTTATTCTCCTCTTCCTTCGATCGCGTTCTCTCTGCTTTCTTCCTCCCTCCCTGCACTCTGCCGATGATCTCCTTCAGCGTTCGCGAGGTAATAATAAACAAATCAAATGAAAGCCGGATGACGAGCGAGCGAGCGAGCACGCGCGGCCGTCTCCATCCTTGGCCACCACTTCTTCTCCTTCATTTATCGTGTAGGACCATATTTGGAACTGGCTGAGCTGGCCAGGAACAAACAAACGGCATCCTGCCCCGAATATCCACCCAACACTGGACCCTTTTCTATTACGTACTGTATTTTCTTTTCTACGTAGATATCGACATGTTTCTCTTTAAATCAGATAAATTTGACTTAGCATAAACCTAAAAAAAACGTTGAGATACATCACGCCAACTCTGGCTCTTAAACAGGAGATAATCCGCACATGTACATAATGCCATGTTTTTTAAACAAATACTCGCATGTACATCCCCATATTTCATGGTGCACAGGATCGCTTCACGAAAATTCGAATTTATGTGTAGCGTCTGTTTCACGACACACACACACACATCGTGCCTCGGTCGTCGAGACCGCGATGATCAAGGGTTTATTACCCAAAGCTCTAGCATGGAGAAGTTAACCATAATAGCGTACCCACAAGGATCGCAACACCCGTAGACATCGCCAGAGTTGGCGTCAAAATGTTGAGCTTTCGTCTAAAAAAGACCTTCGCACATGCCCCATAATTCACACCGCCCAGCGTCCACGAGTCCCGGGCCCTCTAGATCGCAGTCTGGGAGCTACCATGGAGATACACAAACATTTGGTCTGCCCAAGCTCCCATTTGCTACATATATTCTTGTTTTCAATCCAAAGTCAAGTAGTGCCCTGTTTATAAATCGGACCCAGAGCTAGAAGTTGTTCTTTTGAATGGAAGAAAATGTAATAAGTACACTAAAACCAAGTGAATGTATGTCTTTTTATGAGCTAGAAGTTGTTCTTAAGAATATGCTATGGACGACGGGCTCGTTGGAGTCTGTTTTTAATTTCTTTCAAAAGAAAGTTTCAAAAAAAATCTGAAAAAACATCTACATAGCTATGACTTCTAGATGCGTGCAAAAAAAACCAATGTAAAATATTTTGTATTCTAGGCTTTCTTAAAACTGACAGATTTCTATATCTGAGGTGGTGAACAGTACAAAATTCCAAAACGTTCAAATTTGTCATATTGTGTAGGAAGGAATACAAACTATTTCGCTTTAAGATTTTGCAAGACCGTTTACTTTTTTTTTATTTTTTTGAAACTTTTTTTAAATTTTTTTGGAACTTGTGTAGGGCGGAATACAAACTATTTCTCTTTAAGATTTTGCAAGACCGTTTTCTTTTCAATTTTTTTAAAACTTCAAGACATCAATTTCAAATAAAATAAAATAACATGCTCCACGGAGCCCGTCATCCAAAGTGTATTCAATTGAGACTTCCATACGGTAGCAAAAATTCTCCTTGCAAGTATAAACATTTAGGAAGGCCCTACCATGTCTTCAATGTTCACTGGAACCCTGATGAGTTTTGAAACGGTTTTTAAATTATTATTTTTTTGAAACGGGAACCCTAACATGCTTGGTCATTCTGCGTGCGACCTGGCAGCGTGGAGCAAACTTTACTCTGAGATGGACAAGTCAGCCATGCTTACTCGTATACACTTTACTCTCTCAAATAAATTGCTTAGTTATTTTTGTAATGGACCAATTGGTCAATCTTGCTGTAAATCTTGCGTACACTTCTTGCAATCCACCGGGCGTAAATCTCAAAACAAAAATGGATTGTGTCTACCACCGTAATTCAGAGCTACATGCAAGTCCTATCCGTAGATGTCGATTTCACTTCAGCTTCAGGCATGCAGTTCAAACTTGACGATTGTCAGCCAGAACTGCGGTTTGACAAAAGAAGATATCCATGCACTCGCAACAGGCTCAGTTCTTGCTAGCTTCCTCGACGTGCTTCTCATCTGCCACATCGCTGGGCAGGTCGAGTCCAGCCGGTATCTTTCCAGGGAAATTGCATGTAGGGGTATCCGACCCGAGCATACTGCAGTGTTGTAAAGGGAATCCAAGTTGTAAAAAAAAAGAGAAGTGTCAATTCAAACGTGATCATCAAAGCAGAACAAGAACTGACCTTCTGTCGACCAACACCATCGACCGGAGCTCACAGTTGTTAAAGCTGTATATAACCAAGTCAAAGTTAGCCACATATGATCTTGTGAGGATGGAATCAACAATGCTTTGAACATTTTAGGGCGTAGTGCAAGACAAGCAGTTCTCTGAATAGTATCGCAAGGTTTCCTTTTACGGAGAGAGAAATTAGTCCAATTTTTTTTATACTTGTATATGATTCCAAGTTCCAATGGTTATACTACAAATACCGTGCTCTCACCAGCAACATGAAGTTTGCAGAATAAAGGTCCAATGGTTATACTACAAATATCGTGCTCTCACCAGTAACATGAAGCTTGCAGAATACGATGGGTTGATTAGTTGACAATTACCAAGGAAGGAAAATACTTACTGTTTGCCCAGTTCCTCTGCTACGGTTGGATGACACTCTTTACCATACTTGTTTAAGGTGTGATATAAGAAACCACTATGGGTGACAATAGCTATCTCTTTTTCTTCTCTTGTCCATAACCTGCAACCACACACGAGGATGGTTTAATTCAATCAGACCAAAATTACTGGTCGACTCAATGGGTCATCTAATTTGAGGTTTATCTTTGTCAATACATACTACACAAAGTGCTCCAGCATCTAGGACTTCCTAACGTACAAGAGATGAGAGGAAGCATTGGTGTAGGAGCAGAAGGTATATCTAATGCAGTGCCGAATCCTTCACCACAGGTTCTAGTTTTTTTCTAAAACAAGGAAGTTGACACAGATAAAGTAACATATATGATCAGCTTTCTTCTTTCCAGTCCATGAAATGAAGAGGTTGGTTTTGAAGATTAACATAATTCACTAGGAAGATGGACCCCTGTCAGGCTATTGAGTGGTCAATAAATTGCTTGTTTGGGTGGAGAAATAGTTTTGAATGAGACAGAAAGGAGAACCAACCATGACACATGACGTGCATACGAATATTACTGAGGCACTTGTGTTTCATCCAGGGCTATAAATACGGATCATTATGCTTGTATTTTCAGGACATTAATGAGAACATAAATAAACAATCTCTAGAAACGAAAATTACCAGTCAATAAACTTCATGCCCCTGGCAGCAACAGACTCATTTGCTTCTCTGACATCTGGTACCCAGAGAACATCCTCGTCATTCTCTATCTGTAAAGAGCGCAAGCATACATATATTAACACACTATCATGACAATATCTCATGAAACTATTCTCTCGTGAATTAGCAACACTAGGTACTTACCAAGGAAAAATCAATGGAAGGAAAGAGAGTACGGTATTTTGTTATGCTGCTTCTCTTGTCACAAGGATGAACACCCTGCATTTTCAAATCAAACAAAAATGAAATATAAGGAAAGCATTACTGATACAGGAGAACCAGAACAAACACAGACATACTACTTCTCACATGAGGGTATTCCACTTAGAAGTTAAAACAAGTATACTGAATAAGTTATTCTAGCAACTGTGAGAAATAACCTGTTCTACTTAATATTTAATAGGAAGCAACGTAAATGAGAAAGCAAATGCTGACAAACAATTGATCATGTGTTATTTGTGTTCTTCATGAGGGAATTACCAAATGCTCCCTGCAGGCCTCAACTGCAAGAAACGGTGGGCAGTTCAAACTTGAAATTGCCTGACGTCCACTGTGTCCAGCACCTTCTACCATTAAGGGTGATGCACTTGCTCCATCAGTATTGTTCCCACCACCGAAGACCCCCACTGCAGTTTGCATAGTCCTGTGAGAATAGTTGTAAAATATTGTGAGGCTCATTTTGTAATTACATACTACCGCAATGCACTGTCATATTATATCATGCCTTAGCACATGAGTTCTGATAATAATATATGCTAGATAAGCAGATTGAGTAGCTATTGACATGAGGGACATGACTGAGGGTATAACTGAGAGCTGGAACTGCTTTTTATCTGTACTAAATTCTATGCACAAGGATTATGCAAGACACGTAGCAAGAATTGCAGACAGCAAGCATACCCACTAGCATGCAAAAAATACCAAAACTAAATTCTGCTTGACAATTGCAAGAAAAATTCAAGAATCAGTGCAAGGATGTACATCAAGTCTCATAATTGTACTCCAATCATGAAGCCATTGCTGCACAGTTCTTCTGACTGAAGCCATGTTTTGGTATGCACTGCCAATAATTGAATGTATATAGAAGTACTATAATGCCATTGTACAACTGATAGACTCATGACGTAAGCAATAATAACTGATATTATAGCTGAGATGATTTACAGAATACTGACATGATGTACAGGCCTTTCAAATAACATGTTCAGTTCAAGAAAATATAGTTAGGAAGAATAACTTAATCTACATTTAAGCAGGGCTAACTATTACTGAAAGCCTGAGGTGATATATTTTGAAAGAGCATCAATGTTCCCACACTGGGAGAGCAGAATTGCTCAAACATTAAAAAGCTTAGAAGAAGATCCGGAACACTGAAAAGATGTGCAAGAAAAGATCAGAAGGTCAAGCAAACAATACCTCAGTAGAGGTGAAACAATAACCAGCTCAATCTTTTTTGCTAGTCCACATTTTGTCACATGCTCTCGCAGGCAATCAACCTACAAATGCATGTAAATCAACATCAATGAAACTTGAAAATTACCATATAAAAAAATAGTGATATTTCAAATCAACATAACATGTCAGGGCAAGAAATGAACTCACTCCAGACAAACACTCCGAAACAAACATGACAAAAAAACTGGCTCACAACCTTTAGGAATCACGAGATCTCATTGTAACATGTAATAACTAAAAGCTCAACTTCGTCCAAAAAAGGTGGTGTCACTGCACTTTGATGCAACTAGGGATAGGACTAATATATTCTGTCAGAGGTTAATACCAACAGTTCAATAGAAAGGGCTTCTTTTTTAAGAACCATGTGAAGTGCTAAAGAAATAGATTTGGCATATAAAATGGCTGTTAGGCTGTGAAGATTCCGTTGGTAAGGAAATAATTTTATCTAGAATTTCAACCATGAAAGCTTGACAGAACAACCGTAGATAAAAATACTGAACATTGCCATAACGCTGCTATCTGCCACAATTGAATTTAACCTAAGATGTCACCATGCAAATAAAAGTTGAACATCATTAATAAGGATCTGTTAGTATGTGAGGTGAAGGGATCAAGTATACAACACCATACTACAGAGCAAAATGAAATTGTATCACTAAAGCAGCATGACATGATGCCAATTATAAATTTTTGATACAAGCAATCTGAATGTTGATACTATTTAACCATGGACGTTCTTGATATACAGTGAGCACAACACCTGATAGTGAAATGCAGGCTACCGTCCAATCATGTGGCAGTGAAAAGTCAAAGGCAAAGGAACGGAAAAGGGGCTTTTCTAATGTTCTTCCATTTATAATCCTCGTGTCAAAATCATAGAAGCATTCTCGTCTTACATATTTGACAAACAGCACAACCTTAGTTGGCCATAACGCACCTTTCTCGGCAGACCCGATAAGGCTAAGTGCATTGGGGATTAATTCACACAAAAATAAACAAGAAATCTTACCTGGCTCCAGCCCAAAGGGGTAAGTTGAGCATCAAGCAGCGCAGGTGACATGTAGGCGCTATGATCCTTCTCACCTTCCACATTGTGAATACCCTGAGCATGCCTGACCTAGACACGTTGGTTACAGTTAATCAGATGGAACATTCTTTGCATCTTTCCTACAGGTCTGTTGTCAGCATTAATCGAGGAAATGTGAAGTACCAGGTATATGGTTTTGCATCGGTGCACAGGATACACAGCAGTGCCAGCACTGGCCTCCATTTCTGCCCAACAGAAATAAAGTACTATTGCATTACTATCCATTGAAAAGTTAGACAGATAACAAAAGTGCAAACAGACAGTTGCAGAGTTGACTTATGTAGTTTGCACTGTCGCCACATTCTTTACCAGATGATACATATGCTTTTTTTTTCGAGAAGGGGTGAGTGCCCTGGCCTCTGCATCGACATATGCATATGGCCTTTATTTATGGATGATATATATGCTAACTCCGCAGAATGGAACATTCACAAGGTATGAACGTTCATGTATCGGCACAGGTCTGAAGCAGCAAAGAGTTACATGGAAAAAAGAAGGCGTCGGTGATTCTTCCTTGGTAAGAAAGCACATGCCCCGTGTTGGTAGCGTTCAAGTATCAACCACTGACGGTATTCCCGTGTGATCAGAAAAGCAGGCAGCGATTTGCCCAAACCCAAAAGTAGCAGGATTAAGAGCATCCACAGTACGGTCGATCAGTAGTTAGGGTCTCTGATCCCGGGCGCTCGACGCAAAAACGTGTCGCCCGATACCATTTGTTTCTTTCTTGCTCGTGTGTGGTAATCGGAAGCATCTGGCTGCAGTAGTTTAATTAGCGTCCCATAAACAAGCGTCCAGCGATGGGAAGGTGAGTGCCTCGCTAGCTGTTTTAATCTCTTGGTTAATTTTTTTATTACATAAGCGCCTAGTTAAGTGCCACCGCATTGTGGGTGCTCTAATGGGGGGGTAAATAATCTAATAGAAAACGTGAACCTGTTCCCACAACACACTGTTTTTTCCTCGGCGGGCGAAGTAGATAATTACTTTGTAGTAGTTGTGGCAAAATATGAAGCTATGTTACATCCGGAATATAGTAGGAGTATATATATTACAAAGTATGTGAGCATCGGTTCTTAAAACTATGCAGAGGAGATCTAACGATTGCCACTAAGATCCCCTTAAACAATTAAAAAAAAACACTTGTGTACATGAATATGCATCTGTCCATTTGGGGGCAACGCGACGACGAGAGAAGGAGACGAGGAGAAAGCGCAAAGCGCTTCACGGGAAGCATATGCATCTGCCCATTTGGGGGCGGAGGAAGATACAGTGGCGTGAGATTTGGCGGCACGAAGAAAAAGGCGGATTGAAAGGATGGCTCCACGGATATGGGTGGATCGATTTCCTGTGGGAACCAGCCAATGTACAAACAGAAAAGAGATCGTCACCGGAGGAGGCATCCGTGTCCGTGTGTGTGTGTGTGGCAGAGAAAGATAGATAGATAGATAGATAGGTAGATAGATAGATAGATAGAGTGGCGCGAGATCTGGTGCCGGAGGAAAAGGTAGGGAAACGCTGGCGGCATTGAGGTTTGGAGGAGCGGCGGGCGGACCTTGCAGTGGATGGATGGATCCAATCCAAGAGGAAGAGGACAGATGGTCGATGTTTCCATGGAGGGAAGGAGGGAGGGAGGATATACGGCAGCATTTGGTACAATATACAATACAGTTAATTAATTAACGGGATGAAGAAGAAGAGGAGGAGGAGGAGGAGGAGTGGCGTGCAGGTGCAGGCAGCCGTACCTGAGGCTGAGGAGGAGGAGGAGGAGGAGCAGCGAAGGGGAGTGTGGCGGCGGCGGTTCCGGCGGAGGCGGTAGCGGCAGCCGAGGGGGAGGTATGGAGATGGATGCCGTGGTTGGTTCTTGTGGCGGTGGTGGTACAAGTACAAGCAGCCGCTGTACCTGTATGCATCTCCTCGACCCGTGTCGCTTGGCTTAATTTATTATTGGTTACGAGGCAGGCAGGGTTGTCAGACGCAAATTGGATCTCGCGTCCGTGGAAAGCTTTGCGGTTCCAACTTGGTCTCCTTGAGACCTTGACCCCCCTTGATCGCTTTCTCCCTTCTTCCTCCTTGATCGCTTTCTTTCTGCCAACCTTGGCTCCCTGCCGAACTCCTTTCCGCGTCGCCGCCGTCGTGTTGCACCGGGAGACGAGCGAGCGAGCACGCGCGGGTCGCCGTCGTTCGGCACCGAGTTGTCCTCCTTCCTCCCCACTTGGATATTTCCATGTATGTTTTTCCTTACTCCCTCCGTTCGCAAATAATTGTTTTTTTAGCTTTTGGCTAAGTAAAACTTAGTAAAATTTAACTAAATATTTAGATAAATATAGCCATATATATTACATAAAATTGACATATTATAAAACTAATTTTAAAAACATATCTAT